>JAWWTY010000077.1:82286578-82305037 GCA_035222235.1 Margarornis squamiger
CACCGTCACCTGTGAGCCTGCTGACCCTTGAGGATGCAGCCACTGCTCGGGGAGTCTGGGCATTCCAGGGGTCGGTAAGACAGCTCCATGGGAAACACCTGGGTAATTTGGGTGTTTGCACCTGGGGGCTTATTTTCTCTTTTCTCTCTCTCTCTCTCTCTCTCTCTCATGGGTTTTTTCCTGTTTACTTAGCCACTTTTGGTAATAAAACTGCTGCTTGGGTTGAGCTTTCTACGGTGTCTGAGTTTCAGCTTCCACATCCCTTCGGATCCCCTGTTCTCCCTGGGACAGTGTCTCTTTCAAGTGAGACTTTATATAAAAATATATAGAAGTTGTAACTTTGCTGTCCATGATGAGACATTTTTAAAGTTATTTTCTTATCTAGAAATGCTTTCTCTTCTGAGCTATGGCTGCACTTATTCCAGATGAATACTATAGAGGTAAGTTTATCTCCTATGTTTCTGAGTGCTTTTTAACTTACAGCTGTTATTTTTCTATGATACATTGTAGATTGTCTCTTCTCCCTTAGTCAGGGTGCAAACCTTCCTTCTTGATAGTCAATAAAGTTCAGTAATAATAACTAGTACTTTTTCCCATTCTTTTTTCACTATTGTATGAATTGCATGAAGTGTTCCCTAATGTCAGCATTCCTTTTTCAATCCTCTCAGTCCAGTCCTGACGCTGTTGTTTGCATTTCCACAGTATTCATCATCCATTGATTTTTCCACTAGCATTAGCAATAGTCACATGTTTAATTGTGTTAATGCTGGGAGAACATATTCAGTTATGTCAATCATAATTGGTGATGCTGTAATATTCCACATAATTTTTATATTTCAGCTTTGAATAACATAATGATTCTGAAATTACTTACTGAGGAACAGAAAATGAACATGTTATTTACCATTGAAAAGGCTGTCTACCTTGAATTGCCATATTCAAATTCTTCAGATAGGATTATGTGGCATAAAAAACCCCCAATATTGAACTGTCTCAACTTTGAAAATAATGAAGATTATCCTCTGAATTTAAAAACAAACAAACAAACAAAAAAACCCAAAAAACAAACAACAGTACAGTAACTATTCATGCTTATAATAGTTACTCATGCTTTTAATTGTTAGTGAAAGTGTTTCTCATTTTTTTTCCATAGACAGTACATTATGAAATACAGTTTTAAGAGATATCAAGCAAATGTACTTTTCTCAGCACATAAGTAGCACACACTGTGTGGCCTAGTTTAAGTCAGATATTAATACTTGCTTAGAGCTAGTAGTACTTTCCTAATGGTTTATGCGTATTATAAATGGACGTTCAGAAACATGCAATTATTCTTGAAATTACTGATTTGTTTTCTTTTTCTATATGAAAATTTTACTATCAGCAAGGGAGTTTTCTTGAATCAGGTTCTCAGAATTCTTTCAAGAATCCTGTAGTTTACCTTGTATATACATTGTTTACAAATGTAGTTCATTTACAGTCAGGCTGCCTGCACATTCCAGTTATTCAGGGCTGCCTATTAATCCCACCAAGGGAGCGGATGGCATTTACAGCTGTGTTACAACAACTGTGCAGTACCCCGAGGCAATCCACATGGCCAAATTATGTGTGTTTATGCTAAAGGACAGAAAATGCCCACATTGCTGGATAATCACACATTCCACATGCAGAAAAATAAGGAGCATAATGTTGTGAGTAACAGAATAATATTGCATTATCTGTGTTCCCTTGAACTTTGGCATGTTTGTGATACTCATCCTAACACTGCAAACGGGGTTAGTAAGTGTCAGAGATTTTCCATTTGCAAAGGATGCATAGTTATTTCTGTGGTAGGCTCTGACTAGGCCTTTTCTCCCCCCACCCCTTTCCTTTAGTAGATGTGGATGTTTTAGCTTAACTCGGTGGTGCCTTACAAATTTGATTTCTCTAGCAGCAGCCATAAAGTTTTCAAAATACAAAAGTGCTTCTCCAGCATGGTTCATTGGCCACACTAAAGTACACCCACCCTGAAAAGATTTTGTATGATGCTTTCAGTGATTGCTCGTTTATGATCAAGAAGACATTATGTCGTAGGACAGGAAGAAATCTTTCTGACTGAATGAGCTTTTGAATGTGAAATTTAACAGGGTCTGAACAAAAGAAGTCCTTAAGAGATTCTTCAGAATTATTATTATTAAGGTACAAAAATTCTGGTGCCTGTAGTGTCAATTGAGCAATGTAAAAATTTGGTTCTTGAGAACAATTAGTGCTTTAAACAGAACTTTCATCTTCCTTATTTTGTACAGACAGGAGCCACCTCCTATATATGTCTCAGACTGAATGAAAGTGTTTTCCTGGAGATGACTTTGCACTTTGGTTTCCTGTACTGTTAATAACAGGCCAAACAAATACTTAATACTTTTCCTCCAAGACCAAGGACTCAGGGGGAAAAAAAAAAAAGAAAGAAAAAAAAAGTACTTCTTTATTGTTTGATTTACATGCAGTCTTTTGATTTATATACAACTCTCTTATTTATGACAAATCAAGTCTATGTCTCTTCCACTCCTTCTTTCTTGTTGTAAAATACTATCATAAAAAGTAAACCCAAAATATTTCTAGAGGTTAAAACAATTCAGAAAACAATTCAGAATTATTTTACTTACAGAAATGAGAAATCAATCTGACTTTTGAGTGCTAAAAGTTTCTGTTGCCTACAGTGAGGATTTTTTTTCTGTATGATGTAGTAAAAGGCATAAGAAGTTGAAAACCAATTCTGTGTAATGTACAGTGTGTGTTTATGTTATTTATGGTGCTGTAAGTGAAAATTTATACTGGAAGAGTTATTTAGGAGGTCTAGTTTATACAAAAGTAGTTTTGGGTTGCTGTTTCTGTCAATTTTCTTGGCTGTGTAAGATTAAAAAAAGAAAAAGTGCACAGTGGTATCTTCAGAGAATTCATTAGGTTGTTTTAATCTCTGGATTTTCTCTTAAAGCCAATATTCTGAATCTGTAATTCTTACTGCTTCTTATTGCTTCTTCCTCAAACAAACAAATTCAATGATGCACAAGAGAGTACTTTTATGAACTCTAAAGAATAATTGGATAAAGATGACAGAATGTTACTCAGAAGTTGTGTTTTTTCCCCCTCAACTTACTCCTCTCAGAACGCTTCACACAATTATTTCTCCTATAATGACAGTCTGTTTGACAGGGAGAAGGGAAGGCTCCTGGGAGACCTTAGAGCAACTTCTAGTATGTAAGGGGACCTATTTAAAAAAAAAAAAAAAAAAAAAATTATTCAGGGGGACTTTTACAAAGTGTAAGGATAGAATCTGGAAGATTTACTGCAAGTAGATTAGACCTTTTCACTTACAAAAGCTTTCCTGCCTAGAAGAAGCATTTTTCCCAAAGACAGTTTTAGGTGTTTTCTCCTCTTGCATTCCAGAGAAACTTTCTCTGGTATGAGGAAGAAATGAGTTGAGGGCCTCTGCGGTGGGGAGGGCCAGTGATGATAAAAGCTCTGACAAGAACAGAGGGCGTGTCTTTCTCAGGCCTGTTGTCCAAAGCACCATTAGGATTAATGTTCTTTTAAGTCTAGTGGTCTTGACTTTGGAAATATTTTTTTCTACAATCACTTCCTGACATTTTGGGGGTACCTGCATGTTATCTTCCTTCCCACAAGAGCATGTAATGATAGGATAAGTGATTATGTCTTTGAACTGAAAGGTGGTTGGTTTAGGTTAGGTGTAAGGAAGAAATTCTTAAGGTGGTGAGGCACTGGAACAGATTGCCCAAATAAACTGTGGATGCCCCATTCCTGGAAGACTTCATGGCCAGGTTGGTTGGGGCCTTGAGCCACCTGATCTAGTGGAGGGTGTCCTTGCCCATGGCAAAGGCATTGGAACTAGATGATATTTAAGGTCCATTCCAACACAAGACATTCTATGCCTACTATGTGATTCTATGAATTATTCATATCCCATTATTCACATACCAAAAAATGGTCAAATGAGAAGTCAAAAGGGTAATATTTTAAAACACGGTTGCCTAAAGTTATGATGGTCAGCTAAATTTTTGTGCAAGAACAAATGCAAATGCCTGGTAAACTACTATTTCTCTGTGACATACTACTGGGTTTTGTGATTTTTTTTTTTTGTTTGTTTGTTTGTTTTTTTGTTTGGTTTTTTTTTTTTTTTTCTCGCAAAGAAGAAACACCAATACAGATACACATGAACATAAAACAGATTGTAGTGCGGGTTTTTTTGCTTTTATAAAAATAATATTTAGGATGTCCTCAAGATTCCTATTGTGCTAGTAAATGCCTTTCTTTTGTGGTCCCCTCCTTACTAACTGAGATAAAAGATACTTTCCTGAAAGTTGCTACTGTTTCTTAAAGTATATGTCCAGTACCAAGCTGGAAAAAGAGAATTCAGGAATAGATCCAACTCAATCACATTATCAGGACCACAGACCTTAATCAGTTAGAGTACAAGGTGTGCTAACAGTCAGAGATATCTGGAGAGGCCAGAGAAATTAGCAGAGGGGGATCTTGTGAAGTTCAGTAAAGGGAAGGGCAAAGTCCTCTGTACTGCAGAGGGGTAACTCTGAACACACCAGTGCATGCAGGGGGCCAAGCAGCTGGTCATGGTGAACAAGTTGAGCATGAGTGAGCAACCTATCCTTGCCACAAAGAATTCCAACATTATCCTGAGCTCCATTAGGAAGAGGATTGCCAGAGATCGAATCATGGTCCTTCCTGTCCTCCTCAGCACTGGTGAGACACATCAAGAATTCTGGGTCCTGTTCCAGGCTCCCCAGTGCAAGAAATATATGGACGTACTTTCACAAGCCCAGCAAAGGACAACAAACATGATAAGAATCTGGACTCTTTCATATGAAGATAGGCTGAGAGGTAGAATGCTTTCAACTGGATTATCAACAGATATTTCAAAATACCTGATTAGAGGAAATAAAGATCAGGGAGACAGACTCTACTCAATAGTGACCACTGGTAGAACAAGAGGTAAGGGGAACAAATTGACATGTATCAAATTCAATCTAAATGCTACACAAAATTTTTTTTTTTTTTTTTTTTTTACTTTGAGGGTAGTCAAACACTGGAACAAGTTACCTCAAGAGACTGTGGAACCTTCCATTTGACAATATTCAAAACACAACTGAACACAGACCTGGGCAATCTGTTCTAGCTGACCTGGAGCATAGGGGTGAAACTAGATGATATCCAGAGGTCCTTTCCAACCTCAACTATTCACTGATTTAAATATTAGGATTATAAATTATCCTGATGAACATTGTATGAAAAAATTAGCAGAGAAATATACTCAAACACATTATTTTGTTGAATAACTATTGGTTAGTACGTTATAAAGAAACCGTGATAGATTTATACACTGCATCTTGACAGAACCAGGGAGATTTTTTTTTTATCTAATGATCAAAAAATTACCACAAAATAATATTTTATTGTTCCCATATTTTATATGGTCCTGACAAGAATTAGATTGACACTATATGATGATTCAAGTTAAACATTTTCTAACTCCTTGCTTCTATCACGCAGTGTGACATGCCCCAATGAGCTTCAATTGCTTGTAAATTCATATCTGTGCAGCAAACTTAAAAATAAATAAATAAATCCCACAAAACCAAAACCAAAGAGACAGCAACAAAAAATCTGAAATAACTTATTCACTATTTTAAAATCTCTAAATGGGGATAAAACACAGCTTTGCCATTTCACCCTTATTGATAAGTTATTTGCACAGCTTTGCTCTTTCTAATTACCCAACCACTATATTCCCCAAAATGTGTGATGATTGCAGCAGTTAATTCTTTAATCAGACTCCATTGATTGGACAGAGGAAAAGTGTGCTGGTTTAAAGGTAAACTGGCAGGAGAAATGAATCCATCTCAAAAGAGATTACAAATCAGTATTACAATTTACTAAAATGATTACAATAAATACAATGATACAGAGAAAAAACGGTTTTTACTCACAAACAAACAGATATATAAGACTGCACCCTTAAGCATGAACAGAATGGAGCTCATTAGCCTCTGTGCTGACTGCCACTTAGTCCCTCTGAGCACAAAGTAAAAGGAAAGGAAAACCTGTTGGTGAGGATGATGGTCACAGTCTGGTCAGGAGTGGCAGTCACAGTCCTGTTGATGTTCTGGTCCTCCTCTGGATCTGATGAGTGGTACCAGAACTCCCAAACCCCAAAGATTATATATGCTTAGGTTCAGGTGGGAACACCCAGTACCTCCCCCAAGGTGGGGAGTTTCACAATGGGAGACTTAATGCTTGAGTCATAGGATATTTTGGAATCTTTGATGGTCTAGGTTGTTACAACTGCCTATTGTGCCTGTCCCTAACGGCCCATTAGCAGACAGGACCCCTCAGACTGGGTGTGAAGGTACTAATGTCTCCCTGGAGGGGAGTTTTTACAGCTGAGTCATTGGTGTGAAGACAGAAACATTCCCGTGCCTCACAGGGTCCTTTAACACCCAGCTTGTAGCCTGAGGGGTCAGGTGTGCCCTGGGAAAGCTGCTGCAAATGATCCATTATTAACAGTTCATCAGAAATGGCATAGAGGGTGTAGAATACACGGTTTTGGGTACACCCACATAGTGATAAACTAGTCCCAGCCACTGTAACTGGGACTAAAGGATGGATAAATTCACTGCAAATAAAATAATAATAATAAAAAAAGGTCTTATCTACATTTGCTGTTAGTATCACCTACAAAATCCCTTGTGTCACTTGAGATTTCACTAAAAGTCACATACTCTGAGTGACTACAGAATAATTCTGTAGAGGAAATGGTCAGTGCTCTCTGACCTTGTCTGTGTCAAATATTGAAACAAATGTACATTAGTAATAATATCTGTCTACTTGTTTCACCTTACCAAATGTCATTTGAATTATTACTCTGGTCCTCAAAGTAAAGAATTTTAACTTGATGTTTCCTAGGGGAAAAAAATGATCTATTCTTTGTTCGGTCTCCACAAATAGAAGCACAGCATTTGTCTTTTCATTGGTAACATTAAGTCTGTCTGATCTGAGTGATAAAAAGCAGAGATTATCTATTCCTGTCTGTCATTTTTGGCAAACTTGTGAACTTTTCATAAAACCAGAAAGATAAATCACAGTAGCTATTATTGTCTTTGTCTTAATCTCTCTAATGGATCAGTGTAATTTTTGGTTTGCTCTAGTAGGTCAGGGAGGTCATCACTGTAGGAGAACAGTCTGGTCTACTTACTGAATGCTAAATACTGGTCTCTCACACAAATCCAGATAAAGACTTTTCACAGGGGATTAGGCTACTGGCAAAGCAAAGGAGTATTGTGCATTTACTCAGCTGTTGTTAACAGACCTCTCTGACATTTAACAGTCTCTCCCAGGTAGGGGCTAGGGCCTTGTACCTTAGGAAGAGCATTCCTGATCCTAATTCTCAAACTATTCAATGTGAATTTACAAATGCTTAATTACAAAACTGACACGACACTGAAACATCTCACCATCATACTGCCTGTAGTTTCTGATCAAGAAAGACAGGAGTATTGCAATGCTACTTGTGGATAAAGTTAAAAATGTTAGTGCAGATGAAAACAGCTATGATAATATAGGAAATATCCATTTTTAAAATTTTATCTGTATAATATGTGTTAATTCTTCCTTTCAAATTAGGAGAGAGGAAGGGAGAGGAGGGGAGGGAAGGGGAGGAGAAGAGCAATATTTCTCCAGGAAAAGCTAAAAACTGATGTGAGTAGAGCAATGAACCATAACATAAATGACAAATGTAGAGGGCGGTGGGGGGAAGGCATGGAAAAGTTCTGATATTTTACACTGAACAAAAGGAGGGGGGAAGTGCCTTTCCTGTCCTTAATGGGCAAACTGCTATTCCTAGGGGGCAAACTACTAGATTAATACTTATTACTAAATCGAAATATGTTTCCAATATTAGTGATCAGAGAAAGGTTCAAAACAAGACCCTCAAGAACTTGAATTTCCAGGAGTTTCTCATTTAGGCAGGAAGAATAAGGGACATGACTTGTTTCTCTCTCCTCTCAAAATGATAAAGATTTTGACCTAAAGACGTAAAAAATGCAGAAATACAAGAAAGACAGAGAGAGAAATGGTGGAATGTTTATAAAGACAGATATAAAGAAAAAAATTACTTTTAAGAAGAAGAAAAGAAACACAATACAAAAATAAAATTCTGGTACATTGCAGATAACAGATCTGACCAGTTGTCTTTAAATCTGTTGGTTTTATCCTTCTTTTTTTTGCTTTATTCCCTTCTTCCCACTCCCTCCCTCCAGTATCTCAGCTTTTTTTTCTCCAATACGTTTGATCTTCATGTCTTGAAGAACAATATACTGCAAGCCTCTTTCTTTACATTTCCTTGTAAGAGGAAATCTACCACCCTCTTCATTCCATATGCATGTCATTCTGTCTAAGCAAAATCTCTCTCAAATGGATTTAATCTAAGAGATTGCAAACATCAGATGGAGAAATAGGAAGCCATTTTAGCCTGACCTTTGAGACCAAATTTGGTCGCACTACAGCCTGATTGAATAGGTTTTAATCAGCTTCGTCAGTGTTGAAATTTAAGTTCTATTGTAATTGAATAACATTTCAGCTGATCTAACAAAAAAAAAAAATAAAATAACAAGAATATGCTCATGTAGCTCATGTAGACATTGAACACTCTTTTTAAAATTTGTTGCAAGTCCAAAAAAAAGTGAAAGGAAAAATCCAGTATTGTAGGCTTTTACACTGTTTTCAGTGTATAGTGTTTGTCTACACTAATAAATATAAAAAGCACATTATGAGCAGGAAATATTAAAATAATTTTCTGTTCACCTGAAAATATTTATTAGATACATACACACCGTCGCCTTAAGTAAAGTTAAACAGTCAGAGTACTTAACTCTAAACTTTCAAGCATACAGCTACACTTTTCCACAATTGCCTAAATAGTGCAGGTTATTTATATGATTCCTACATCTATACAAAGTTCTAGTTTGTTTGAACATTGTTTAATGGATCAGTCTGGTACATAAGATGCTCATTGAAATGGATTCTAAATGCATAAAAATGGTTTTTCAGGCTTAATTGTATACAAGCAAACAAAACACCAAGAAGAACTACAGTTTTTCTCAAGGGTCCGATATAATTAGGAATTTTATTTTTCTGAGATCTTCATGGTATTTCCAGATTACCTTTCCTTCATTGTGTAATGCACACATATTCAAAATGTTTAAGGCAATGACAATTTTCTTGAAGATTTCTATGCAGGTCGGATTTTATGCCAAGAACAGAAAAGGTGTCCTTGAGGTCTGAAGCCATGGAAATTAAAACCCTGGAAATATATTCAAGGCCTAAAAGAGATTTCCAGAATAATAACAAAAACCTGTTATACAATACACACCCACACACACACCCACACACACCCACACACACCACCCCCCCCTCCATGGAAGTCAAATATGTTGGTTTGTCTATAATTTTATATTATTGTACGCACTTTGCATTTTAAGAAAGTTCAAATCAGTCCACTAACTTTGATTATAGTGACATGTCTTATTTACTGTCATGAATTAAGTAGATTTTTTTTCTTTTCAAAACAATTAGCTGGGAGGGTCATATTACTGTCAAGAATGCTGGGAAAATGACCCATTTTTTTCTTATTCTGTAGTGTAATTTTCAAGGTCTCTGCCTCTTTGTTTCTAAAAAATGCTGAAAATTTTAAAAAAATAAATAAATAATAATTAAAAAAAAGCAAAACCCCAAACGAAACCAACAGGAAACCAACCAACCCCCAACAATTTCACTGCTTGATTTAGCATTTTGGTCCTTTTCATGAAGGTTTTTCATTAAAAAAACTGAAAATCATAAACTGATTTCCCTTCAAAATTGATTACCGAGGGAAAATATTTCAAGATAATTACTAAACAGCTTGGGAAAAGGATGCAGGAATTTTTTTTCTCTCCAAATAAACCCAGTCCATTTACATTTCTATGTCTTCCTATATTTACTAATTCTGTGTAAAACCATCCATGTAGCATTTTAAGTTGCCCCTTGAGATATAATGTCTTTAGGAATACCAAATTCAAAAGTCAACAATGAGGTAGTCAGTAACAGAAAGTTTACCTAACTTATTTCAATATGACTAAGGCTTTACCCTTCTTGTTTCTAACTGCTGTCTACTTGGCAAAGATCTGAAGTTTTTTGTCCATTGTGAAGAACCAAAAGGGTATTTGGGGCCATTGACCAAAGCACACTAGATAGGATAAAAGACTGAAATGGACATACTAATTACCAAGTCTTAATTCCTGTAATTGCAAGCTAGCCTCTTTGCACAGGGATTCTAAGTCAGAAACTATACAATGCTTTCAGCTATGTAGCTGCAGTAATTTTTATCTATTTCTTTCTTCTTGTGGGGTTTTTATCTATAATTAATGTGCACATTTGCCAGCCCTTATATCTAGTTTTCCATCAATGTACTCAGTATATGGGGACAAACACACGTATTAAGTGTGCCAAATTTCATGTGTAAATTATCCTTAAATTGTTAAATAAAAATGTGATCGTGAAATTTCAAGCAGAAAGTGAAAAAAGAGTTTTTAAAATAAAAAAAATCCAAACAACTCAATTTTCAGAAATATTGTTTTGTTACTGGTGGATTTGGATATTTCATCTGGAGGCAGGACTGTGACTAAGCATGGATATGAAAACTGAAGAGAATTAGAAGGATGTCCTTGCAATTTTTCATCTAAAGTGATGAGCAAGCACACAGAAGTCTTATACTCTCTAATGCAGTGAACATTACTGTAAAACCTATGGGTGACCCCCATGGGCTGACAGGCTGAGGACTGATGTGCCCTTTGCACTGGTCAGCAGGGTAATGTTTCTCCTTCTCTTTTATCAACATCTGTGCCACACCTCTACACCTACTTTTGACAATAGGTCAAAAACCTTGCTGTAGGCCTTTGTGCTGCATTGAGAATTAATCTCCCAACTAAGAAAATATAGTATGTACTAAAACAAAGTCTGAAGTCGATATTTTTGTTTTCTAAGCTCTCTCAGCATAGACATAGGTGGGAGGCTGGTATCATCTGTCAGTTTTCCCTCTTCCTTTAGAAAAAGTGCCGGATGGGGGCAGAGTGGGGAGCAAAAGTGGGAAAAAGCTTTTCTGCCATTTTAGTGATTCATTTGTACTGCATAACTGAAAGAAAGTTCATGTTATCAAATCATCATCAAAGAGCACATTTATAATGTGGCCATGGCATGATTGGATTTTTTAAACACAGTAATAAATAAAGCACCGGTAAAGTAGCAAATATAGTGTTTCCTGTGGTTTGCCTTGGTCATCTTACATCCCTGTAATTTTTCATTGGTCAAACAGAAGTGGACCCAAGGTGCGTACTGCTGTGAAAAAAACGAAAAACCTAGTTTTCATGCCCAGGAATGCAAAATGAAATCAAACACTATCAAACCAGATTTGACTCACCTAATCCTTCCACAAGTAAGCAACTTCTGGTCTTTAACGTTCTCAGTGGACTGAATATATTTGTATTGAAGAAAGTCTGTGGTACACACATAAATTCAAAGGAATTAGATTTTCCTTCTTTCTGTTCTCCATGACTTTTGTGTCTGAAATGCTTGTCTGTTATGACCAACCCCTAAAGGCAAGGGTAACTCAGATTCTTGTTGGTAGATTCCTTGGGGCAGATTAGAGTGAAACAACACTGAATGACCCTTGTTTATATATGTAGGGTTTATTTTAGAATAATTTGGTTGTAGTGGAAAGCAAGTTATTTCTATTTTGGTTATTATCTATAGAAATATAGCAAAAGCACAAAATTCACACTTAAGAAAATGTATAAGGAAAAGAACGAAAGAAAAAGAAAGGATAAGAGTGGAAAAATAGTGGAGAGAAAATATATCACCACTCCTGGATCCAGTGCTGAGACTTGACTGTTGCAATTCAGATGCCCCTTGGTGGAAAGAAGTGATGGTCACAGTCCTGAACCCTAGGAGGTGGGGGAAGCACATGAAACACAAAGTTTAATAGCTTAATACAGGCTTAGGTTTCCCCAATACCTCCCCTGGAGGAGAGGCGGAAGGCGCAGTTTTTCAACTGAGCCAGTTGTATAAAATAGGACATTGGCCTAATAAAAAGCACTCTCCCACCTCACAGGATCTGCTTCTTATCAGCCTTTTCCCTTATCTGTCTCTCGAAACCCAGCTTGTAGCCTCTGGTGATGGGTTCACATGTCCTCTTCATGGGGCAGATCATCAGCAAAGCACCTTACTACTTTTGCAAAGGGCTGATTGTTTGAATCATTAACCATAAATATTTGAGTCTATTACATTGTCTTTGCACAGCAAAAGCAAGTATGTAAAGGAAAACCAGAATGTGACTTCAGTTCCAATTTCACACTTCAACATTTTTGTGAAAACTGCATTCCTGCTCTAGTCACAAACTCAAAACTGAAATCAGTATTACAATGGATTCCTAAAGTATAGTATCATCGCATTAATTTAGACTCTTTATTTCCTCTTTGAAAGTCTCCATGGACCATTTCACTCTTCATCTCTGACTATACTCCTAAAAGTAACAGCTAATCTTTAAATTGTAGAAAGTATCTTCACTGCAAATCAGTCTTGAGTTCAGACTGCTACTGCTATTCAGAACTACTGCCAGATAGTTTCATTTCTCTGTACTTCACTCATCAAACATAAAATGCAGACAATAATACTTTTTCTCACTCAGACAACTGTCATGAGGTTCCATACATTTATGATTGGGAATTGTTGCACTAAATTCACTTGGGCTTATTTTGAAATGTAAAATAGCTGAGAAAATAAGATGCGAGGGAAAGACAAGTCATTGAGAATCTAAGTTCCTTACATTTTCCTAAAATGAAAGTAATAAACACAGAATAGCTGAGAGTTGTGTTTATACTTAGGTCAGACTCTAAAAAAATGCTGGTTTTTTTCCTGGAAACAGAAAACTGTCACATATTTGTGTAAAGCAATAGTGGACATACTTAAACTTTTTGAAAGATAAATACTTATCGGCCCTGCTTTTCAGGTGTGCAGCTGGATTGAACATGGTACAATACCAAAAATATTGATGAAAAAAATAACTTTAGCTGCTTTAGTTGAACTCCTCTTTCCCATTTCTTTTCAAAGGATCCTTATTTCAGACTTGCTCTTGCTCACTCACAAAGGCTGAAAGGAGCAGTCTATGAGGTTGCTAAGCTTATCCAGTCCAAGAAGACTGCTCTTTTGGTTCTAGCTGTCATGAGTTTACATTTGAAAAACAGCCACCCCCAGGAAGGTTGCAAAAGGCTGGTTTAACATTACAATAGTAATACTTCTAGCAGAATTTTTTTTTCCTTGATGTTTCTCTATATCTTTTATATTACATGAGTTAAAACCTTCATCACTGCCAAAATCAGAGACCAATGCATTTAGCTGTGCAGCCTCCTTTCTTATTTCAAATCTGTAAATATAACCCACACCCATTCTATGATGAAAATAAAAAGGGAAGAAAAATAATATATTTTGAATCTCAGCTATTAGTTACTAAGTACTAATTGCAAAGTAATGAAAACTAGAGCAAAAGTGCAGTAACGTCAGATAGCTGCTTTAAGTCAGGGACTCTCACACGGTGTCATGATTAAAGTTTTGCCCCAGTGATTCAACAAGAATTAAAGGCAATGCAACTGCATACAGTGATAGCATCCAAAATTTGAATTAAAAAGATCCCTGAACTGGAAATGCTACTAAAATAGCATTTTATTTTTTTTTATTCTGAGAATGATTTAATTCTGTGGTAACATAGGAATTTCTTTTTACTATACTTCTGTATAAAAGTTGATCCTAATGTGCAACATTGTCTTTCCTAAAATCAGCCACTTAACAGTACTTCTGACACCTTACTTTTCATTAATGCTCAAGGTACTTTGTGTTTAAGAGAAAAATATCAACTGACTCACCACTAGGATTTTTAACTATTTCCAGACAAAAGAATTAATATCAGATCTGTCAATTTACCTGTGTGTCTATTTAGAGACATTTTTTTTTTTCAGGAGTCTCCTCTTTTCAAATTATTTTTGTTTGGATTCTGTTTTATTCTATGAAAAAAAAAATAGTGTATCTATATGAAATTGTAAAGAAATTGAACATCACCAATATGACACAAAAAGTTCAGTTTACTAAAAAGCAAAGGTAAGAGTGAGGATTTGTGCAGTTTCTTTGAATTTAAAACCGAGTCATATTTAATTTCAACTTACAGAGAAAAGCAAATTAAATCGATTTTTTTTTTTTTAAGAGTCCCTTATATTCTCTTATCTGACATGACATTTCCCAGAAGCTGCATACTACTTTTTATGTTGATCATTTCTCCTTCATTCCATGGTTCAGTTATACTCTTTAGAATAAAAGCTTTGTAGGAATTTATATAATAAAAAATACTTGGCAACATTGAAACCACTGAAATAACTCACTCATAAACATTTTGTGAAATAAGAAAAGAAAGTCTCCTTTTTTAAAAAAGCTGTGGATACTTGGCCACATTATGCCACGTTTCCTTAGGAAAATAAAATAAAATAAAAAAAAAAGCCATTAAAACCCACTTTCAAATATTTCTTCCTAAACTGCAGTTGAAACTCTCATGTTTGCATAGAAAGTACTACAATAATAATAATTGAAAAAATAATGGGACAACCAAAATGGGCATTTATTTGCCTGATTACCCATATAATACCTACAAATATCTGTGCTTCTGTATATGTACAGACATAACTCATTTGTTAGTGTGTTTTAATTCTCTACTTTCTCCGATGGATGTTAGGACTGCTGTCAACTTCACAGATTAGCTCTTTAGCCCAAGCAGCAGTGGTAGGCTAAGTAAGCACTCACCATGCAAATCTGAATACCAAGATCAACCTGTATTTGTCTATCTTGCAGGTGTAAATTAGACGCTTTTGAAAACGTAAAGTTATATGTGAAGCTATAAAGCACTATAAATCTTCCAGCCTTTTTGTACACATCTCAGGATCTCCTGTGTTACTTTCAATATTCCCCCTCTCCTTCCCTATTTGAGAAGTGTTTCATAGTAACATTTTCTCAGGATATGAGTTGTCATTTTCTGGATCAGTAAAGTAATATCAGTTCTCCCACCTCTGTGTTGACTCAACAGTCTTAGAAGCAATTGCTAGTTTCTAAAATGTGTAATACCTTACTACACAATATGTAGAACTTCTTTATGGTAGACATCTGTTGTGAAGTGCTTCACTATATTTCTTTTTCCTTTATATAGTGATTTTCATGTTATTATATTGTTATTAGCTATCTACTTTGATAGTTCTGTAAGAATTCCTTAAATCTTGATGGTCTAAGGATCTGAATATATCAGCTTAAAAACTTAGGATACTTTTTCTCTGTTTTTGAAATTTCAGTTATAATTGGATTTTTTTCCTCAAGAAGTTTTAAATCCTTGTTATTTTCAGACCACTTGTTTATTCTGAGCATTACCTCCAATTTGTGTTGCTTCTCTAAGTAAGCTCACACATACTGATATACATATAACAGAATTTTTGAAGTATTTTAAATTGCATTTCCTTAATGGGCATAACTAAAAACTCTATGATCATTCAAAACCTCCAAGGGCCAAGATGATTTTGTATGAAAACAGGCTTTCTCTGAAATTTTGAGTGGGATTTCATTGTAATTCAGAAACAAGTCTTTCTTTTGCTGAAAGGAGATTTTTTTAAGTCTGCTTTAGATATGCTGGGACTGCTTTTTCTCAATGTCCTAATATTCCCATTGATAGCATTGATGCTATTCTCTTGGCCCTGAAGGCCAAGTAGGTTTTGAAGCAGACACTGAGAAATGTCCAATTAGGGATTTGATAAACCTACCGGTAAACTGCTTTCAGCTGTCATCAGCTATTTGTAGTGCTGTTTCATCCCATCGCTTCTTGACATTCAGTGAGATATCCTTGTTTTGGGACATATTGCTCAACATTGCTTGTTGTTGGATACTTGATTTTTAAGACAGAAGGGAATAATAAAAATAGAAAGGTATTTCTGTGTCATATATCAATACATTAATTTTTTTTTTGTTGCTTCTGAATTCACATCTGTTTTTAACATCTAGCTTGCCTCTATTTAATTATTTTACTTGAAAATTCCTCTTTTCAGATGTGTGTATACACACCTGTTTTAGATACTGCTTAATGCAGAAATACCTCACTTGGGAGAACAAAAAACAAGTAAATTAGGAGGAACTGTGTGGTTGTATGTACAATATATTAAAGTTTTTATGGACCATTGGTTTATGACTGCCCTATGTGGTTCATTAACCTTTAAGTTGCAGGCTGTGCAATTCACACAGGTAGATAAAATACCAAAATACAATTTCAAGCTGGCTTTTGCTCTTAAGTATGCAAATAACTGGGACAAATTTATTTTTTTAACTCTAAAACTATTTTTGCTAATCACAGAGGGTAAGTTATCATAACTACTAAGTTCCTAGCAAGACTACTAGATAACTTAGCAAGTGTTTAGCAGGTTATCTACAATCAGACTTGAAAATTAATATGTTGCAATTTTTATCATACAGAAGTGTACTTTAATTTTTCAAGGTTAGTTTTGTTTAAAAAAATCATGCAAAGCTCAGTAATATATAACAATATATAACAAACATTACTTTACTCTTTTTTTCACTTTTACTGCATTCTCACAGAAGAAGACAGAAAGTGTGTGACATGCCTTGAAGATGCCTGCAGAGAGAATTGACAACTGCTGTTAAATGGAAAAGAGGCACTCAGAATCATAAGTGGACTAACTTATAAATGTCTATTGCTATGAGAAGAATAGGGGAAACAAAATAACAAACAGAATTTGTATTAAAAAAAAAAAAAAAAAAAAAAAAAACAAAAAACCCCAAACAAGCAAAAAAAAAAAAAAAAAAAAAACAAAACACCAAAACAAGAAGATTGATACTTCATAGTATGGAGTAGTGTGTAAGAGAATAAAATCCATTTTCTTCCAGTATGGCTGTGTTTGTTCTTCCAGATTTTTTCAATCTATCAAATTTGCATAATATCACATCATAGTCAGAATTTGCAAACAATGCAAGTCTTATTCCAGAGTGGACGAAATATGATTACTTAGGTATCAGCCCTTTGGAAATGGTTCAAATAATGTTGTTTCAAATATTCTATTTCCCTTACCGTCATGAAGTATATATCTACAAAAATAGAACAGAGTACAGTACGTTCTGCATGGTTGCATGATTTGACTTCAGACCCAATTCTTAAATATCAATTTTGTAAAAGATACCACAACACAACTTCTGTAGGTAAATAAGGCTTTTTCTCTTTATTTGTGAATTCTTTAATGAATTTGCATTTGCACTATTATTAGAGTGTGGAGAAAATGTAACTCTTCAGCTACTATGACTCCAATGCAACGTCAGCGTATTCCCAATTGCCTCCTTTGAACTTGGAGCTTGTGAACAAAAGAGATGATTAGTCTTTCTGGCCACTGCTCTAATGAGAAATCCCTTAAGTTCATTTTCAAGGCCTACACTGTCTACATCCTTGGATTTGGTCTACAGTAAAACTTAGCTCTGCATATGTCAGATAACTGCCTTGAGAATTAGCCTCAGCTGATGTAAAAAGATGATGACATAAAAAAAAATAAAAAATGCTTGCGATTTAGTCAGGGTTACTGGAAGACACCAGACATCTTGAGGTGGAAAACCTCACTGCACTACCAGAAAATAAGCTGGTCAACGTTTCATTTATATTATAGTGAGTTTGCAGCACTGAAGACGTCACTACTTATTTGTCTTACTTCACTAGAAAATGGCTCTCAGCCACCTGTTTCACACAGATAGACAGAACAGAGAAAACAAGTCGCAGCAATAACTTGTATTGTTTCTGGAAATGTCATGTTATGATCTTTTCTTCTTACTAACTAGCCTTCCAGGACTACATCCAGACTATGGTGGCTGACTGAAGAAGATGGAGAATGAAGCAACCATTAAGTGGTCTGAAGCCATCAGTTGAAGATGTGATACATGAGAAGCTCTATATTTGGATTTACACTCAACAAACAGAGCAATTTCTGCTTTTCTCCTGAAGAAAGTTGTCATGGTTCCAACCATACCTGTCATTGATTTTCATTTCAGAAAGAAATATAATCTTGCCCTCCATGAGTGTAAAGCCATGAAATCAGAATAAAGCCATGAAGTCAGAAGGCTGAGGGAAATTTATTATGTTATATATAGAGTGATGCCTTAGCGTTTTCACGAATTTGTAGATTTTTATACTTCTATGTAGTTTCTTGCATGTAGAGCAGCTAACAACCTCTAACCCTGTGCTAGCTGTCTTAAGGGTCAGATAATAGCTGGAACACCATGCCTGGGAAA
>JAWWTY010000077.1:82305137-82406650 GCA_035222235.1 Margarornis squamiger
TGGGTGAAAGGGTCTTTCACCTGGGAGGGGCAGGTTGTTGTCCCTTGTTTGCTTTGGTAAGACATGGCAGAGTGGCTTAGGGGTTGGCTGTGTGTGTCTCCAGACGGGAATGAAATGAAAGGGATGCCTTTCAGATTAATTTACTCTGCATGTTTGAAGCGGTGGTGTTTGAAAAAGAGCTCTCATGGTATTCCTGAGGCTGCGAGTTCAACCTAGCACCGGTCTTTTCTGTTACTTGTCAACATGGGTTGTACTCTTTTTTACTTCTTATGCTTTATATACTCTTTTATACTCCTTTATATTCTGTACCCCAAAACCCTATAAGTAAAAGAACTCTTCTGTACTTTACCCACATAATGTTGTCTTGGAAAGTTTTTTCCCCCCTCCTTAAGGCAATAGAGACCCCCTATTTGAACCTTGGAAAATAGCTCGCATTTTATATTACTGTGCACACGGATAAGCCCAGCTTAAAAGAATAAGTATGTTCCAAACATCTGCAGCCTTCTATAATAACTTGTCTATTCAGAGAGAAGATATTTAACTAACAAATTTTCATGCTTGAGTACAAAGTCTGAATAAAGACTGATACTGAAACATGAGGAATAATATTTCTGAGACCAGCTTAATTTTCACATGATCCAAGTGGAAGAAACTATCAGCTTCAGTAGCTTTGAATCAATTTCATGTTTTTGTTAATAAAAATGAGAGAATTCATGAAAAAAATGCAGAGGAAAAGTGAGGTGTATGCTGTTTCAGCTGGTGCAAGCCACAGGAATGTTGACCATTTCTAAGACTAGCAAGAGGTGTGAATGACTACAGGGCTGTGATAATGTCATCACAGAGAGATGGAGCAACATTGACTATCCTTGTATCAAGTTTTGCTATAAAAGAGAGAACAGGGAGACTGTAGAGAAGACAACTACTCCAACATGTAAAATTCTGATGAGATATGAAGGAAAAACTTACATAAAAAGTGTTCAATTTTCCACCTTCATTAACTGATACAAATGGCAAAAACTGGACACTGTATTCAAATAAGGAACTTCCAGAGGTGCTTTCACAGCTTTTAAAACCAAAATGCACCTTCAGGATCATATAGTCAGCTTAATTACTTATTACATGCTGCTGCACCTTATCTAGAAGTTTCTGTATGAATCTTATAATTATTTTAAGCTGTAGTTCATTAAATAGTCTTTAAAAAAATCTATACTATGTTCCAAGGTAATTGTTCCAATGGTTAATTGCCCTGTCTGCCAAAAATCTCCAATTTATGTCTATTTATATGGCATCTTGCTTCCATTTCCAACCTGTCAATGTCATTGAGCCTTCTGTCTAGATAAAAAGAGTCATCACCATCAGAAATGTTTTCCCAGTATGTCTCTGGGGAGCATGATCGAATTAGCCATGGTAGTGATATTATTGGGTTCAGAAAAAAAAACAGTTGGGCCCCTTTATCTCTAATTTTCACACACATTTCCCTGACATTGAATTATTACTCTTGTATTCAGCCTCTTTTCCACAGAGTGGATTCTGGTAACAGCATTACATTAACAGTCTTACTCATATATAGATAGCACAATTTTGCTCTGACTTAATATTCCTCTTTTAATTCAACTAGCTTAGAACTACTTGTTTATAGCTATTTTTCATTTTATCAAAACAGGCAATTATTGATGCCTACAAGGAAGGCATTGGATTTAGAGATTCTTGAGTGTTAAAATTCTTTTTGTTTTGAGCCTTTACAATTAAATATCTCAAATTACCTCAGAAACTGGTCTCTCTCAGGTAATGCTCCACCATTTTTAGGAGCCACAGTCCCCTATTTTCTTCCAGATTTCTGAGGAAAACATCAAGTACAATCAATATATTTCCAAATTATATTCCACTGAAATCTGAAATTTTAAATTAGATGTGATCTGCCAGTTAAAGTGCTTTGTTGCACTCCCTCCAATAGCAGGATAAGCCATATATGAATTTTATTGGCACGTCTGGATTTTTTATGCTAACTTCCTGAGACACTTACAATTCTCCTTCTGGGCATACTAAGAAAAATATCAGGCTTGACAGTGATGAAGCACTCAGTCACTATCATATGTCTAAGTCTCCTGAGTATTCACACATTGCTCATTCCTTTTATACAACAAGGATTTGATGACAGCAGCATATGCTAAGAATGGCTACCAGGTTTGAGATTAGGAGTGTTCAGTAGCCACTACTCTCTTGAAATCCAAAGGGGAGTTGGAAAGAGAATTGGAAATATTGTTCAAGCCTTGACTATTAATTTAACTGTGAGCATGTACAACTTTAAAACCATAAATAGAATATACATTTAAATTACACAAGTATACAATTCTAGGGAGTGAATTCTGGGGCTGAAGTTTTGATTGTACACACTGAAAGACTCTATTATATTCTGGCTTAGCCTAAGAGCTTTTCCCTAGCTTTCTCCAAGACAAATCCCATGAATGACTTGAAGGAGTTCTGCTCAGGGAACTATTCACCATAGAGAGCATGGATGACTGAATACTTTTTGTTTTCACTCACTTGTCCTCAAGTACCACTGTAGCACACCTAATAACTACCCCATCTCCCTCCCCCACAGCTCCACCTCATGCCATATCCTTGGCAAGTGGAAGAGAAATTAAATATATACCATATTTTAGAAGCATATCTACAAAGTACTGCTTATCCTGGAAAAGTGAATTGGTACTAAGTGATCACTGCTTTCCACAGCTAAAAACTTTCCACCTCACCAAAGGAGCAATGGTAATTTAAATAGTACCTTAGTAAATCATGTAACAAGCTTCTATTCAACTTGCACATCCCAGTTTCTTGGCTCCTCCTGAACAAGTGGAGTTCAGGTCACAGGTAGTTAGCTTCAAGATTTTTTTGCAGTTTGAATTTGTAATAAGAGACTGGCTTTCACTACAATTTGGTGAATATGCCTTCAATACTGTGTACTCCCAGTGCAACACTTCAGATGGCTATGCTTCAGCAGAAGCAGCATGTAACATCTCAGAAATAATGGCAATGGACATCTTTGAGTGTCTGGGCAGAATATGGCATAACATAACATCTTCTAATATACAAGCAGATTTCTAATATGCAGGCAGATAGGACCCACAACCCCCACACAGTAGGCTGCAGAAGACATGGCAAAAGAGCATCATGACTTCAGTGACTTTCTTACAGTATAAAGTGTGCATGTTTGACCCCTTCTCAGATGCAAAATTATAGTCCTGCCAAGCTAAGCCTGTCTTTGGATGTGGACCTGCCCTCAGAGCACTGTCAGTCCTTAATATTTGGGAGACATTCACCAAAATGTGCCGAGATCATTCCTCCAGGCAGCCTGCCCAAGGCATTGCCTGGTAAGGAAACCCTAATCTTATAGGTAATCTTACCTTTGGAATGGTTGCAGATCCCTAAAGGATCTGTCGCCAGATCATACCAAGGACACACATATCTCCATTACATTACTTTCCTTTGTTGAAAATGCCACAGCCAGGGTACACCGCTGAAAACACAGAGCTGAAAGCCCAGATTGTGCTGAGCAGTGCAAGGCTAGATACTGGCAAGTTCCCTAGATGATGAGGAAGGGTATCAGTTATTTGTGTACCATGTAGCAGTTTCTTTTCTGCCCCCTCCCCCATGAACCAGGTGTGTTAATATACGTATTTTCTATTTCTTTATGTTTAATAGGGATTTGACTGGTTGCCAATTAACCAATGCTGATGATGTTGATGTCTGGGCTGGTCCTCATGCATCTAGATGCATACTTTAGGAGTTCCTGACCCATGCAAAATGTGAGTGTTCTCAAAATGGTCACATGATTTTCAGCCAGAGCAGTAAGATGACTCTTAAAGTCAAGAGTGCCACTAGCAGTGTGAAGTGACACACTCACAATGAAAGGTGGTATGCAACCTTAGGAGAATATATCTTGCCTCTGCAGAGCAGAAAAGAGGTTCAAAGAGTCTGCTATCAGGTGTGGTGCCAGTGTTGGACATCCATGAGTCTTGTCTGCTAGGATGGCTGTCTACTAGGTCTTCCTGAATTATCTGTCATGAGCCTTCATGTAGTATACAGTAAGGTGGTGTGTATGACAGCAAAGGTGTCAAAGTGGTTGAGGAGTGCACACTGAAGAGAAGCCCTCACTGACTTGGAAAATGTCACTTCACTCATGAGCAGACAGTTTTTTGCCAGTTTTTGCAACCACCATGGAAGTGCTGATCTCAAACTGGTTCCACATTGACCAACTAAAGTCAGGCCTAATGGAGCTCCAGTACACAGTAAAAACTTCTCTTCCTGGAATTTGAACTGCATGAAGGGTGTCAGCCTAACATCAGCCTAACATCAAAGTTAGTCATCTGCATCTGAAAACCCCTTTAATACACACCACTGTGTTTGCTCCACAGGACTGTGGTCTCCTGTGACTAAAATCTCCCTTCCATGTTAAAAGTCTGAAGTAGATTTCAAACAAGAGCTTTTCAATCAATGTCGTTGTTCTCAACCACCTCCCTGGTAGTAATCTTGCCGACATCGTACAGTCCCTGAGAGAAGTCCATTTCCACCTGCTCTTTTGTCCACAGTAGGTAATGGTCTGCTGGGTTCCACAATAAAGGAGGCCAATGAGCAGGTCAAAAGTAGCATCAAAGACTGTCTCTGCCATGAATATTGGCAAAAAATATAGTGACAAAAATGAAAGAAGTGACCAAAATGAAAGAAGTGACCAAAATGACAGAAGTACCAGTACCAATCTGCTATGCAAGGAGATAAATGGACAATTAGAAGGCATTATCTTCTTTGTGGGTGCTGACTGTTATCTGCATGCTGCACAAAAGCTGCACATGGTGCAACCTTGTGCCCACATGCATACAAAGCACATGCGATATCCACTGAGCCATGAATGCACCCAGGCAGCTTTGGAGGAAAGGAAAGTGAAAGAGATCTGGTGGATGTGAGTTCAATTCCCTCACTGGGCCTCCAGAGCCGGGTATCCTATTTGTGCCTATTTTAGTAAGCAGTATAAGCCTAGACAAAGCTTCTCTTGCCAAAAACAGTAAACAATGCTTCTGTAAGGAATAAATTTTTATAATTACTGTAGAAATTACTCTAAGGTCAAAATGCTTGCTCATCTTTGTGTAAAATAATGACAGGACAGTTGGGCAGTAAGAAGACAGAAAAATTACATGGCATTCTAATGATTAGGATGTTCACCAAAAAGGAGAACCATTTGAAACTGTGATACAAAATTGCCATTATATAAAAGATGTACACAGTTTAGGAAGTAGTCATATATCACCTAACACTTACTGCAGTCACTTCTTCAAGCAAGACATAAAAATAAAACTCCAATTTCCAGGGTTTTTAAAAATATGTTGAAAACCATGTTAAAAAATACCATAAACTCCGCATTGGCACTATTTTAGTGAAATCTAAGGTATTTTCCAATGGTGTTGGGAAGAACTTCAGTGTGTCAGAGGATTTCAGACATTGCTGAGATAAACAGTATCTATTACTTTATTTAAGGCAGCTAACCATTCAGACTTAAAGCTTTTCTGATTTCTATTCTACAGTGACTAGCCAGTACTTTTGCTCTCAATAGAGAGCTTAGTTGCTTTATTCAGATCTGCTGGAGTAACAATGTTACTCAGGTGCCTAAACACTAAGTGAATAGAGACCTATGTCCCATTTCCTTGATATTGCTGGTTATCAAATCTATCAGCTTGTAGGTATTATACCTTTTTTAAAACTGACACATTAGCTTTTCCTTTTCTGTATGTTTTTAAAAACCAAAGTAGAATGTTTCTCTAATATTTCTAGGATTTTTACATTTTTCCTTAGTCATTGTAGCACTTTTAGTTAGTATCAGCTTTTACTATTTCAGATTTTACATTTTATTTGTTCTCAGTAAATTTATAAAATTCTTTCTTAATATTCTTAACTCTAAAGGACATATATAGTCTGTGGTGCTGTTAAAATGTTCCAGATTTTTTTTTCTCTTCTGACTGCTTCTCCTCTTTCTGTGTATTGTATGTTGGAGTTTTGAAAAATTATTCTTATGGCCATCTTCACATCTCACTGTAACCGAGGTCATTATTTTAGTGAAGTTGTCTTTAATGACCATAAATTTGTGGGAGGATTTGACATTTCATAAAATGTTCTTAAATAACTCCCAGTAATATTTCATGCTTTTATGTTTCAGTATTTCCTCCCACTTGATTTCACCCCTAACTGTTTTCAACTGTGTAAAATTACCCTTTTCAAAGAATCAGGTTTATATTTTAACTGGCCAGGATATTGCTTTGCTACTATTTGTTTTCAGTCTGAACTCAATCTATTGTCTTAGAAGACTGCCCTTTAGCAGAGATCGAAGCCGTAGAGAGTGAGCAAATACTCTTTAAAATGATGTAATGTGTAATATTTCGTATATTGTGTTTATAGTGTGAAATAGTTCTTAGGGGCATGTTCTTTCAGTCACCTCAGAATATTATTGCACACAGTCATCAGTTAAAAATTTGTTTGGAATAAGTATATTGTCAAAAGGAATAGATTTTGGATATGTAAACATGAAGTGTACTGTTAAGAAGTATTTTTATTTAAATGCTGTCTAACTCACACAATTGATTAATGGGTTTTAATTAGGAAATCCTGAACACCTTGAATTGATCCTACAAAATGTAATAACATTTGTGGATCTTTTTAAAACTATTGTCTCCTGAGGTTTTACACAGAGCATAGGAAGTGGGAAGTGTGTTCATGAATAAGACAAAATTTAAATAATTTATTCATTCAAATATTTAAATTTCTTTTGCCCAAGGTTCTTTCAGCTTTAAAAATCTCACCTTAGAGCTCTGTCTATACATTTTGAATAAATAATATTTTTATTATCTGACCTCTTTATCGCCATTCACTTCATGTTCTTTTGGCTCTTGAATAATGTTAATGCAAGTCTGAAATCTTCTATTCAGACAAATGTAAAATGGAAACCCAGCTCTAACTCAGTTCTTGGGGACACATGGTAGGAGACCCTGCATCTTGCTAGGCCCTACACCTCAAGATAAACTATTAGCACACAGCCAATTGGCAGAAGGCTAAAAGATTTTCTGGTCCTTTTTTGGTCCTTTTGGTGAGTGGGCAACCAGGTTAGTAAAGTGATGCTTAAAGGTTGGAGCTGAAGGTAGTGATGTTCCTGAAAATCAGGGAAAGTTAGGAGATATCAGGATCTGCCTGTCTGTCTTGCTGCTATATGCAGACTGATTAGTTTATTGGATATGAGGATTCAGTTAGCAGTCCAGTTTGAAACCGTAAACTTAGCAAGGAAAGAGGTTGCTAAGAGGAAACCACTATGTAAATTGGCTCTCATTCATCCAGTCTGTTTCCTTACACTTGTTTAGAAAACATTCCACATTACAAGTCCACCCTTCTTAACTAGAATCTCCATCTCCAGCCACAGACCACGACACTAATCTTAGTCCTTAACCATTGTCTCCCACCCTGCTGCAAGCAAGGAGCACCAGTAGTACAACTCTGCTGTGCTGACTTCCAGAACACAAGCAGGCTCCTGGGGTCCTATGAACCACTGTAAGGCTCATTCTGGTAGGTGAGAAGAGGAAGACTGTAGAAGAAAAGTGTCAGACAGGGCCCATTAAGCAGGATGGTTTCTGTCATGCAATTGTATCAGGTACTACAAGGTGAAGTGCTGGGTCCTGCACAGGGATTGCGAGGGCAATAGCAAATGGCATCTCATGATGGCAACTCATAGTTCAGGAAAACATCTAGAAGCTCTCAAGGATTAAAAGACTCACTTTTGTTCCTTAGGATACTCTTCCTTAAGAGCATGCTGCAAGCAGATAAAGAAGGCAGCTTAGGAAGACAAAGAGAACAAAATACCTGATAATTTATGAACTTGTCCAGAATAAGTGTTTAAAATTACTATGTGTGGAAGGCAGCAATATCTGTATATGGAGCATCATGCTGTAACTGAGCTGGACAGTGACAATAGTTCTACAGGTGGCAGAAAAGTACAGGAGAGTCCCACTGACAAGTCCTTGGGCCTCCTCTTAACTTCTATGGTTGCCATTGCTCTGCAGGACACAGCTTTCCCACTGTCTCTGCATATGGATCATTAAGGACAATTTTGGTGTCAAAGGACCTGAGACCATTAACTTTTTTCCCTTTTTTCCTCCATTTCAAAGACTGAACATGTCTAACATCTCTTCACCAACCACCACCAATAAACTTTATGCAAAGCTAATCATAATAAAATAAAAAAAAAGGACGTTTGCAGTTTAAACCTTTTTTCCCTGGTCAAAAGAGCTATACAGGCAGAGGTAAATGTATCTGATTAAATCTGCACAGGGCATACACCAGATTTCTCATGCTCACATAGGTTGGTTTATAGAACAGATTTGCTTACATAATCTAATCTCAGCTTTATAGAATTATTTAAATTAGGCATGTAGTCTAACTGGAAACAGGCCTTAAGTGCTCTGCACTGTAGGCTGTTGTTTTGTCACCTTCTAATTATATTCACTTATACTTAATAAATAAAATTATTTCAAGGTTTGCTATCATAGTTCATTTCCATGCTATAAAGATAATTTTACAGAATTTGACCATTTCTAATAATTCAGAAGCTGAATATTACAAGATTTATCCTCATTAAATGTATGCCAATGGAAATGAACAAAATTACAACTTGAATTTATGTACTGGATTATAAGTCATATTTAAAATAAAAGTTTTCAAACTGAGTTATACTTGTGTCTGAACATACACAAACACTTGGGAATGACAATTTCAAAGAGAAACTTTATTTTAAATGTGCAAGTGGAAATGTTACACTTCATAATATAGTTCCTAGTGTATAGAAAAAGGAAGAGGCCGGTGAATATTGTTATCTATTGATGTTGTCTGAAGAGACATCTAGATCAAGATAGGATGCTTTTGAAATCTTTCCCAATAGCAATGCCTAGAGAGTTGAAAGAAATGTGTATTATTTTTATGTATTTTGTTATCACTGATCCTTGTATGATTACCATTAAACCTTAAAAGTAGTCTTGTGGGTTTACATATACACAAAACACAAGAAACTTACTTTTCCAGTCTCCACTGCTCACATATACATAAAAGAGCTTCTGTTCTCTTTATTGTTTACCTTGCATATGTATGAAGGCTCTACATTCAATGAAACCAAATTCTTGCATTTGTTTTGGAAAAGAATCTGAGCAGCTAAACTATTATATCAAAACTCAAAACTGACTTGTTTCCTTTTAAAAACTTCAAGTCCTTTCAAAAGATGAACAAAATGTATATTTCAGAGATAAATGAGTAGGAATTTTGATATGAACAATGACAAACAAAGAAAAACATCTATCAAGCAGAAATCAGAATGACTACAAGTGAGTCTGATTCCATGATAGCAGTTTAAAAGAAAATGTGGGAAAGAACAGGGCAGAGAAAAACAGTTTTATAAAGGTGATTCTAATTGAAGTTCTAGAAGAAGGCTTTTGTTCAAAGGTGTTATAAAGAGTGAACACTACTGAACTGTGTAAGAAATGAAATTTTGAAATAATTGTTTTGCCTTTTCAAATGTTAATTAAAATGTTAATCAAGAGTTATAAGTTGATTGTGTTTCAATAATGTCAAATCCTGACATTATGTTTTGTGTATACTTGAAAAATAAATAAAAGCTGGTTCCAAAATCTGAACCTAGAATTCTAATTCAAAGCAGCTTATTGTTAGATAATTCAATACACCAAGAATGAAAAAAACCTAAATCAAAACCTGTTGGCAATGCATGAGTTGGTAATAAAAATAATAATTTTATTCTCACACTGTTCTGAGATATTGAAAGAAGTAAACACATAATTTTATCACTAACAGAGTACGGCAGAATACGCATATATGAATAGTGCAACTGACTAGAAAAATGCCATTTTATATAGTCACAGCCTGAGAGTTTAATTCTTGCTTTTTTGAATAAAAGAGTTTCTTACAATAATTCATTTCCAAGCATACAATTCAGTGGAGCTGGAAACAAGAAATATGATTTGTGTTCCTTTGCAGATTATTAGTATTTATTGTAAGCCTAAAAGGTATTCTGTTGGAAAAATAAACAATCCTCTTCTTTCCAAATATATTTTGAATTGTGGCTTTACTGCTATCATGCGTGCAGTGCAAAGGAATTCCCTTCATTTTACAGTAAAAAACCCCCATCATTTTAAATTAGGCCCAAACCCCTGAAGGGACTCCAAACCAGCTTCTGAAAGTAGATATGCACTGTGCTTCCATTTTATCAATTTGCAAACAGAGAGTAGTCACTGATGTAAGAAAATGACAGCCACTAATGACTGATAAATGCTATAATTATTCTATAATCTCTATGAAACTAAGACAGAAAGCTTGCAATTTTATGCACAAATTATAGAAAAAAAAAAAGTTAGACTAATTTGAGGCCAATGAAAATGTTGGTGTTTTTGAAAATAAACTGTAATGGGAACAAACCAATCTGCTTCCTGTAGTTCTTACAGTAAGCAGACTATGCACTTGTTTTTTTAATGAGAAAGGGAGTCCTGTATAGAATGCTGAAAGAAAGCTGAAAAAATAATAAAACCATAAAGAGAGAAGAGTTTTAGAAAACAATTATTTTTGTGATTAATATTTTAAAAAGAAAATGATAAAAGCTATTCCATATATCAAATGTACTCCTAATGACAGCTGGGAAAGTTCTTTTGAAGATCTCTTCCTCTGATACACTCCTAACAGCAACATTTTAAAGCATGTAGTTCTTCTTTAATTTGTACCTGTCCTTCAGTCACGCACAATGCTGGATACATAGCAAAAATATCAGAAAGATTGAATTCATTCTTGATCCCTTGAGAGCTGCCTCAGATAAAATGCTAGAGACAGAAGCAATGATGAGGCACGGCTATCTTTCAGTTTATACTATTTTTTGTTGTTTTTTGTTTACACCTTACTGTTTAGATTGCACAATATTTTCTCAATACTCTCAACAGCCAAATTTCAGTCAATAACTTTTAGAACACAGAAAGCAGGAGTTTCTGAATATTTCATGCAAAGGCAGGAAAATAAATTCTCTTTCCCTTACCTTCTCACTTGTAGTTACTTTTTTTCCCCCTAATCTTAACATGCTGTCATTGATATCCATCAAGCTGCCTGAAAAATTAGCAGGATGGTAACTGATGAATGAAAAAATTCATGTAGCTCTCTAAAAGGACTTTCATGATTCAAAATTTGCTTCTTTGTGGCTGAACTCACATATTATAAACACACTTCCTCGCTTCTGCAGCCTTCTTTTCCTTTGCACCATGGTGCACAGATCAGCAGTAATCATAACCTTTACTTTTGCATAATGCTGATTGCAATATTACATTTGTCGTGGTTTAACCCCAGCTGACAACTAAGCACCACATAGACACTTGCCTTGCTCACTCCTTCTCAATGAGAGTGGGTGAAAGAATTGAAAGGGAAAACTCATGGGCTAAGAACATTTTAGTACTTCAATAAGGATAATAATAATAATCTTATTGTAACAAACAGGAAAATAACAAAGAGAGATAAAGAAAATTCAAGAAAAACAAGTGACATGAATGAAAACAATTGCTCACCACCAAACAGCCCATGCCAAGCTCCAACAATGTTACCATTCCCTAGTTAGTTATGAAACAGAACACAGAATAACTTGTTTTGCTGCTAAAAGCTAGTAATACATATTGTACAGTTACTAGCCAAAATATAACAATTACATTATCTTCATGTATTGTTTTTGAGGGGTTCATCTATACCTGCTATAGTAGGAATGTAAAATTAATATAAACACAAAAACTGATGAAGGATACATATTGTATAACTTTAATACCATTTTTCAAGAATAGATATAAATTTTCATTGTTTTTCTATCTTCTGAATTCTTGGTGGCTTCTTGGTGAAGAAATATTTGCAACATGCAGCTTTAGACACCAGTTTAGGCACCAAACTCAGACACAGAGTGCAACTCATGAGATGCCCTGTGGAGTCAGTGGAAGGAGGAAGGATCCTCTAGAAGATAGCTGAGACCAGACACCTGACAGTGGTGCTCAACTGACCTCTGAATGAAAATTTCTCCCTCTCTCTCACCATTTATCATAACAGCAATATGACATGCTGGCAAAAGTATGTAAGACAACAAATATGAATTTCTCTTCTAATATTTTAAGATTTTTTTGCCTATAATTCTTTGCTTTCACTCCCCACAATTCTGGATATTCTCTTCAACCCTCACTGAGTGTGGGGGGGAACGGGGGAATCACAGTGGTATGTAGGTATTAAATATCTTAATGTCAGGTTTTTGTACTGTTATCCAATTATTTGTATTCCCCTTTTACTCAATTCCCTACAAGCAATTTCTAACCCACTCATTACTAATTACAAGTGTGTTATGTGATTTATGTATATAAAACGTGAATGTATTAAGTGTTCCTAAGGAAAAAGAATGAAAAAGAAAAGAAGGGGAGGGGGAGAGAACTGAGGAGAGGGAGAAAAAAACCAGAGAGAGTGGGTGGTGGGGGAGAGGCAGAAAAAGGGAGAGGGAGACAGCTGGTGACATGATGCAGCTGAACTCTAGATGCTGGAGTCTATTTGACAACAAGCAGAACATCAGACAACAACTGGGAGCTTTCCAGTTGCCCAAAAGCCACAGGTCCTCATTTCTAGATTCAGGAATCAGCATGCTCGCTTCACTTCTATCATGGTCTGATTACTTAGCTGGAAAGCATTATAATGTTAACAACTTTTCTTCACTTGGTACACAGCAAAATTTGTATACTACATTTGTAGGGCCTGGCAAGGATTGGTTAATACCATGTTATGTGACAGTCTATTTTGTTATTGTCATCCATGATTGTTACTGACCTAGCAGGTAAACAACAGCTTTTCTGTAGAGTAGAAATGCACTAGGCAAGGAAGAAAGCTTTTAAAATTAATGAGATTTAAACTTTCATGTGCAACCTATATGTTTGAATGGATCGATTCTTTGGCATGTAATGTAAAGTTGTGTAAGCAGGCTTGGTTTTTGTTTTAGGGAGTAGATATTTTTGTAACTCTTTTGTAATATATATGTACGTATAAGTATCAAGTAAGGCATTCCAAAACTGGGACTCAAAAAAATGATTTAAAAAAATGAAGTCCAGGTTGTGTAAGGAATGCTAACTTTGAAGGACAATTACTTTTTTCTTTCATAGCTATCATAACTAAAGCATATCAATCCATTTAAAAAAAAAAAAGAAAAGGAAGAAAAAAAAAAATCTTGTGCAGAAATTATGACTATGTATCAAGAACTTTCTAAAGCTACTCAGAAAATCCAAGAGTCCAAAGAATTTTACAGGGGGTGATTTAGTCCATGGAATTTGCCCTGCAAAATGAAAACACTTGCAGAAGGGAAATATTTTTAAGATTCAGAGAAGGTGAATAATTGCTATGCTTTAAATATGCATTTTGATCAAATGTGTTACAAGCTCCAAAAATTGTCTGATAAAGTAGGATATCTCCCCAGATCTGTATGGACTATATTCAATCAGCCAACCTCCACTGTATGTCTACTCTCTCCTTTACCTTTAGAAAATAAAATAACCTAAACACATTAAAGTGATATTTGGAGAAATGTTATTTTGCATCACATATAAGAAATATACCAATTCTAAGACAGTGAGGAATGAAAAATAATCATGACTATGAGTATATATATATATATATATATGTATATATATACATATTATTAACATTTCTGAGGGGAAATGGAATCTTCTCCCTTCCAAGACAACATTAGCATATTTGAACAAAACTGAATTTTGAATGAGACCTTTATTTACAACCTCCAAGCAGTACATAGGGATGAATTGTTTGGTGCCAACCCTTCATATATAAGTAATTAATTCAACAATTAATTTTCTGCATTCCACAGTTCATGCTCAGGAACAGATATCTCTCTCTATTCTTAAAGCTAGTCTGTCAACTAACAACATTAATGGTATTTCATGCCATTCTTTTATTTCTCTTATGAAGGTTTTTGATAAGAGAAGGGCAAGAGAAGATTTATTCTCTCAGCCTGCTCATAAAATATATTTGAAACAACAATTTAGATTCTCTGAAGACACAAACCATTAATGAATGCAATCCATTTCTTGGTGGAAACTATAAAAGTCAATTTAAAATACATAATGAATTTTTTCAGGTAAGTGAGAGAAGTCAAACTCAAGTTTCCAGGCAATTACAGATAATCAAATATTCCCACTCTAGATTCTTGAAGAGCAAGGAAGATAAAGTGTTCTGTAAAACATGCCATCAGAGCTTTCATGATAGGAGGATGATTATAAAGCTCTTCCTTTAACCTTAGAAATCAGTCAGATAAATACAATGGAAATCTTTGCCCCAGACTTCTGAATGATACATCGCACTTATTACACACAAGTTTTCTGACCCACAGTCAGAGACCATGGGGCTAAAAAGATACAGCATAATGAGCCCTATTTTGTGCAACTCCTAGTGCATTTTGAGGATAATAATAGTAATCTGCAAACCTTGTGTCTGAACCTTAGAAAAGTCACAATTTGAGGCAACGAATTTATATTGAGGAGTCCAAAATAGAAAGAAAAAAAAAAAAAAAGTAAGCTCTTCACTAATAATGTTCTTTTATTGAGGTACAGCTCCCAACCCTAACAACTTGGAGGAACTGTTTACTTGGAGGGAATCACTGTCCCTGGAGGTATTTAAGAAGAGACTGGATGTGGTACTTAGTGCCATGGTCTAGTAGACAAGGTGGTGTTGGGTCAAAGGTTGGCCTCAATGATCTCAGAGGTCTTTTCTAACCTGGCTGATCCTGTGATCCTGTGATTATTTAAAGAGAAAACTGCAAGCTATTTTGGATAAAATTTTTATTTATATTCTAGAAAACATAGATCAATTACAGTTTCCCTGGCAAAGCTACTTTTTCCTTCCTGTTCAGGATTGTCATTGTCAAATAAAGCCATTACAGGTCAAATTCACCTCACCTGCTAGAAGCTCCCTTGGTATCTCTCCTACCTGGGAATAGCTTGTAAAACCTTTATGGAACCAATCCTCTGATACTGCATTTCCCATGAGCACTTGCACAGAAGTGTTGAACATGCTGCTTGCCCTTCCTTTTTCTCCCAATCAGTAACCCTGGCCCATCTGGGAGGACAATAGCAAACTTCTGGAGAGCTGTCTCCTCTGCTTCTCAAGGGGTATTTCTTCATTTTGATATTAAGATCACAGCTTCTAGAACCTTGAGGGTATTCTTCTTTCCTCTAACTCCTTGCACCTTTCAGGTAATAAAGATTCATCCGAGTTTTTGATACCTTGCTTAGAGATCTTACAGATTTCAAGTTTAAAAAAAAAAAAAATAAAAAAAAATCTACCCTCATGATTCACTTCAATCTTATCTACTTTGCCTCCTACCTCCTCACCTTGAATATTGTGTGCAGTTTTGTGCACTGCAATATGAGACAGATATTAAACCCTTAGATAGCATCCAAAGGAAGGAAACAAAAATGGTGAAAGGCCTTGAGGAAAAGCCATATGAGGAGCAGCTGAGGGCACTTGGTTTGTTCAGCCTGGAGAAGAGGAGACTGAGGGGAGACCTCATCACAATCTACAACTTCCTCATGAGGAGAAGAGGAGGCGTGACCAATGACAGAATCAGTTCTCTGTGGTGACCAGTGACAGAATTCAAGGGAATGGCCTGAAGTTTGTCAGGGGAGGTTTAGGTTGGATATCAGAGAAAGGTTTTTCACCCAGTGGGTGGCTGAGCACTGGAACAGGCTCCCCAGGGGAGTGGTCACAGCACCAAACCTGACAGAGTTCAAGAAGCATTTGGACAATACTCAGGCATGTGGTGGATGGTCCTGTGCAGGGTCAGGAGTTGGACTCAATGATTCTTGTAGGCCGTTTCTAACTTGGCACGTTTTGTGATTCTGTGACTCTTTGAACTGAAAGTGGAATGGTACTACTGGTGATAACCATGACTGATGAGTTCTGACATGCCTCTGATCTTTTGCCTTAACTAGAGATGACAGTCTATTAACCTCTAGCCACAGTGTTTAAGCACGTCACTTGACCATCATTCTGTTGGGTGAGTCCTTTAAATGTGTTAAAGAGATCATTTTAAGATACTGAAATTGTACCACAGCATTGTCTTTAACTGATACTGATTATACAGTTCTCTTGACAAAGAAAACCTGTTGGAAAGAAAGTTATATTCCCCATGTCAAAAAATGCATTGAAAACATGGATCTAATTTGTCAGGCTTTATGTTTATTATTCATCTGGAAAAATCGAAAATAGGGGGGAAAAGCAATTAAGAAGAAGAAGGTTTAAAAAATTTGCAAAGCAACAGACTTGAAAGCTCATGTTTATTGAAAATCTTGTCTTACTGTTTTGTAAATAAAGATAACTGGCTAGAAAATTTGCACTCCCAGACATCTTCCCACCTTTCTCTTCAAACTGTGATTGATGAAATGCTTAGAGAATGGAAATTCTGGGTTCTCTCACTTTCTAAAACTTTGTGACAAATATGAAGACTTTCTTGAGATCAGCATCTCATTTTTCAATTTGTATGAAAAGGGTGAGAGATAAGATTTACTGACAATCAGCCAAGTGCAAATTGTAACAGAATTCAGGCACTTGGAATAAAACTCTTTGATGGCAGATGACTTTAGGAATCATATTGGATCAAGATTTAATAAAATGATTACAAAAGAACTTTTAATTCTGGTAGAATAAACTTACATCATGTAACGTTATCTAAAAAAGTACAATTGAAATCATCCCCAGGAACAGCTAATAAAGAGATGTTTTGTTTTAATTTGCAAAATGTGTCCATCCTTCCTGTGCTATGACTTTTAATCGAGAAAATGGATAGTGCAGTACAATCTACAAGAAGAGAGATGATGATAGAATTGTCCCCTGGAATTTCTGCAGCAATGGTTGTGTTTTGTTATAGAATGTTTGTAAGTTTGTTTTTGTTTGTAAGTTGATGAGGTTTTTTTTCTATAAACTCAAGGGGTTTTATCTAATTTGGAACATATTTCATAAGATAAACTTTGTTAAATTATTTTATAACACAATTTTAAGTTAGTTCAGAATTATTTATAAAGAATCAGAACTTCAAAAGCAGTGGAGACTTGAACAAAAGGCTGGGGAATCCACAGTATAACTCATTAAAACAATAAAGAAACACTAGCTAGTGCTTGTTTCAGAGCCATTATTTCAAATCAACAGGAGTAATATTCCAAGTGCAAATGCAGTCAATTAGACCAAAATATGTTCATTTATTAAAGCAAATATTTATCCAATAAAACACTATTTAATATTTAAATAAGTTTCCTTGATTCTGCTTACCACATCTCTTAGTGGAAAATGTCTTACATTTGTTCTTGACTTTCATATCTGCATTTGCATTAACAATATATATATATTTAAACAAAATTTCTAAATACCAGTAACTGTGAATTAGTAACTAAAATGAATAACTTTCATAACTGTTCAACTTGATTTTCACCTGTCCCCTTCTTTTAAGATATTTATGGTTTAATTATGTTTGAAATCCCAAAGATATCCATTTAAAAGAACCAATAGACTACAGCTTAATAGAGCAAAACCTGTCAGATAAAAGCAAACAGTTCTATTTTTCATACAGAATTCATGAGAATTTTTGGCACAAAGGTGCTTGTTTTTAATTTAGAAGGCATATTTTCATCACAGAAGTGTTATATTGAACATAGAAAGCAATACAGCAATCCTGCCTGTGTTTCTAGCCTCTGATGTGCTTTCTCCTTTGTCATACAGAATCAAATTGCATCAGCCTTTCCATGAATCTCATTGTTTGCCTCATAACTCAGCAGCATTGTTCTGCTCCTTGTGAGTCTATCCAAGTGCTCATCCTGAAGGTGCTCCCTCACAATCATTTATGCAAGTGTCATTTCCCTGATACTGCAAGGATTTGTAAGGAAGAAGAGGACCAGCCCACAGAGAGCACTCTGCAGGCAGAGAGCCCTTCTCTATACATCCTCTGGGTGCATTCAGAACCTTATAAAAATCTGCTTTAGGTTTTTAATTACTTATATCAAGGGCTCAAGTTTTCCATCAGAGACATATGAAACATTCAAGAAAACCCTTTGATAATAGTGCAAGGAAAAAGGTAGATGAAGCACAGCTTTCATAGGGTGTTCTTCCTACCAGCTGTATGTTTAGTGGAAGCACTGTAATTTCAATGTGTGATCATTTCATATGGACTTACTGAGTGAAATTTTAGACTCATTTAAGTTTTGGTTTGAATTTCAGTGATTACTGAAGACAAAGAATTTGAGCTGTTACATTATGACTCTAAGATGTAATGCGATCAGTAGGGCAATATAAATGGAGACAAATATAACAGTGTAGGGTTTGGTGATTATCTTCACACAGACTTATTTAGATCCATTTATAAAAGCAGTGTTCTAAAATAAAATGAAAATACATTTTGGTTAAGGAAAAGCACCAAATATAGGGTGCCTTTTTGACAATTTATTTATATTCAGGCTGTTTGACCTAGTATGACTTGGGCATAATATATAAATTATTTGCAATTTACTATAGATATGCTCTTGTATCTTACATAATACTTACGTGCATATTAAAAAAAGTGAAAGAGATAAACATATTAAATTCCATTGTTGTATAATGCTTCAACAGCAATAAAAGAAATTTGCCTCTTTTTTTTTTTTAAAACTTACCGACAGTCATTTTATACTCAGCATAGGCAAATTATGCATTTGTATTATTTTACATTCCTATGCCTACAGACTTAGCTAATCTTTCCACTTCAACAACTAATAATTTTAAATATTATTTATGAATAATTTTGAGAAGTTAATCTGCTCTAAATCCATCTAATTGGTTATTTGAGATGAAACATTTATTGATTTATGTTATGGGTCCTTCAACTTTGACATTACACCAGAAGGTGCTCTTCAAAATATCTTTAAAACATAACCACTATTTTTCTGTCCCAGATTATGAGCAAAGTTAAGTATATCTAAGCCTGAGAAATTATTGGAAAAGTACGGAGAGTCAAGTGTTTAGACATGAAAAGCTGTGGTGCTGTCTTGGTAGTTGGCAATGAGTTGAGCTATGCAGGACAACGTACATGAGTGCAGCTGGTGCCAAAGCCACCCTTTGCTATCCTCTTTATGGAGGCTTAGCAGATCTGCATTGCTTACTAATGTTACAAGAATTGTTAGATAGCAGCAGCAAAGAGAAACACCAGCAACCTTCCAAATGGAATTACCACATGGATGCTATTACAAAAAGATGGCCACTTTATGAGACAATGTATATTAGTAAGATTCATCTAAGGTGAAAGGAGGGATAGTCACATATGCTAAAGGAAGAAGAGACATTACAGAAAATAAGAAATGCCATCAGTACTATGCCTCTGGGGATAGAAAATGAACAATACTGTAAGATTTTCAGTTCAGGAATGGTTCCTTTTTCTGCTTGTACAATATCTATCACATCCCTGGCAAGTACTGAAATATGAATAAGAAAAAATTCCTGCCTATGTTAAGAAGCTGAATTCATATTGAAAACAGCAATTGCTTCCCCAGGTCAGATAAGACAGCAGATCATGCAATTGAATTGACAGTATGCTAAAAAAAATTTCATACCTAAGAATCTTGGTTTATTTGAAATAAAACAAATACTCAGACCCCTATAATCCTAGATGTAGAGAAAATGTTGCAAATGTGAGTCAATTTACACTAAAGATTGAAGAGCAAGAAGGCAAATATAACAGCAAATTACAGCACAAGCTGTAACAAAACAAAACAAAAATTACTGTCATTTTGCTAACTCAGCTTGTTCTTTAGGGGATCTGGCTTGCAAATGCTGGATACTTGGGGCTGGCTATGTTGTATGTCAACCAAATTTTTCATATAAGTATTGAAAATTATTTTTCCTGGTCTATGAAAAAAAAATTCTATCATTTCCACATCAATACAGGATCAGTTCTCTCAAGAGCAAAATCCTCAAGTTCCCTTTTCTAAAATAGACTGGAATGGTATTAAAAATAAAAAGAAAACAGTGAGTTGCCTTTATTTATCTCTACTTAAATCTCAGGTTTTGGTGCAGATCCTGTAACACATTAGGATGCTACAACTATTAATGAAGATCTATATATTTTATAACCAGCACAAAGGAGCCTGTGTCAGGGAATGATCTACTTAAATTTTTTCTGCACTCACCTAAATACTCTGCCAAAATTGGGCCTTTGCCATTCAGCACTATGATGTTACCACGTCCTGATGGTCTATGAGATCTAGTGATGGCTTTCTTCCCTTACTGGCTAGAAGCCATGGATGTCCCTTGCAGAGTGCCTGCAGAAGGGCTTTCTTCTGCTGTGGCATCTCAGAGCCACTGGGACACATAAGACTCCACTGTCATCTATGACTAGAGCTGACATACTCCTCTGTGACATTGTTTCTGGCTACGGGCTGATGAACTTCCTTACCTGAAGAGTCAGGTGGTGTTTCCTCTGGCTTCCTTCCTTACAGGCATGGCTGCTGGCATCCCCAGCTGAAAGTCTTACACAGGAGTCTTCAGTGGCCTCTTGATTTTCATATGAAAAGCAATATACAAGTGTTAAAAAAGAAAAAGCTATTGACTTCTAGGTCAGTTCTCCTTATTGACATTAGAACACAGTGTGACAGCTGTTTGAGTATTTTTTATGGAGCAGAGAGAAACAAGAAAGATGAATCAAACATAAGCAGCCTCTGCAAATTTACAAGAACTCATGTTTTGTCCATAAGGTTGCAAAGAAAGCTGTAAATACAGAGCTACCTAAACCATAGTGAGAGATATTGTCAGAGTCCTGAGGTCACTGCAGGCCCTACTGTCCCTGCCCTCCTCCCTTAGGTCTTCCTCATCCCACCCAGGGCCCAGGACATCATGTCAGCCCCTGGAGCCATCAATCCCTGCCCCAGTGACAGCACAGCAAGGCCAGTCTCCAATTCCCCACAGCCCTGTCCTGCCCAGCCACGGGCCAACCCCAGCCAGGACTATCCACAGCTCCATGTCCAGCAAGAGATGGTGCAAATGGCACGTTCAAGCTCTATTAGTTAATTTTGGATTTGACTTAGAGCAAGCATCAGAAAATGACAACTGGAGATTTCAGGGTTATAGTCTCATAATTGCCTTCATTTATTCTGGAAAGGAGCTAATTCTTTTGGCCTTTTTTACACTGACCACCTAGATTAAGGGAGACATTACTTCTGAATACTTTAAACCGTTGAACCAGATTACATTTTTCCATATTTTTTAATGAGAAATATGAAATTTTGAAATGACAGGGAAGGAAAAGAGAGAAAGAGAGAGCAACAAAGTGGAAGGAAGAAAGGAAGACAAAAATAGTACCCATTCCACCAAAAGTTAAATAACAGAAAAGCTGGTAGTCAAACATAGTGATATACACTCACTTTTTTTTGACACATAATATTTGGGTTACTTGAAAATTGTTATCTGTTTATTCCTCTGTTGTTGAGACTGAGAGCAGGAACAGTCATTGGTATTTGTGGAGTGCTGAGTGCAACTTAACTTGAATTCCAGGTGTTTGAGAAAAAGATGGCTGAGGTACAAAGGTGAACTTTGAAAACTTCATATTAGGTGTACTGCAACACAAACTATGTATAAAGTGTCATTAATGAATCTATCAAGAGCGAGAAAAGACAATTAGAAATTATCAACCATTATTTTAAAGGTGTTCTTGACTCATATCTAAAAAGAATTAAAGGCTGAGTATGAGATCATAATTACCACAATGTAGTGGTACTTTTTAGAAGAAACTGCTATTTTAAAAATACAAAAAAGAAAAAAAAAAAAAAAGGACACATTTCTCAGAAACAGTATTAATTGAGGGAAATGTAGTGAAGCAACAAAAAATCTGAACATGGCCAATATCCATTCAGTGTAGCTCCTACAATGCTTATTAAATACAAAAACTGTAGGAGTTCCAATAGGTGATTAAAATGTTATGTATATTTATTTGCAAATCAGAGCCAAGGCAGTATTTTTAAAAATAAAGCAAATTTTTGACAATGTCTTATTGTTCAAAACAAGCTATTAATACATATAATTGTTTTAATTGCAGAGATGTAACATATCAATTTTTCACATGTAAAACAAAAATAGATTAATACTGAGCTGCTATGAATAACCTGAACCCTCATATAATTAAGGAATTTTAAAACTACATCTGAATTTAATATGTTGGATCTAAAAGTAGTTGTTGAATAAAAATTTGTCATCTTTCACATCCTAGGATAGTGCTCATACAGAACAAAGTTCGTTTAAATCTTTTAGGAAAAGTCTAATAGATATCCCAGTGGGTTCAATGCTGCTACTAAAATTACTAATCAGACATCATGAATGTGTTTTTCCTATGTTACAGGTTCTTTCCTCTGCTTTCTAGACTCCTACTGAGACTTACGGACAACTTTCAACATTTCAAAACATCTTGATCATTCTTTTCCACTTAGTCAAGGTTTTTAGCAATTAGCAGGCTGAAGTAGGTTAAGAATACTCTGGTGAATGGTAAGGAATCTAACTTGAATTGTAAGAAGAGATGAACAGCACCACAGGTGTCAGATGTGGTAAATGCTGTCAGTTCCTCAGCAAGTAATACTGACTTGTAAATAGTAGTTAAATATTTCCCTGATAATTGTTCCCGCTTCTGATATTTGAAGAGTCAAGGTGGACATACAGACAAAATTCATTGGCTACAAAGGAAGACCTGCACCTCTGTCCACGGTTCTCTAGTGCCAGAGGCACTACCTTGTGGTCCTTCCTGGCTTGTGCAGTACCCTTCCTACACATGATGTCCTAATAACAGCAAAACTCTGCTCTTGCCATTTCTAGGGTCTAAGGCTGGACTAGGATGTTATACTTGCAGCAGGAAGCAAACATATCAACCTTGTCAAGGACTGCAATATGTCATTGTTTACCATATTCTTTCTAGTGCTATCTAGTCAGGAAGAACTAAAAAAGAAAGTAAAATATGACTATTTTCATTGCATCCTAACAAGTCTTGCAATCACAGTTTTTTTACAGCCCCACTGATGTGTCTGACAGGACTTGACAGTCTGGAAAAATATTTCCTTGTCAACATCAGCATCTGCATACAAAATTTATATACCTATTTCTGTATGAGTATCTATTTCTGATTGAAAATTTTCTTTTTTTTCTATCATAATTAATGGCCTAAATGTCAAGTCCTGTGTCTAGCCCTGCACATGTCTAGTCCTTTACCTGGCTTAATTTCCAGGTGAGACAGTCAACATGGAGACCATTATCTTTCTCTTCTGCCAACAGGGGCTTGAGCCTTCTAGCTGCGGATACAAATGATGCCCCGAGTTGCTCCAGCTCTGATGTTCCTACTGTGCCAGAAAATACTAAATCACAAAGGTAAGTTTTCTGCAGCAGTGTATTATTTCCCATTCCAGCATTGGTCTACTCTGCTTGAATGCTGTAAAGGCAACTGAACAGCCTTTGGGCCTCTGTCTTATTGAAGAAAGACCCTTAAAATTTAAATACGAATATGTTAAAAATTCATAGGGACAGCAGGATAAACACCAACCTGTTGCTGCATTTTGTGAGCCATGTTCCTGGACCATAGGTCTGAGACATTTATAAAGCTGAATAAAAATAAGTATCTTGTGGAACGCAGCAGTGAGACCATTTGTAATTCACTTGAGCTTCCATTGAAAAGGACAGCATACTAAATCCCCTACACTCTTTTTAAAGGCACAGGTCCAACTAGGAGACTCACAGTCTCTCAGCAGATAACATGCTGAATGGACTATATAGCCAAGTTGTTCATTACATTTTGATGTGCTATTTCCTTCAGACTTGATACTGATTTTTGTTTCTGCACAGCAAACCAAGGTTTTTAAAGCTCTGTGAGTAGAAAGAAGATATGTAAAAAAACTCTTACAGAAAATCTTTTTCTTGTTCCCCAGGTCAAACTCGATAAGAAAGTGGCAAGAGTTAAGATGATATCTGTCTTGAGTGTGGTGATTTTTGCTTTTCCTTTTCACTGTGAGTGAGTTTACTTGCCCCTTACTCCCACAGCAATTTGAGGATAAATGCCCATTCTTCTGCATCTGGCATAGCAGGAGATAAATACATAGATGGGTTTGAAGACATAGTCTTTAACTAAAATTCTAATGTATATATTATATATATCATACAGGTTTATATATATATATATATATATATATATATATGATCTATTCCACAGGCTATTATTTTGTGAAGTAGTTCCTGATCTTCACTGCAACTTCTAATCCATGTCTTTAATTATCTAACGTTAGTCACTAGCACTGGCTTCTTCTAATCCAAATTTTTATTACCATTCTGCTAGTCATGTTCCTGAAAAACATGTTCGTGTTCTGAACCTGTATTTCAAAACCCCTCATATTTTATTGTCACTGATACTTAAAAGTTGAAAGCAATCAGCAAACTGCAGAGTTTTAATGGCAACTGTCCAGAGAATTTTCTTCCCCAGCAGCAAAAGCACTTCTATACTGTCACTCCTCCAAATCCTGCCCTTCCATAGCTTGGTTGGTGGTGAAATAGAATAGGGGGGTTTGCCATCACTAACAACTCCCTGGCTGTGAACTTCAGGGCAAGGAGTGAAGAAGAAGACATGTCTAAAAAACATAATAGTTTTAATGCTTTTGATTATTACTTTCTTTTCCCACTTTCTAGGGTGTCTTCAGAGTTTACTGGTATCTTCATATGAGCATCTTAAAAAGCTGTCCTCTCACCTTAATGCATAAAAGCTGCAATCATTTAAAGCTACTGCCTGCCAGATTAGTAATGAAAATAACAGAATATGAGCAAATGGGGAAAGGAAAAAAACCAAACATGGCATGCCTTTTGCAACTCCAGCTGTAAGCTCTGTGGCTCTCTGAATCCTAACCCTAAACCTAATGGCAACTGGGGTCTGAGACTGAAGTCCCAAGATAGCCCAGAAGAAGAAGGTGTGGAGGGAGCAATGTTTCTGCAGGTGCTCCCTTTGTCATGCATTTTTCAGGCCCACTGTCTCTACAGTTGTATGATTATGGTTCTCTAAACCCTAACCCAAACTCTAATGGCTGCTTGCATCTGATATTCGCAGCACCTTGGGTGTCATAGCTGGAAAGGGGTGGAGGGAGCAATGTTGGTGCTGTGACATTTGCAACCCAAATTTCCCTGGATCTGTAGGCTTTGTGGTTCTTTAAACCCTAACCATAAACCTAATGGCAGATTGGGTCTGAGTCTGAGGTTCCTGGCACCATGGGTGGCCCAGATAAAAAAATTGTAGTGGGCGCACACCAAAGTGAGCGCCACACTCCACCAGTCTTTCTCCCTCTACACCAAAACTTCAGAACTATAAAGATCTGGGAAATCTCACTTTAGTGGCAAAGATTTCTTATTGGGGAAAAAAAAAAGTAAGATAATATTATTTCAACCTATTTGAAAACCTCCAGAATTTAAATTAATTCATTTTTTCAGTCTTGTATTTTAAACATTTCGGGTTTATGAGTATATGATTCTGTATTTTGTCTTCAAGTCTGTTAGATGCCAGATCAGTAATTACTGGGTCCCAACCACCTTGTGGATGGGAGGGTATGTGTGCAGAGGGGGAAGGGATGGGTCGAATCTCAGAGAGGTGGGGTGGCCTCGTAACCCTCATGGCAGCACCTGGAGACCACATGGGGAAGCCCTGGAGCAGCTGCCAGTCACAAACAACCCAGGAAAACTATAACACACCACAGCTCCTGAGGTTCCTGACTGAGGCTTGGATTGGCAAGGACAGTGAGGACATGGCCCCTCAGCCCAGCTTGGGACCCCAGAGTGGCCGGTGGGTCAAAGGCCCCACCTGGGGTTTTGGCCACAGAGACCAGAGCAGATAAACCCAAAGGCATAGGGGTGTCACATGTGAGAGCTGGTCTTCCACAAGGTGCCAGTGGTAGCTGTTTGATCTGTCTCTCCCTCCTCTTCTCTCCTTTTGCTCCCTTTCCTTCTCTTTTTTTGCTCCTTTCCTTATGCTTTGAGTGGCTTGGAGCTGGGAGGATTGCATTTTAACTTGAGTGTTGTGGGTAGATTTGATCTTGAGTGTAGTGGATTCATTAGATCTTGACTTAAGTGTTGTGGATTACTATGCACTGGGTCTGTATTGTGGTGGAACATTTTATCTTGATCGTGCAGTGCCCTTTTTGAACCTTTGCCAAGTTCCCTTATTTTCTCCCCCAAATTAATAAAGATACCTCTTGGGAACAAGTCTGTGGCTTATTCTCTTGAGGTATCTTGAGGTATTAAAGAACCCTATATATATGTTTTAAAGTAAAACTCCTAGCTGAGCCCATGAGCTTGAAGCTTCTGGGGCTGGAGTGTTACAAAGTTCCACAACTGGATGCAAAGTTTTAGGTGCCTCCATAAGGCAGAGTTCTCTTTTAATGATTCTTTCAGTCCCTAGAAAGTCCAAAATTGTACAGCATACCTTGAATGAGCCTCTATTTTCCAGGAAGATGTTTTTAATCAATGTATTGATTAATGCAATGAACTTACAATTCCTCAGGAGATTTAGAAAAAAAAAAAAAAAAGAAAAAGAAAAACCGAAAAAGAGAAATAAGAAATAATAAAAGCAATATATTTAAATGTAGTAAGCTGTCACATTGGGGGAAAAAAAAAAAAAAAGAAACAATGTCTTAAAATATTACTATCTACCTAAAGTTACTTATTTTATTTCCCAAAAAGAAAAGGAAATAAAAACCCCCACTCTTTATTTTTGTAAAGTAGTATTTAATTACTAGGGTTTCTTTCTGAGTAGCATGATATAGAAAAACAAAGACAATTATTTTACTTAGCTCAAACTTAGACAAATTCCAATTTATGCAGTATACCTTCATTTTAAAAGATCAAATTGCTTAAGCACAAAAAGTAAAATAATGAAGGTGTATATTAGTGCAATGAGTGAAACCTTCAGTGTTGTACAAGTTGTACTAGTTCTGTCATAGAAAATGTGCTTGTAGAGGGATAGAAAAAAACCCACATGCATTTTTCTTTCTTTTCTTCTTTATTATTTCCTGAAGATCAGAAAAACCATCATTAAACACAGAGGGTCTATTCTTCTTTTCAGATATCAATATCATCTCAGAATGAAATGTTTCATTTCAGCTCTCCATGTATCTTCTAAATGCACAAATCCATGGTATATACTTTAAATAAAAGTCACAAAGACAAAATGTAGAATACTGTGACATCCTGAAATAATCTTAATGGAAAGAGAACAAAAAGAAAGGTTTAGGTTAAGAAACCTGTGGAAATGTCATGGGAGAAGGGTTTCAATACTATTCCGTTTAACCTACTGGTCTATTTATTTTCTGTATCCTGTGTTAAACTTCTGAAAATATTGCAATTAACATTGTAATTGAAGGTAAATAAAACTTACAGCTTTTGGTGTATTATATCAAAAGAACTTGGTATAACTAGTAAGAATTGGTCTGTCTTAAAAATATTTTAAATTATTTGGATTTGCTTCCTCCTGATATTTTAAATCTATTTAATTTCAAAGGGAGTAATTATGAAAACTATTAATTGTAATGCTTTGGTTGCAAGATAGTCTACCTTTTAAAATTACTTCATTTTTTTGCAAATAGAAATATTATTTAAATCCCATTCTTCTCAAAAGAGATGCACCGTTCTAACCTTCTTGAATGATTATTTAAGTATCATTTTCACAGAGAATGAGTTATTGCTGCATGAATAACCTCTGAGACCCCAAAATCTTATGTGACAATAATGGAATATTTCATAAACAACTAGTGGTAACCACAGGACCATACAGCAAGAAGGATAATGAGTCCCAAATGAAGTAGAGCCTTCACCTTGAATTTTGAATGGCAATACATCTGAAATGGATACAAAAAAAGGGATGGTCAGGATCCACCTGCAAATTAGTATGATTAATATGCAATTAAATTCAAGATATATGATTGTTCCTTCACACTAAACACTGTATAAGTTCTCGAATTGTCTGTGCAGAAGGGTTCAGTGAGTCTAAATAATATGCAGCCACTTGACAATGGAAAAATGAAAGTTCTAGTGAATAAAAATGTTGCTCAGGAAATCCCATGTCAAAAGGAAAAACAATTCCCAGTGCTGCACGTGACAGTAAATACATAGAATTGATGTTCTAGCAAGAAGCACTTCCAACTGTGATATATAGTTTTGGTATCTACAGCAACCCCCAAAATAACCTTTCTGCATTTCTGCAAGAGCCTGGAAACACAATATATCTGCAGACTGTTTGACAGATGATGATGATGATAGTGTCTACCCACTTCCAGGGCAAGAACTGCCACTACAGCATTTTGAGATATAAATGGTTTTGAAAGTAGACGCACAAATACTCATGGCATCAGAAACTTCTGAGATAGATTCAGCTTTGGTGATGATGGTGAAGCACAAAGAGTAAAATATGGAAGCTGCTCCCAGATATCTGCAGCTCAGATCTGCCATTCAGGGTGGTCTGTCATCACAAGTAACAGATCCAACTCTTCCGTATTTCCAGGGCTGTTGTACTGCTTGAACATGAAGAAAGTAAGATACTAGTGAGAAATGATGTGGACATTTCAGGAGGGTTTCAGCTCACTGTGATTGTCCACTCTTTACACCATATATAGCAATTAACACAGCTAGTTAAGACATGTTAACAAAGGTCCCTTAAGTTCCACATTTCTGCATAGCTCTGGAGGTACATTAGTTATAAACCCAGAATGACCTATCTATTTTATGGCTGCTCCAGTTCAAGGCTACTACTGACTTTGAGCTGAGAACAGTTTCTCTCCGAAAAGTTATTTTCTCACGTGGTAGTAGGCGCATGAAACCTGATGTCGTTGTTGACACTGCCCAGAGATCCTTGCTTGTCTTGAAGTGTGTCAGTAACTAGTGATAAAACCTTCTGCAGTATATATAACTGCAGGTGTTCAAGAGCCCACCTTTTGTTCTCAAACTATTTCTTTCCACCCTCATTAATTTTTCTTGAACTTGAAATGTTTCTAGCTCAGTTATTCCAAATCTAAATTTAGTTTCACAGTGTTTCAACCCCAATTCTTAACTGTGCCATGCAGAGCTAGGTAGGAGCAGCTCATTTCTTTCATAAGGTCCTCTCTGAATGAGTCATATTTTAGGTCTGTTAGAATAGTTAAGTTGTACGTAACATCTTCAGGACTAACAACCCTATGGACAAAAAATTAATGTTGCCTTGAGACAAATACAAATTTTGAGAAATATGGGAGACAAAATTTACCTTTTACTTTATCATTTCTGATCAGAATTTACTAAATGCCAGTATTTGTGCTGGTGTGCAATGCCATTCAGAGTTTCCATGAGGTAAGGCTCAAGTCTGCATGCTTCTCTTAATTCTGGCTCAAGATCCCTTCCACAACTTACTTGAATACAAGTGCATTTGGCTCACCTGCCAAATGAAAAGACAAAGATGCAACTGAAACACTCTGTTATGGGGAATATCTTTGGTCTAAGTAAGTCTTAATCTTCCCAGTAGTAATATGCAATGGGCCTGTTGCATGGGAAAAGGTTCCAATGGGGGCTGTGCTGGCTGCTGTAACATCCCAGTTACACAGGAAAGGTATAATTGTGGAGTAGGAAAGCTGGACTGAGGCAGAACACAATGAACACTGCAACAGAGTGGGGAGAAGAGACTGGTGGACACTAAAGCTTGCAGGTCCCTATCAGGATGGTGCTCTGCAAAAGATGTCTCCACAGAAGTTCTTGGCTGGATGTGTATTACTGGATTTGAGCCCTTTCAGTCACTGAAGATTGCAGATATAATAAATTAGCTTGAAAATAAAGCACTGCTTATTTAGAGAAAAACTTTATGTATTTTACATATATCTAATATATGTTATAATTCTTAACATTATATCTACAAGAGGAAAAAAGAAAGGTGCCTGTGGCAGCGTACTTACAATATCAGAAGTGGAATAAATCATGCAAGAAATGGGCCTGTGAAAAAAATGAAGAAACCAGCCATAATGCCTTAAAAGCTGAGGCTTTTACTGTATTGTAAAATGGATTCCTTGTCTTTTTCCCTGAGTCACTGTTCTCCTTCCCAAAAACCCTTGAGGAAACTCTTATCTCCCTAGCCTAGTATGCAGGAATTTGTTCTGGCAGGACTATGTGAAGTCCTCCTATTGGCCTTTAGTTAACCCTTTCCCTCTATTGGCCTTTAGTTAACCCTTTCCCCATTGGTTGTTATCCTTAGATTTCTATTGGTTGTAACTACTGTCCACTAAAGCCCTTAAATACCCCTGACCATGTGAATAAACTCTCTCTCTGCATCCTCTCCTGTGGTCTCTGTGGGTCTCTTTCCTGGGACATCTCAGGGACCACATGGTCGGGGTGGGGGGAATGGAAAGGGGGAGCGTTCCACCACACTGTCGCAGGTACCCGACTTCTACTTGCAGTATATTCCTAAATATTTGTAAGTTAAGCTTTTTTATGGATATCTGGAGCTCAAAAGAACTTCAGGCATCATACAAAAATATATATATCAAATTCCACTGCAAAATGCAGTGAAGCATTTCTAGCATCCAGATAATTACCTGGGTTTCTGTCTTTTGGTTCAAATAAATAAAAACTCAGTATCTCAAATTACAATGGAAGTGGTACTGGGGAAAACCATAAATGGCTGCAATTTCCCAGTTCTGTGCTTTTGGGAATTCAGCATGACTCAATACCTAGAGTTTAGCTAACACATGTTAACTTAAGGGGTACCAAATTTTCCCAATGATTGACAGCAGTAGCTGTCATTACCTGATTAAATTACAGGCGTTGTTGTAAACTGCACAACAGCAATGCCATAAAGAAAGCAAGTTTGAATCCAGTTTTTTGTGCCAGCAGCATTACATAATGAGATAAACATTGGTAATTGTGTTTAGTTCAGTAACATTTTTAATTATAGTTGAGATCTCCTTTAAAGTGTATGGATTTTACTGATGCAAAGTAAACAGCTGAAAGCTAAATGAAGGCAGCCTCATAGATTTCTACTGTCTAATTAAAGTACAGAAACATTGCTTAACCGATTCAGGCATTTGGGGAAAAAGAAAAAAAAAAAATGACCCTGTTTGCACATTTGATACACATTTTAATTATGGCAAGATCTCAGGTAATAAAGTTCATATTACATCAAAACAGAATATCTCTAGTCTGGGAATTTAACCTCTTTCTTGTTAAGCAGGGAAAACAAGTAATGAACAGTCTACTGCATTTGTATATATAAAGACAGATAATCAGAGAAGTCCCATCACATCCCCTGAGACCCTGCTTCAGCAATGTACTAATGAACATTCCTAAACTTTAATCATGTCATCAGTCATGTCATCAGTCTTACTAAACTGTAAAAAAATCTACATACACACATATTTTTGGTTGAAATAAGGTATAATTTCTGGCAACCAAACTGCTGAAGGGAAGCAGAATTCTCATCTTCTTATTCTGGGTGTGAAATTTCATATGATTCTTTTCCACAGGGAAGAGATTTTGCAGAATTCCACATGCAGAATTATCATGTCTGGCACCATACACAATTTATGTACCAAACAGTCCTTCAAAATGACAGATTGCTTATAAAAACATGACTAGCCTTTTACATAAAAGTGGAAAGTAATATCAAAGGTATTCATTAACATCATGTACATTTACAAAAAGCATTTTAAATTCAATCCAAAAAGTAGTTCTTGTTTTTGTCAGGTGAGAAGACGTTTAATACATGATACCAATGAATTTTCTCACCAAATACCACTATGTGTCAGTAACAAAGAATATCAAGTATTCAGAGAGAATTAAAAACTATCAACTTTCTTTGGCTCTTCCTAAACCAGCAAATTAAACAACGTCCAATTCTTGACTATAAGGAAGACAATTGCCTACAAATGGTTAAAACAATCTCTATCCCTAGTTTGATGTATCTCAATGCTCCAAAACAATTTCCAGCACATACCAAAGAATATTTCCATTAGCAGTTTAGCTAATGTACATATTTGTGTGCCAGTTCCAGCTAAATTCCTGAGCACTAAGCTAGCAGTCTCATGCTCATATTATCCCTTCATCCTTTTTCAGCCTATGACTTGCACTACCCAATGCAAGGGAAAGAAGATTATTAGGGGCTGCAGAAGCCTCTAGGTTTGAAAATAGAGTGAATTATAGCATATTTGCAGCAAGAAACAACTAAGTGCTTCTCACAACCTGAGAAAGACTTGGCTGGGAGCTAACAAGTTTTGGAGGATCATAAATTCAGCCTAACTAAAAAGACAGCACATGCAGAGCTTATTAAAAGGGCAAATTTATAAAATGGCAAAGCGTTATAAAAAAGCTTCTGCTCTGATGTTGCTGTTCTAAAAGCCACATGAGTCAGCTTTCACCACCTCCCAATCTTCAAGGCTGTAGCTGAACCATTAACTTTGAGAGTTTTGGTCAGTATCTGCCCCCTAAGCCTTTTATATTCTCAACATGATGGTCTGTTTCTTATATCTTCAGGGCAGTTGCTTTCAGTTACCAGTCATTTTGGAAGGATTCATTGTAGTGAATTGCTCTATCACGTCTTTGTCCTTTCCAGGATGCCTTCGATGGATGTAGCCTGAATCTGTCTGCTTGAATCAATATTTGTCCTAGCTCTGTCTAAATTTCATTCACTGTATTCTTTTCAGAAGAGCTTCAATGTGGTTGAATGGAAATCCTTATTATTGGTAATGATGGCCATGTAGCTGCTGGAGCTAAAAATGTAATTTTTTTTCTTCTTACTACTTTGCACATAATTGCCTTGCACATAGACTGCTGTTCTGTGTCATATATATGATGAGGGATGGGGCAGGAATTATCACAGGATCAAACTGCATTGCAGTTTCTGTTGTACCATAAATGTGCAGGCTACAGAAGAATGAATTCCATGTGTTCATTATTGCTGGTTATAATGTCAAATACAGAGAGTAATTTTTAAGAATAATCTTAGGATTGTTTGAAGGGAGAGTTATAAAGCCATGCTGCTTTCACATGGAATTCACAGGGGAGCTCTTAATCAGCAGTGCCATATTGAGAAATATAAAACAATTTGGAGGATAGAAAATGAATGACTAGTGAGAAAGGAATAAACCTCAGGGAAACTGAAGCTGTGTTAGAAGAAACTGAGATTTCCATTGAAATAGGAGATATTTTTTGATTTATTGGGCATATTATTGAGGGGTTAATCCAAACACAGGACTGGTTTTGGAAGTATTTGGAGTACCTTTATGAACAGAAAATGATCTTTATCTCAGGCAAGAGAAGTAGCTGAAAGATAAACTACAGTAACCGGATGTCTCTGGCCATTCAGGCACCCCAAAATAACCTGGGACCTAAGATCTAGTCCAATTTTGTTGTCAGTAACTATTTTAATAATCCCATGACCAGTAGCACAAGTTGCTGTTATACTTTTCTGAGTACCTCCAACCAGTCTGCTGTCAGAAGAATAGAGCCAAGGGTGGAGCCAATATTCATCAGTCAAATATATCTTAAGTTGTAATTCTGAAGGCACCATCAAAATAAATTATCAATGATTAGCCATGGTTAGTGATTAATAATCTTAAAGTGATAGTTAATCCCACATGCGATTATTGTACTCACTAAAACCAGATTTCAATACAAAACATAGGCCAAATACCTTAAGATGAGGAACTTTAATTCTGTATCTTTTCAGAAGGGGAAAAATCTGTAGGGTTTTTTTTGGTTGGTTGGTTGGTTGGTTTTGTTTTGGGTTTTTTTTGTTTGTTTTTCTTTTTTTTGTTGTTGTTTTTTAAAGTTTTAGTGGGTTTTTTTGTTTGTTTGTTTTTTTTTTTTTAAATTGAAGAGGCTGCTTTGACATTGTATTTCAAATTAGAAAAAAAAAATAGTGAAAACTATTATAATTTGAAAATAAATAAATATTTCAAGAAGTCCACATTTGCTTTAGCTGTTTTCAGAAAATGTCATTAGAATCAACCCATCTGACATGTGGAAGGCTTGCAGGCACAAAGTTCTTCTGATAATTGTACATTTTCGTCTTCAAGAGAGGAAAAATCTGATAACTGGACTCTCACTTTATCTCCCTGTAAGTGAAAAAAAACAAAACCAAAACCAAACCTGAAGATATATATGGTTTCTTAAAACAAACAAAAAATATCATAATAATCTGCCCTTCTCAAAAGGTGAAGTGAGACATTTTTCTTTATTCCTGTAGTCCAAACTGGTACGTTCCATTGCTTTTTCTCGAAGGACAGTGTTTTTCTTTGGCAGTTTCCTGTGCCATGTGCAGAAAAGTGCAATGAAAACTTCAGAAAAGAGCTTTGTAATGCCAAAACAATAGTTGTTGAATAGTTGTGAATGTTGAAAGTAGAAACTGCACGAATGAAGTACCATGCATGCCGATGTGAAGGAAAAGAAAACCCAGAAAATATGTTTCCCATGTTTGCTAAGTATTTTTGGTGGATGATTCCAATACTGATATAAAAAGGGAGTATTCAGATCTTCAAGCCTAAATCTGAGGACTACTAAGAAATAGGTGAAATGTCTTGGAAGGAAAATCCCCATCTTTGAAAGGAGGCAAAAACCCCAGTATGACTATTTCAGAAAATCCTTTGATAGCCATCCCAGATCTCTGTGGTAGAACAATTAGAAGAATTATGGAACACATATAGGGAGCCTCTTATGCATTTTCTGTGTTCAGCATGTATTTTAGGTCTTTACCCTCTTTTGACAGAAGGAAAAATATATCATTTAAATTCTAGTAATAAACAGGAAACCTTGAAATACTGTGAAAGCTATTCAGCTGCAGGAGGGAACATCCTAGAAGAATCCTACTGTGTTGAGATAATTAGGACATTAATCAACTCCCTGGATGGAGTGAGCTAACATTCATAAATGGCTAGTGTTGGATCTCACTTCTTTTTGCTTTTAAGGCTAATAAAGCTGTGTAATGGTCATGCTTGCACCTCCTTCACGCACTTGGCTGTCACCTACAGCACCAGCATACCCACAGTACAAAGAGTGATGGGCATCAAAGGTTAAGCAATTGCATGTTGTTGGAAAGAGAGACTAAGGTTTGGAGCCTGAAGGATGGCTGAGGGCACACATCAGCTTGGGCTGACTGCACCAGTGCTCATGATTTATTGCTGTTTGCTGCTCTGGTAGTGCTCCATGTCTAACCCCGCAGCTTCATCTGGAACTAGTTTGATTCAAATCCCTCTTCTGTCCCCAGCTGCCCCACAGTGTTTCAGGTCTCGGTCTTGGCAGAGGAGAAATTATCTGGTTCCAGACAGCAGTGAAGCAGGTGTCCTGCTCCTGCTGCGTTCACTCTCTAATGGGGACATGCTGTGCTAAATCCACAGGTGGCTCCTTTCAGAGAGAGTAATTAAGGACCATCTCTCTCCACCTTTTCCTATTAGTCACAACAGATTGTTTATCTTACAGACCATATTGCCTCCCAGACCTTTATTCTTTGTGCAGACAGTGCTGGTTTCACCTTGTGCCTTTTCTTGAGCATTGCAAGATGTAGTCCTAAAATTCGAGTAGTTTTGTGTTATGTACATATCCTCATTCATAACTGGATGGCTAAAGACATTCTTAGTGTCTGCTTAGAGTTGCAGACCAATATGCCAGGTGAGTGCAGCTATGGGAAAGGAAGAGAGGGAAATCTGAACTGAAGAATTTATCACTAGACAGAAGAAAGCACAGCCAGTCACTTCAGCCTGGAAATTTCCTGGGGAAGAGTTGCAGTGCACTGCTTTTCTCACCAAAGATGTCAATATACTTACTGACTAAATCACAAATTATTAAAGAAAAGATCACATGTCACTGAGCTCACTGCCAAGTGTGAAAAAAATAAAAAAGATCCTGACAGTTATACAGTTCTGTAGAGCACGGAGGGTGTCCTGTGAGGCACAGAGGATTGCCTACTTGCAGAATACTGAAACAAAGACACTTGTGTAGGGAAGATGTGCCTTAAAAACTGTGAAGAAGAAAGTGAAATGAAAGAAGAAAGTCAGTGTCTGAATACTCATATAGAAATGTGCATTCTTCTGATGTGACCTGAGTGGTGAAAGTAGTGGTGAGAAAGGTAGACAAACAAAGGGGGGGGTTGCACTGTCTGCAAGAGAAATCTAAAGACCAGATTGATTCCCAGACCTTTTAGCACTGCAATTCACACTCAATACAGTATGTCAAGCAGCTACAGTTTACTCGACTATTTCAATATATTCACCCAAGTTCATAACAGATCAGTTCTTCTACAGCAAGAGATTGAAAACCCACTATTATGTACTGTCTACCCTGATGGAAATTAGACACTGACAGCAGCTAAAGGTAGCTAGCAGTTCCCTGGATAGAATAAATATGTGCAGTCAGTATTTAATATTTTTTTTCACTCTCCACTACTGAGAAAAAAAGATCTCTTGCAGACTTAGGGAACTGAACTGCTGCTGATTGTTGCTGTCTAACAGTTGGCAATCCCCTTTGAGTTCTTTTACAGCCTACAGTTTGAGAAACATTGATCTACAGACCTAACTAGAGGCTGCCATAGAGCACTTAATGACAAGGGAAGAGGGAACATTCAAGCGTACTTCATTTAACTCAGCTGAAAGCTCAACTGCAATGAATAATCACATATACCTAAGCTGAATAGCAGCACCTGTTGTAAATTCTAGTCAAAATAGGGTTTCCAAAGACTGCTTCTAATGATGGATGAAAGTTTTGAATTTTACAGAGACACATGGTGACTATTAAAAAGTCTTGGAGTTTTCTATTTTCCATGCATAAGACATAGAAACTAAACTGGTAGTTTCTCAGCTCTTATTTCAGTGAGTAATGCTTCACTGTTTCCTACCTGTGAGATCCAATCAAAGGGAATACTAACAATGAAATAAACCCAAAACTCATTCTACATGTCTCTCCCTCCCCAGAACACTGAAAACCTAATCGTGTTACCACCATGGTGGTGCAGAAACATCATGACTATCCAAATAAAAGATCATGATTCCTTCCATATTTATGATTAAGATCTGCTTCCCCAAAACTGCTGGGAAATTTCTCATTCTTAATGGGTCTTTCAATTTCCAAAGCTCTGACAACCTTGAAATATCTAGTTTATGTTATTCCATAACTATATCCCTTTTCTTGAGAAAATGGGCTTAGTGATATAAGCTCTATCAGTCACTAAAGTACAATATGCAATAGAGTACATGATGAGTGTGTCAAACTTACCCACAATCATTCTCTAAGGCATTAATGGACCTTTAAAATAAGCTTGCTAAGGAGTTGTCTGATAAAGCTCATTGGTTTAATATGTACTTTTATTTGCATGAGGGACACCTCAGATTGGAGACTTGGGTGTGTCTTGTCTCCAACTGTCTAATTACAACATTTAGGTAATTTTAGGATTCATTTACTTTAAATAGATCACTGCTCTTTAAGTTTTAAGATAAGCACCGCGTTAAGTTGGTAAATTCCAAGAACAAGCTCTAGCTGAATGGTAATTGTACCTTTCTTTGGTGTGTTTTTGTGGTGTTTGTTTGTTGTTTTGGGTGGTTTTTTTAGTCTGTTGGTAGTAAGAACTTTGGTCTGAAAGCCACTGATTTTGCAGATTTAGAAAACTTTGCTAATTACAGAAATAAAGTTAATTGTGAGTAACTTACACCTACATTTACTAGTAGGCGAAAGCCTTTATTCACCTATTTGTACTCCAGAGCAAAAAAAATCTCTTTGACATTTTATTTGTGGTTACACAAGATAAGCTCTACTAACTTCTCATCAGAAGTTAGAGCCTGCACTTCTCCACTCAGTCCAGCTCTTCTTGAGTAGATCTCTTTCAGACTAATTTATTCATTCTCGAAGGTGGTGTGAACATAGGTAACACTCCAGTTCCAGAAGCTGTAGACTCACGACTCAGACAGTAATTTCACTGTAATATATATATATATATATATATATATATATATGGTTCTTTAATAACTCAAGATAGTATCAAGAGAATAAGCCATGGACTTTTTCCCAAAGGGTTTCTTTATTAATTTGAGGGAACCTGGCAAAGGTTCAAAAAGTACACTATATAAGCTAGGTAAAATGTTCCACCACAATACCAATACAGCACTTATTAATACACAGCACTTAAGTCAAGGTCCAGTCAATTCACAACATTTAAGTCAAGATCCAATCAATCTATAATTAAGTCAAAAACCAGTCCCTCCAGCTACAAGCCACCCAAAGCATCAAGAAAGAAGCAAAAAAAAAAAAAAAAAGAAGCAGAGGGAGCAAGAAGAGAGAAAGAGGGAGAGAAAGGTCAAATAGCTATCACTGAAACTTTGTGGAAGACCAGCTCTCATATGTCCAAATGGCAAGGCTGTGACACGCACCAAACACATGGCTTTGGTTTTATCTCCTCTTCTCTTCATGGCCAGACCCCCCAGGTGAGGCCTCTGACCAGTTCCAGGGAGGAACTGTGTCCTCAATGTCCCTGCTAATCCAAGCTGGGCCAGGGACTCCAGGAGCTGTGGAGTGTTATAGTTTTCCTGGATTGTTTGTGACTGGCAGCTGCTCCAGGGCTTCCCCATGTGGGCTCCAGGGCCTTGCTATGAGGGATACAATACCACCCCACCTCCATGAGGTTCGACCCACCCCTTTCCCCTCTGCACACACACATACAAACATACATCCCCCATAAGGTAGTTCTGACCCAATAATCACTGATCTGGTATGTAACAACATACCAGTACAACATCATCAGTGTTTCCTCCAAGCTCATTGTCATAGTTCAGAGGAGAACTAAGATATCTATGTTGGCCAAGAAATAATCCTGTTCCTTTAAATTTAGAGAAACAGAACTTTAATTAGAAATATATATGTATATGAAAAGAATAACAGTTCTTAACCACAATACACATATATGTATACCTCCAGAATGATCCAAACAACAACAGTTTGTAATAACATCCCCCCCACAAAAAAAAAAAAAAAAAAAAAGACAAGGCAAACAGTCAGGTCTTTTGGCTACCCCCTAAAATAAAGAGGGGAATGCAATTATAACCACAGAGAGAAGGTGGCGATGTCACACCTGGCCAGCTGAGCTCTCTCTCAGGTGAGATGGCAGGCACAGTCCCCAGGTCAGCTCCCGTGAGAAACTGATGTCGAAAGAAAGCAGCAGCAATCTTGTCTCAGCAGGGGCAGGAAACAAGCATGCTCTCTCTCCCTCTTTTTTTCTCACAGCAGCTTCTGCAGTGCCCACGATCACCCACGGATGAAATGGTCAAGTTAGGGAGGGGAAAAAACACAGTCCAGGCTATCCAGTGCTGCTGGAACCAGTGTCTGTGTCCCCTGTCCTCACTCACTCCCATGAGTGTTGCTGAGCTCCTGACCTGCACAGAAAAAGCGTAGAAACCCACCCCTTGGCGACTCCTCTCTGCCAGGCTCTCTTTTCCCCCGTCTCTCTCTCAGGTGGGGAGAACAGAACAAAGGCCTTTGGTCTGAGTCTCTATGTCAGGATATGCATATGCATTGGTTCTTTTGTTAACCATCTTCACCGAGGTTTAGGGCGTCCGCTCCAAGCCTTTAGGGAAGAATTCCAATGAGATACCAAGCTATAACACTCATGTAGGTAAATTTCTTTTCTGGAAAGTCTGGATTTGCTTTTATTCACATCTCAAAGACATCTCATAAACATCACTTAAATAGATAACACACATACTGCATTCCAAGATTTTCCAAAATGAAAAATTTTTAGTTTACAGCCTCTGCCTGTGCTTTTCCCTGTTTCCTTAGACAGGAGTAAAAAACATGGGAGTGTGACTGAAGGACGGTTGTAACCATGTGTATCATTGCACATCCAAATCCTCTCTTTATTTATTCTATCTTAAAACTTTGTATTGCTATCTATGAAAGTATTTGCTGGTTTTCCAAAGACTTTTAGCAGTAATAGGGAGTGAGATACAGAGAAACTAATTAGAATCTTGTGGGATGACGTTAATGGTTGTTGTTCGGGGTTTTTTTGAGCAACAAATGAATAAAACAGAAAAAACCTTTAACAGGTTACCTTAATTGTGACAGAGACTGTTTACATTAAGGAAGTAACAAAAGTCATTAATATTTTTAGGCTTTAATTTTTTCGTATTTTCAACATAACAGTGATATCACACCATGCGAACGCGGAACATTTAAACAGACATGCAAGTATAAGCTCTCTGATGATAATACCTTTTGACACCCTGATGCTCCACTAACCCTGAAGTGATACATATGTGATGTTAGGCAGTGCATTAAAATGTCTCCACTACACATTGTGGGGAAAGTGAGTATCACATAGTTCAGGTTACTTTGGAGATAAAAAGGCTTTGCCTTTACATATATCAATCTCTGAATAGAACACTTCCACATGCAAAGGGCCTCTATCGAGTGTGACTTTCCAGAGGCAGGAGACAGACTTCTGAGAACATGGATGCAGCCAAACTCCACTCTTCATGCTGCACCTTGTTCAGCAAGCTGAGGAAAGAACAACTCTGTAAATGACAGCCCAAAAAAGTTGTCTGGCACCTGGGGGAAGAAATATTTTCTTGGTAATGAAAAAGCTGAAGGGGAAAAACTTTCAGGGGCCAGGAGGCAGAACTTTGGAAGGTGAAGTGGGGAAAACCTTTCCCAACAATCAGTCTGTTCTGCTTAAAAATTAGACACATCTTACTGGGCTGGCATAACTAAGCTGGGGAGTAAGGTCAAAGGGTCCTGTAAGTAATGCCTGATTGCAGACATAGATAGGTACAATCACAGCAAATTGGGCATCTGGGAGAGTATAATCCACTGGCTGTCTCTGTTGGTGCATCCACTTTATGGGTTTAGTATGCAGTCCCTGCGATTTTTTGTGTTCCTGCTGTTAAATGCTGTTCCAAACATTTTCACACAGTTGCAGTGATTGTCAATGGACTCTATCACTTACAGATGCTAGCAAAAATTTCAAAAGCTGTTTGTGTTGGAACAAATTTATGTTTACTTTCCTAGTTTGGTGATAGCAAAGTTATTTTTTTGATAATGCTTAGTATTTTCATATTTCTGAACTAGTACTATGTTTGGTTTAGAAGCTGAATAATTATAGAATCACAGAACCATTAAGGTTGGAAAAGACCTCCAAGATCTAGTCATAATCAAGTAACAAAACTGGTTTCTACTAGACTATAGTGTGAAGGTTTTTGGAACTGAGATAAGGAGGGGATGGGAAAAAGCTTGTTTGGATGAGACATCTCTGCTATTTGTCTTAACTTACACCTTTGATAGCTTAGTTAGGCCTTGACAATATAAGACAGTTCAGTTAATTCTTCATGATGTCCCCAACAGAATGCACAAATTCCATAAGCAAACTGATAACCTTGTTAGGTGCTGATGAAAACATCAACAGAAAAGGAAGTAACAAACTATTCTTTGAGTGATTCCAGGATATCATCCCTTCCCTCATTACATTTCTTAAGGCATGTCAATAAGAAGGAGAAACAACCCACCTGTACTTCTCCCTTAGTCTTCCATTTTAATGGCTGAAGAGAGGGGTTAGGACTAGAGACCATCCAAAGAAAAATGTCTTTGCCTTCCAGGTCGTCTCACTTGCAGACTTCATATGCCTCTGTTAATGCTTGGAATTTGTGGCATCTAGCAATGCATATTGCTTATTTAGCTGTCTGCTGCATACTGCATAGATATTGAAAAGTCACATTCTCCCCCATCAAAGGGGTTGTCATGCATTAGGAGTTTTGGTACTCACTCAAGGTATGCAGCCATCAATATATAAATGTAACTGCACAAGATGTGATGTGCAGTGTAAGAAGTCAGTGCTTTCTCTTTTGGAACTTTCTTGGAACTATTCTTTGCACAGTTCCTTTTATTCTACATGAATATGGATTGGTTACATTGAAGTTTTTCTACCACCTGAATAAACATACTAAGCATGCAGCTGCTAGTGGTCTTTGCTGAACTAATTAATGAACGTTTGACTCTCAGTGGTTTGATATACCTTCATTAGCCTAGTGGATGGCTGAGTGGGCATCCCTGCTGAAAATAACATAATATCAGCCATGCAACAATCCTGTTGAGTTAAGTGCATGCTAGAAAACAACTCCCAAATGGCCTGGAAAGGCTAACTGTGTGTATCCTTCTCTGCTGCCGGATGAGAAGCACAGCAGGATGGCTGGAACTTGCATGTGTGAAGAGTGGGTAACATGAAGCACCTTTGCTGTGAGCCTGGGCATAGCACAGCTCATCACACAGTTCTGAAAGCCTGCTGACAGAAACACCTCAACTGCAGAGCTCAGTCTAAACTTGGCATTGTCAGTATTTTACAGCATGATTACAATAACAGGTGTTGGGTTTGTGATCAATATGACAGTGAAAGACAGACAAGGGCAGTAGAAACTGTTGTTCATGATCACATATTATATACATGCATCACATAACAATCTGTGTTTTAGTACTTTACATTGGTGAGAAATATGCCTACTTACTGATTTGCATAAAAAAAATTCCACTGAACAAACCCTCTTCTTTTTTTGTCAGAGAGTATGAAGCTTGTCAGACATTTATTCCATCTTTCTGCTCTGGAGGAGCACTTTTAGAGTGTTTATACTATGCTATTGACCTGGTAATTCATTTTAGCTTCTACATACAGAAAGACAACCCATGACAAGCTTTATCAAGATAAGTGTATTTGGCAAGACAATGAAACCTTCTTAGTTTCAGGTCACTTTCCTAGTTTCATACCAAAATTTCATAGCAATAAAACTTTCATTTCAATGAGTTAATACAACACATAGAAATCCTATAAATCAACAAAAGATGCTTTATATCCATGAAAATGAGTTTAAAAGTTTAAAACTTTATGTTGCAAATGAAGAAAGGTGCATATATAAGCCTGTGTGAGGGTGTGAACTTGCTTTAGGTTTGAAGACAATTTTGGCAATGTTCCAATGTTAATGAACTTAGTGAGGATGTCATAATAAGTATGTTACATAGATTCTGTGCAGAAGCATTGCTCTCCATGCAGAATACAAGGAGCTGTTGGTATTTGTGACACCAACCTACAGGGCTGACACTCATTTTTGGATCACACAAGTTTTATGAAGCATCTGTACTCCCCAAGAGTTGATTGCTGCTTCATTGGTATTTCAATATTTTATTCTTCTGCATAACAGGAGTCAGAACCCTCAGAAGAATTCACACTAGACCAAAACAGTGCCCTCTGTTCCCCTTTACAAATGTAAGGTGAAGTGAACCAGCACAACATATTACAAATAGTACAGTTACATGTGTCCCAGATGCTGAAACAATTTCAGTTTGTAGACACTTTCCTTTTATAATTTTAAAAGGTAGCCACTCACTTAGGTTGTAGTTGCATCTGGCATCTGTGTCTTTCTTCTTTATTTTAGACAGCCAGCAGACAAGAGAAAAATGTTAAGCCATGGCAACAAGTGGGGAGACAATGTACAGAAGAAAGGAATCTCTTCTTGTCACCCTGGCACTATCACTGCTGTCTTGGACCTCTGTATCTCTATTGTAACAGTGTCTATAACACAGCAGATTAAGATCTGAGTTTGGTTGGGAATGTAGGCATAATGCCGTATCAACAAGTTCTCCTGGTTTCTGGTTACCAAAAAGAAGAGCTCACAGCACCCTAGAAATGGTAAAGTGATCCTAAGCCCAAGCAAGTTCTCAGTTGTGAATGAGGAGCTCAACACCATCTAAAGTCATACCAAAGAGGCAGAATGCTGTGTAATAGGTAAAAACACACAAGGAAAGTTAATCACTACCCTGGTGCTGCTGCATCATGGTGGTGAGGGTCTACATAGCACGTTCTCAAACAGTTGGTTTGAAATGGGAATAGCAGATTATAAAAGAATGTGGAAACTGTGTGGCAATAGGTCAGCAAAAGAGGTTGAGTGCTCTCTCAGATGTAAGAGAAGGATATGCAAAGTGTTTGTTATTGATATGTGTAGCTGCAGCCCCAGCTGTACTGAGAGAAAGGATCATAGTATTGTTAAACTGCTGTAAGGGACATATCTGAAAAATGTCTAAGTTTTCTAGTACAACCTATGTTCCCCTAAGAGGGAAATGCATCAGGAGCTTGTGACATTCAGGGTACTGTGACTGCTAGCAGAAGATAATGGAGGGAGGACAAATTGCAGCTTAAGTACTTGTTCTTAATGAGCACAGTCTGGGTAGAAAGTTCACTTCCTTACAGAGTAAAAAGACAGAATGAAATTGCCTTGATATGATTTGATAGCACATAATGTCATGCACAGTTCCTGACTGTGCAGGGACATGACCATTTGCACATTTCCCCTCTATCCATCCTTAAACAGATAATGCTTGGCTGAACAACCCATGTGATGTGAGCTGTCTAGGGCTTAACCTTCCAGCATCAGGTAGACATTTCTCAGCATTTCTCAGGTCACATGCATGGAGATGGGAGGTATCAGACCTGTTAAGGGATCTGATTCCTACAGGGGGATGTTTTGCTAGCATTCCCTCATAATGTCAGAAAACGTGGGTGTCATGAGATCACACAATAAAGCTAGAAATGGGGTCACTAAATCTCCCTTGATGGTCTAGTCCCCAAGCCATGTGTGACAATATAGCAGGAGTGTTTTTAGTAAATACAGTGAAAACTCAGAGGAAAGGAATGTAAAACCTGCAAATGGCTCCAGACAACTGGTGGAAGGATGGAGGTTTGTGTGACTCAGTGCTCCCCAGGAGTACCATTTGGAATAGGGAGAACTGACTGGCAGCCTCAGAGACCTCCATTACCATCTTGACAGTGGTGGGTAGCTGCACTCCAAAGTGATTCATGACTGGCAGAAGTCAGCATAGATGTATAAAACAAGGCTGCAGAACATTATCACAGTCTTCATGACAGGCTCAGGTGTCTGGAACAGGATGAATTAATGACACTGGTAAAGCATCAACTCTTGGCAGAAAGCTCTGGATGTCAGTGTTCCTCTTCAGAAAAAATTGTGCTCACACACAATTTTGTATAGCTGGGCCATACAACGACAGCCTGGTCCTACAGAACCATACTGTCTCTGCAGCCCCGAACAGTATAATTGACTGCCATTTTACATAACCTCAGCAGAACTAGAGAAGGTGAAACCTTCCACAGATTGAAGTTTTGATGAGCAGAAGTCTATGTGAATACTTCAATATTGCTTTAACTTGCAAGATGGGCATAGTGAGTGCATGGTCCCTCTTGGCAAATAGTATTTAACGCTGAATTGTCAAACAGCATTTAGTAAAGGAATTTGGAGACAAAGAGCTTGGTTAAACTGGAACAAAATAAACATTCACAATGAAGATCCTAATTTCTCTTTATGGAAATATTTGTTTATGAATTATTCAGCTCAATTGCAAAAAATATTAGTTTGGGGGGATGGGAGAGTTGCTTATTTATACTGTTGATATCTTTTTTTATTAAACTAGTATTTAATAGTTTTACAATCACACTTCTCAAAAGTGCAACCCATATAATCACAAAAACACACCCATCACTTCCCCACACCACCTAATGAACAAACAAGGTTAAAGGCAGGGAAATACTTAAGAAGACTCAAGGGATGTAAGTACACCAGGACTCCAGAGGCTAAGACTCTGATCTGAATGTAGTGTGTACACATGTGTGTTTTTGAAGAAAAGGAATCATTACACACTCATGATGCCCATCCTGCCAAGCAAACAAAGTTTTAGTTGCAAGTTCGACTAGTGTGGTTCTGTTCCAGTAGCCACCCAACATCCTCATGTCAAGACTGTAAATCTGTTGTGATAATGGTAGAATTTTAGAAGCATGGTTTCTACCACCCTCATAAAATGAAATGTATTTAATTTCTTCAATAACTTACTTAAAATGCTTTTTTTTTCCCTCTTTACACCAGCCCTATTCACAGTACATTTACTGAGACAATCCCACACTGAATACGCAGCTGGGACTACAGCTACTGTGTGCCTCTTTGCCCTCAAGAGCATAAATATCTTCCTCACAAATTTACACAGGATAAAAAAAGCTGACTGCTGACAACTCTACACAGATGTTAAGATGAGAAGTTTAACTAGTCTTACTATTTTCAAAAGATAATCTAAATAGTGATTTATGGTCTTTAAGTGGGAGGCAAATAATGTGTTTTCTGCAAAGCAGTTTCATCTTACCTTTCATGTGGAACTTTCAGCACAAAGGATTGCAAAACTAAGATCATTTAGTCCTTAATGAGACAAATCAAAGTGTTTTGAAGTCCTTTGTTCCTTACAAAAAGTAAAGCCTACAAATGTAGCAAGAGGTATTTGCTGATCATGCACAAATGTAGTTTGCCAGATAGACACATATTGCTGCTGCCTTGTGTCTGGCCAATCCTCAAACACAGATCTTTAAAGCTATAGCTAAGACTCCCTATGTCAAGGGATACTGACTCCTTATTAAAGAGTGGAGCCAGTTAATTTTAAAGTTCAGAGAAACCAAGAAAAGGATTATTTTTCCTGCTTAATACACTTCTTATGAGCTGTTGAGTAAGACCAATATTATGTAAAAGATGAGAGCAAAAATCTATTCATCCATGGAAAGAGTTGTCCAAAACCCAGTTCAGATGAGGATACTTTGCCTGCTGCTATTCTGTGCTGGATACCAGACCAATTCCCACATGAAGATTTTCTAAAAGATATCTGAATATTCCTCTGGAAGACTGATGTCTACATGTTGTGTTTGAAAACCGCTGCAAGCCATTGTCTTGCCATTTACGTAAAACAAATTGTGCATAAAAACTGTATTTGCTGCATGCACCAGTATGGCACACAAATAATATAGAAATGCAATAAGTAATGCTTCTCCATTGTTTCTGCCTGTCAAAGCTTCTACCAAAAAATTCTCTGTCAGCCTTTGGCCAAAAGTTCTCACAAGAGCTTCCGGCTCGAGCTTCCTGCCAGAAGATCCTGTTATTTTTCATCTGAATAGGGCTACATGCTAAATAACTGCATACACCCTCTTTTGAACACTACAAAATTGACAAGAAACTTTGGAAAACTAGGGGGAAAGAGGAAAGAGAGAGAGGACTGGTTACCACAACCAAAAATCTCTCCCTACCTACCCCCCTCACCCTCTCACCTCTTCTTCGCCAACTGCTTGCTGCTTGCTTGCTGCCGGGACTGAAACTCTGCCAGCCTGGAGAGAACCAAAACCCACCATGCCACATGCATGAGTTACATCTTATCCTTCTACCCTTACTATATTTTAGAAGGCCAGAACGGTGCTGACCCGGCCCCACTTGACCTGAGACAGCCTGCAGCGCTCCTCATGAATGACGAATCCACACTTCCTGGCTGCATTCCAGAGAACTAAAGCTGCTAAAACACCAGTGCTGCTAGATGAGATAACATCAAGGAAAAAATCAGCAGAGACAAAGAAAAAAAAAAGACAGAAATTGCTTCTCTCTCTTCCCCCCACACACCAGCTTGGCAAAAGGCAGTTTTGGTGGTAAGCTTTCCTTTGCTTCTAAAAGTTATAACTTTTTCCAACCTTTTCTTATTTCTTCTCTTTGCATCTCTTAGCAATTAATAAAATCCAGTTTTGGTATCAACAATCTGAAGTTCTTTCTGCAACATTTAAGCAGACTGTAACAACCAGTTTATATTTCCTGCCTAATCTTCACTAATCAAGCAGAACACAAGAAATCAAATTTTATGAAAAGAACCAAAGAACAGGAGAAACTAATTCATGGATGAAACAGTGTACCACTCAGAAGAGGAAAAAAATCTCAACTGATCTAAGTCCATAGGAAGACCTCAGCCATACAATTACCTGTGGAGTGTCAGATGCACGCTCAGACTCAGCATGATCACAAAGCTCAGCATGAATGACAGCATAGAGAAGAATATCAGATAAGCATAAGTCACCTTCTTGTTTCCTAAGCAAAGATACTTCTCTTGCACAAAAGTGCCTTTTCAAAGAAAAGGTCCAAAAAAAAAAAAAAAAAAAAAAAGGTGGTCAGTGACAATTGAAATTACCCCCATACTAGGAAATGAAGAAGTTGAACAGATTTTGGCATGAGAAAACTTTCTGGAAAAAGGAATTGGTACCTGTTTGTCCTAAAGTGGCCTTTTCTTAGCTGAAGGTCCCAGTGGAATAATATCTCTGTTTCACCAGCCATTAACAGGGAGTTAAGCTGGTTACAGGAGACTCCATGATTATGGCATATTTTAAAGTTTGCCATCACAGAAATTTTTCAGACTTTAGGCACAACACTGACAGCAAGTTAACAGGACTTAGAGATCTAGAGGGAATTCAGGCAGGGAATGATCAAAACAGTGTTAAAGCAAGTTGGAAACACAAATGAGAATGTAGACAGTACAGTTGTATTTTAAAAATCTTGATCAGATAATTCTGCCCTGACAGGGGTGTGTTAATACAGACAAAAAGCCACCCAGGAAGCAGTGAAATTGTATTTGCACTAGAAAAAGATTCTTCTTTTTCCTAAATAAAGTATATTTCACTTGTTTCACAGATAAACTGTATTTGTCTTGTATCAAGATACCTGCAAATAATCCTTCTTGTAATTCTTCTTAGTAAGAGAAAAGCACCGAAATCAGTGAAAATGTGGAAAAAAAACATGTTGTTAACACCAGCAAGTAAATCAAAAGTCTTCCTTCTAAGATAATTCCATTTTATAATGGTTCTCAACAGCCACTTTGTGATTACTCTGTAACATACTAAGTTGACTTCCCATTCTGTAGAAATGCTGCTATAAGGTAGAACCGTGCAGCATTATAAACAAGTGATAGATATAAATATTATCATAACCTAACTCCTTTTCAGACTACTTTCAGATAAAATAATTTTGAGGTTAGGTCTGTCACATTAATTTTCTGACTTGAACAGTATTTGTCTTCAAATTCATACCAGGCAACACAAAATGTGGTTACCAATGCAATCTCTCTTCAGTCAGAATAATGTAAGGGAAGCCTTTTCAAATAAAGCTTGTGACAGATTTTACTGTGAATGTGGAACAGGCGCAACTTCTTTTATACAACAGTCATTTTGCATAATCTGTTCAATGAGTCTTTCCAAAACATTCAATAACTCTTATTTGTGTGTATTTCATGTACTTTATGTGTACTTTGGTGTAACATATGTGTTTTGAATACTTTCATGTGGAAATGCTGCACTTCTACCATTTCAAAAAACCTTTGGGAATAGAGATTTCTCATTCACTTTGCAATATTTCTCTTCTGGTCTGTTCTTTTGCTTATTCTGCAAGAAGTGATTGTGAGAATCTGAAATAATCAATTTAATCCAAAATAGGCAAAAATCTAAAACTGATTATGCATGTTTGGTAATAGAAAATATATTTGTTTCACAGTACCACACACACTACAGCAGAAACTGTGTTCTATATACTTCAATTCCATCACATATTACAGATTACACTGGCAACTTTGATCATCATGAAGCCTTGGTGTGAGGAACTCCCACTGAAATTTATAAGAGTTCTAGATATTTGTCAAGTAGAGCTCTAAAAGCAGCATGTAAAAGGACAAGAGACTAAAGGGGAAAAAATCATGCAAACTGAACTAAAAATAATGACAAAACAACAGCTTAAAAATTATGCCCTAAGCAATTGAAATAGACTGTCCAAAGCAGGGTGCTTAAACTTTTGTCTTAAAAATTTCTTTTATAGAATGCTACTGATCTTGGTTATTTGAAGTAAATGTGCCTTCCACTTTAATGGGAAATAAGCACATTTCCCATCGTCATAAATAAAAGAAAGGGACAAAGTCACTTTACTTGCTCTTTTAAAATAAACACTCAGTAAAATGAAGGAGCAATATTTATCACTCAAATTAACCACTAACCATCAGGTTGACCCAACAGCAGATAAGAATCACAGCTTTAATGGATGTTCCATGTATAAATACCCTAATGTGTGGGATTTGCTTTTAACATGACCCATATGTTCAGACTGAATTTTATCTGTGAGTAATGGTAGCACCAAGAAAAGTAATTTCTCTAGAATGCTGGAAATGATTACCATGAATCTCCAAACATGTCTTTTTCAGCATTGTATTAGCAGATGCAGAGTACTTGAGAGAATTTTCACAGCTTACCTAAAAGTAGCTTTGGATTTTATTTTCAGCTTGAGTAAAAGAAAGTATTTCCTCTGGAATTGTAAATTATGTAGTCTTCTTGCTGTACCACTTTTACAATGGAAAAACATACTATAAAACTACAAAGTCATAGTGCATGTAGAACACCGAATATTGCCATCTATTCTACTAAATCAAATGTGGAAATACTCTGGTAGCCACTTTGAAAGTTAATATAGCCAGCAGGCAAAATCAGAATCAAGTCACAGACATCTTTGTGTAAGAGAAGAGTAGCTGTACTTGGGTCGGTATCCCTTGTTTATGCTGCAAAAGAAACCTCCTACCTCATAATTCTCAGATTCCTTGGCCTTAATTTCTTTTCCTCTCGAAAACACTGATCTTCTCAGCTGTCTCTAGAGGCCACATAAGGTAAAACACAGTTGCTTAAGATTACAGTCAGTTTCACTTCATGTGCCAGGGATGTTTTAAGCAAAAATGTAGCAAAGCAGAAGTGATGGTGAAGTGTTTCATTTCAGTACAAGAAAGTTCTGTGAAGCCCAAAATTTAAATACACTCCCCACACTCTACCAATAGCATCCTTACTCAATGTAATTTGAGTCTTTTTTAATCAGGACTATGACAGGAACCAGGAAGCTCATGGTCCTGTTATCTGACTCAGAGTGCACAGATGTTTTCAGAGCAGAAAGCTAAAATTAGGACCATTTACTTCATTAGGCAGTATCATCATGTAATGAGTAAAGGATCTCTTTATTCTCAAAAAAGACGAGGGATCCCAGTGCTCAGCTGCCTTGCTTTACCGTAAGGCCCTTTAGGCAACTCAGAATAGCCTGAAGTAAGTATCTGAAAATCTTATTTAAGGAAAAAAGAAATAAAATCAATGGATGCTTTTGGCCACATAACAGGTTTAAATCAATACACACCAGAAAGAGTTGTTAATATTGATCTCTATTCCTAATTCCTCTGTTTGTCTGAGAAATGCAACTGATGCTCATGCCATGTTGTTATGAAGGGTACTATTAGGAATTCCAGTCTTTCTGGTCTGGGCATCCTTTCATCAACGTTAGAATAAACATATTGCTCTCCCTTGACAACAAAAGGCATACTCAGGTTGCCTGAGAAAAATATTTTTTTTATTATTATTGCTTTCATCACATGCAAGGTTGCTCAAAAGATATCCCCAAAGAACTCCAATCACATACAACCTTATATTCTTCCAAGTTAACATTCCATAGCTGTTTAATCTTTCTCCATTGTTCTCAGTTTTGTTACTTATTTGATATTTATGGTTGCCTCACCATATTCTGCATTTGTCAACAATTTCACTGAATTGTTATCTTTTATATTTTCCTATCTATAATATCTCCCATTTATTTTCTCATATACTTATCACCCTAACAGATACTTTTACTCTACTTTAGTGATTTGCACTGAAACTGACAAGTATATACCCTGTGCAGCTTCCATTCTTGAGGCAGGCTTTCCCTTTACCTAGGGGAAAATTAAAATTGTAGTGCAATTTGGATGAAGCCTAAGCTAGATTTTTTCTCAGAAATCTCTGTCTTAAAAAACAGAAGTTGAATTTGTTTCAGAAGAAAGTGATGGGGAAGTCCTAGTTCAAAGGTCTTTCAACTCCACCAGAAGTTCCACACATCTGTGGATTGGCCACATCCCCAGAAGACATGCAGTGATGTCAGTGCTTTGCAATGAATATCAAGAAGAGGTTCAGTGATTGTGAGAGGAGACCAGTACCAGCTAGAAGTTAGCCAGCTGTTACTGGCTACCAATCACCACATCTCAGCCTTCAGGGAGCTTATCCTGACAATGAGGACTGCAATCCCTAGTAACCCTAACTCCAACTACACAATGACATGCAAGCAAATCTGTGAGACACCAGGTGGAGGCTTGCATGCCATCTCCTAGGTTCTCTGCCCAGGACTGGTCACTCTTATCCATATCAACGTATGGACCAAAATCAGAAGGACCCATTGCAACTCAGTGTAACATAGTCTTATTTGTAAAGCTACACTGAATAGAAATTTGTCTCCTTAGCATTCAATAAGATTAGATTTTTCACCCAGCCTCTCCACTGCATGGTCAAGCTGTGCACCTTTATCCCTTTCATAGTCTGAACTCTGCTGTCAAAGGTAGCAAAACAAACAGTAAGGAGCTCATGTGGCCAAAGCCCTGGACATTTCATCTGTTGACCTTCTTATCTCACAGTGGACTGAGTCTACAATCCTGCATGGCAAAAAAAAGAAAAAAAAAAAAAGGCAGCTTTGCCATCTCCTGGTAAAAAAAAAGCTTGTATAGCATAGTGCCTGAGTCTAGTGAGGCCTCAAGTGTGCCATGACAGACACAAAGGTTGAAGGCCACCCAAAGCAGAGACAGCCCCACAGTTTAAAATGACATAGTATTATCTATATCAGTAAATAGAAATATCCCTGAAATGTGAACCACACCTGAGGGTTTTTGGAGGAAGTACTAGGTGGATTGGAACAAGTTTTGCTGAGAAAGAGTTTGCTATGAATGAATATGTTCCATCGCTAAACAATGTTTCTAGTCATGCTTAATTTACTAGAATGGACACAGCTCCAAGGGATGCTTTAATAATTAAGCTTGTTTTCCTCTAGCTTTCCCTCCAGTACTTTCCCTTCCATGAGTCTCCTTTAGTACAATTCAGATTTGGGCAGTAGAATGACAGTGGAAAGCATGATGTCAATAAAGAAAAACAAAGGAAAGGAAAAGGGTTTGGTATACTCCTCTGGTTATGAGGGGTCAGGAAAAAGAGAATGTGGTCATGGGTTGTGTAAGCATAGAATTGTGGAGTATTCACCTCAAGTGTTGCATACTGTTTTGGGTGCTACAATATAAGAAAGATATTAAGCTATTAGAAAGCACCCAAAGGAGAGCTACAAAGATGGCAAAAGGTTTAAAGGGGAAGTCATAGAAGCAGTGGTTGAAGTCAGTTGGCTTGTTCATCCTGGAGGAGAGGTTAGACTGTGAAGGGAGACCTCATAGCAGTCTACAACTTCCTTATAAGGGGAAGCTAAGGGACAGACATTGATGTCTTCTCTCTGGTGACCAGTGACAGGATCTGGGGAATGGCCTGAAGCTGTGTCAGAGAAGATTTAGCTAAGATATTAGCAAAGAGTTCTTCATCTGGCCAGTGGCCAGGCACTGGAACAGGCTTGCCAGGGAAGTTGTCACAGCATGAAGCCTGCCAGAGTTCAAGAAGCATTTGGGCAATGTTCTCAGGCACCTTCTTTGAGTGGTCTTATGCAGGGCCAGGAGATGGACTTGATGATCTTTGTGGGTTCTTTCCAACTCAGGATATTCAATGATTCCATCATCAAGGTAATAGCCATGTGTTATGTGGAAAAGATATGGTCAGGCAATTTTCAAAACAAAAAAATATAAAAATGCTGTCTCAACCCTAACAGAGGCACAAAGAGTTCACCAGAAACTGCTTTCAGACTATGGTTTGCTTCAATTACTGTTATGTACTCCAAGTCATATTCTGATATAGTGTGTTATCTCTTGAGTTTTCAAATAATAAAGCAGGGGTTGACCAAGTGTTACAAAAAAACCTAGAGAAATCAGTGACTTCCTTTATGTTGCACAAAGAGCTGTAACAACATCAACAAAAAATTCAGGGAAGTGATTAGAGGAAGAAATACAGTTTCCTGAACTGTCCACTGTGAAACAAACAAAAAACAAAACAAAACAAAACAAAAACAAACAAACAAACAAAAGAATTGATAGTTCTCTTGCAGCAGTCACAATTTATAGAAGTGATATTTTACTCCCAATTGAAAGACAACACTCTCCTCTTTCATACCCCTGTATTTCTAGGAGAATAAAACCATTTTTTGCTAAGGACAGTCAGTGAGACTGAAGTATTGCTTCCATTTTCTTTGTAAAATACAATTTTCCATTTGCTTGATCACTTTACAAAGCCATGATCTTGGACAGTAACATCACCAATAATTCTGCATCTGGACAAAATTGTTGGTTGATTGCACTAACAGAGCTGTGGCCAATTTCAAGAAGCCCCTGCTTTTTCTTATCAGTGATGAAAGCAATAACTCAGATATGAAAGGGAAGTTATTGTAACAGCTGGAGATTGACAGAAATATTGTAATTCTAGTAAATATACTTTCACAATTCTAAACAGGTCAAAACAAGTGAAGGGGGCAGATCTGTATCTACATTATTATATTCAGTGCTGGTTTATTAAAAAAAAAAAAAAAAAACAAAAAAAAAAAAAAAACCAAAAAAAACCCAACAACCAAAAAAACCTGTCCTCTCTAAGGTAAATCAAATAAAATCATGCAGCTAACCTTGCTTGTGATTGCTGCTTAGAAGATAAAAGTTGCCCTGACTAGAGTATTCATGAGTGGTGACTATGGCCTTATTGGAAAAGAAATAAAAAGTTCGAGAGGAATGACTCTAAGGTGAAAATATTTTTCTTTTTTACAGTCTTTGCCTCTCAAGCAGGCTTCAACAAGCACATTATGAAGGTGTTGTGCAAACAAAGTGTGAAATCTTCCCACAAGATGCCAAGTATTTTCCTGAGTCAATTTGCAAATTCCATGATGTATAGCGTTTATAAAAAGTTTCTGCTTTATAAGCATAAATTTTATACTAAAAATGTTGCCCAAGAAATGGAAATTAGAAGTTTCAATCAAGTTTAGAACTAATTCAAATTAACAAGCATTTTTATGTGTATATCATCAAATGAGACTACTTCAGATTCTTGTTTAGATCAAAGCACCCTTAAATGCTTACCCAGCTGCAAAACCAGTCTCAGCACAAGTAATTTTCGGAATATGGCAAATATATTTCACCTGGATTCTAATATTTGCATGAATATTAGTTTGATCTTAATTGATGCAGGGAAATGACTGGGTTTTATTGGGTTTATTTGTTTGTTTGTGTTTTTTTTTTCCCAAGATGACTAAAATGGCTTCAGTTTTAAATCACATTTCACAGTTTAAACTTTCAGGCAAGGAGTTTTTTTGTTGGCTTTTTTTTTTTTTTTCCCCTTTGTCAACAAGTAGCGACTCTGATTTTTTCATCACCGTGACAAGTTACTCACTTGAAAAGATGTGGTCCGGTGGCAACAATTCCACATACTGAACACTAATCAGATCTGAGAAATGGTATTTTAGCAACACTAACTGTCAATTTGAGATTTTGGTTTTCCTCACCATGAGATCTTCGAACTGAAGAGAACTGAGCCACAGAATCAGAAATATATGATCAGTTATGGAACAGACAAGTAACTTTCAGAAATTGTCCCATAATACTGTTAAATGTTGTGCTTAGTTCATTCAACACAATTTCAAACACAGTTGGCATTTTGTTCTTAAGTCTTCAGGTAAAATTCTTAATGCAAGAAGTTTGTGATAGTCAAAACACACTGACCTTGATATGTGCTCAATTCCTCTACTACCAGCTCTCCCAATTTATCCTTGACAAGGAGTGTAACAACATTATTTGCAGGATGCTAAATGAAACAGTACATGTATCATAACCACATTTCCAGAATTTGTTCCTTAATCAGTGACTCTCCAGCACCTGGCAGAACTACAATATCCTCTGCAATTAACACACTCTCTGCTTCCTTCTCTGGGGAATCAGTTTGTTCATCTGTATCAGCAGCCTGACTCCTTCAATATGAATCCAAATCATCTCCACTTGTCTCATACTGCTTCAGGTCTCAGCAATTTTACTTTATGCAGTTGAGTTCCTTCACAGGAAACCAAATCTGAAATAACAGTGTGAGCATATTTCCACTAAGGCAAAGCTGCATGTGGGGTTGCAGTATGAGAAATCCTTCATTAGGCACATAGCATGCATGAACCATTTGACAATTATGGCACCCACAGGGACTACTAGTGCGAACCTTTCAGCTGATCTGTGGGCTGTACGGTGCCACAGACCTGCCCGGAATCAAGGCACCGACCACTCCACGTATGCGGCTTTGAAGGACCACCCCCCACACACAGGGTAGAACAGTGAAATGGCCCTTTATTGAACAGTGAAGAGGGTTTCTATAGGGGCTAGCCAGAAGGGTCCAGAACATGGGCGTGGCTAGGGGAGGAGTTAGGGCGGAGTTAGGGCGGTCCGTGACATAAAAGGAAAAAGGGGCAGGGCTACACGACCAAATGCAAGGTGAGGGCGTGGCCTGACCATATATGGCACAGCTGCACTGCGCCACAGGCCAGCCAATGGGATAAGGGGAAAGGTACAGCCAATGAAAGAACGGTAACTGGGGGGGACCAACCAATCAAAACATTTGAACATTTTAAATTGTAATAACTCCTATGCTAATACATATAAATTCTATCTAATCTACTATAACTGTTCAGTTGGGGATAATTTGTCCAATCCTGTGGAAACTCCGATATTCTGACGGCTTAGCTTCTCCTGGTGGGCATCACTTCTTACTCTCTTTCCTGATCTTATTCCTCTTCTGCTGTCTCCATTCTTGGCATTCACCGAGGTTTATCCCAACAGTACAGGGCAACAAATGCTGTGAGTAGATTTTCGTTTGCCTTCCAGTGTCAAATGTCTACATATTTACTTCTTTGACAGTCCTGACCTTCCAGCTGTTTGCACTTGTTTAGATTATTTTTAAGTCATATTCACGTTTTAGTTTGTTTCTCTGCATTATATTCCCATGTATTCTTTTTATTTTACTATGTGTTATACTTCTTTGCATTTCACCTTTTCTTGTTTTATTATTAACCCGAGGACCAAGTACTGGCCACTACTATAGTACTTACTAGCTACTAGCAGGCACAAGGGAGACACACCTTTGTTTTTCCCAGAAATCTGAGAGAGTGCATATTTTTCCTCAAAAAGCAGTCTGGCAGACTTTCCTTGGGAAAAAGATAATGTCCTCCTTGTTGTTGGACACTGAAGAATCAGCTAAAAAATTTGAATTCAAGTAAGTTCTAACCTTGGGTTGAAAATTCAAGATAATCCCCATGAAGGCATAATGTCACTGTTCTGTGGTTCTCTGGCCTAGGAGTTAACACAACACAAACACACATCTAACACAATACAGATGAGAAATAAACCTCTTGAAGTATTAATCCCTTCCTGTGCAGAGACTATCTGTATTCTCAAGAGATGTGGAGTACCTCTGTGTTGGGGAAAAAACCCAAAGGTTTTGGGGAATCAGCCAGGGATAATAACCAAGACTCTTCATCAGTCAACATACAGTATTTGACAAAGGGAGAGGAGCTGCTCTGAATGGACCATGGAGAGCAAGGAGCCTGTTGCTGCCCTTCATTTGCCCAGGACCATGGAGAGCAAGGAGCCTGTTGCTGCCCTTCATTTGCCCATCCTGTTAGGGACCTAACAGGAGAGCAAAATCCTGCCAGATGTCATCAGTCTTGTGCAGGCTAAGCAAAGAAAAGATGTGGAAGTTTGCTTCAAGACCAGTCCACAGAGAACTTCCCATCTCAAAACTAAAGCGAAGTCATTTCATCTTGCCACAAAATAACAGAAAGCAGTTATTTTTATTTGTTAGGTTACCTGGCCTCAAATATTAGTTAAAAATTTTATAACCAGTTTGGGTAGTGTGATAATCACTTCACTAATATTTCAACTTAAGATTTTAAAACTATTCATGCCCAATCTCTCCTAAGTTTCATATTTCATGCATTTGACTTTGAAAAATATTCTTTTCACATACTTTTTTTTAAAGTTCATTTTCCTGTTATATAAAAACAATTAGTTTACCTGTGTTTAAATAAGCAGTAGCTAAATATGTAGCCATCAGTCGTCTTCGTGATTTTATCCGTAAACCTTGTACTGCAGGTTTTCCAACTCTCTCATTTCAAAACTTTCTTTTCTTATAACTAGAATGAGATTACAAAATTATTTCCATTCCATCTGAATTGTTTTCTTACAAGCAGGCATTTTCAGTATCTTTTCAAAGGGTTTCAACCACTTTGAGACCTGAGAATAATGTCTCATATAAATGTACTGAAAAGCTTTATTGACAAAATATATTTGAGACAATTAAGAAAATAAAGATTTTTTTTTTAATTCATCTTACTCAACTGTAATAAAACTTAATTTTAAGCCTTTTTTTAAATTTACAAAGTTTTCCGTTTTTTCTTTTAGCATCTTCCAAGGATTTTAATGTCCAATATACATCAGTGATCTCTTTTAATTATAAAAGGCAATCAGAAGGGTCAAACATAATTTACCTTTAGTGAAACCGTATTGATTAGTCCTGATCACCTTCTTGTTATCCATGTGGCTAGAGATGGCCTTCAGAATAAGGTGCTTCTTAATCTTTCCAGCGATTGAGGTGACACTGACTGACTGGTAGTGCCCTGGGTACTCTTTGCCATTTTGAAGACTTGGGTGACATTTGCTTTCTTCTAGTCCTCAGGAAAACTAATAATCAATACTCAGGCCAACAAGTCCAGACATATGCCGTAAAACTGAAAAGCTTATGATGCAGCAGGGCACTCTTTTTGGGAACAATGCTCATATTTGTCATAAGTTTAGTGTGTTAAATATTAGGGGGTTTATGTCAGTTGATGCTGTTCTCAAACCAAAACATTGAGTAAAAGTGTAAAAAGTCATGTGGTATTTACTGTAACTTGAAAGCAGGGAGAGCATTTGAAGAGAATGTGGGATATATCTCACTGGGGCTGGAAAGTAAATCATGTGAAAATAACATACTTTCTCTTTAGATCAATAAAGCACATGGCAATCAACAACAATTAAAAAACCCTAAACGTTCTTGTAATTGAATTAACCTAAATAATCTAAGGGGTTTGGAAATAAATTCATCTTTGTGACAAGACTGTTTCAAAATTTAAATTGAGATTCATAGCTAAATTTTTATTATTGCACAGTTTTTTAGGCTTTCTGTTTGTAAATAGAGCAGAATTTAGGTTTGGAAGAAAATCAAAGGTAACAGTCTTGTTTTATACTATATCTACCAGCTCTCTAAATTTATGCTGATTTTTCTGAACTGAAAACATACTAGACTTATTTTAGGGTAACAGCAATATGGGACTCTTGTCTCTGACAACCAACATAGTAAAAGGGAGTAACAATGGGAGAAACACAGAATGACCTAATTAATTTTACACTGTATGTGTGTGTGTATTTTTCTGCTAGAAGTAAAATTTTTCTAAGGTATTAATGATTAAGATTAGGTGATAATATAGATTGTTGACATAGGTCCTGAAATTGAGTTGACAATTTAAAAATCTCTTCTGAAAGTTTTCCGTTTACTTTAATTCTAGCCATTGCACTGGAAATTGTTCACACTAGGTGCAAATTAATAGTACATTTTAAATGCTGATGTGAATAGGATTTGAAAAGTCTCATCAGCATTTTCCATATGGAGAACATCTGTAACAACACAACTATAGGAGCCTTTGCTAGAACTTAAATAGTATACAGAATCTGAAGGGAAATTATACTTCAAAAAGTGAAATGTCAGCATTTTTTTCTAAAGAAAACTAATTGTCACATAGATTTCAAACTATAAAATACTTAATCCAGAGACTTCAAAGAGAATATCTAGTAACTTCAGGCTAAATGTTGCCATAAGATACTTAAATTCAATTGCACTACCTCTATAGTTCAAAAGACAAAAATTGTATTTTAAATAAACAATATAAAACTATTTAAACCTGATGAAGAATACAAAAGTTAAATAAACACTGAAATCTGGGTATTTAAGGAAAGGAAGGTTTTATAATTTTATTCACTCTGTAGCATTTAGAGCACATTTTTCATTCTTTCCTCACTTGTAAAAGCATATCTAGCTTCTGAATATCTTTCTGATAAGTGGGGCTTGTATAAAAATTTTATATGTATCATCATAAATTTAAACTAAGTTAACAGACTCTTTAGATTTATTGATTCTTGTATCATGACTGAAATGACACTGCAAAATTTATCCTGTTGCCCTTACTTTTTCTTTTTTTTTTTCAACTGCTTTTCCAGACAGAATTTGGACTTTCTCCTGTGGTTTTATACACAGTATTGAATATTCTGTCCAGAACAGTTTTTCCTACATTTGCTTGACATTCATCTATGGATAGGGCGGCTGATTTTTCAAATAGGTCATCATCACTAAAAAAACTATTCCACCTGAAGGGTGTTTAGGCTTGTCATAAGATTTCAGCCACTAGTTCTTACATTTTTCAGCATGATACCAATTGACAGTGTTTGTTGGCTGTGTCCTTCCCTTTCAGCCTTGATAAAATCATATTGTGCCAGTGGAATATTTGAATATTTCTCCTTTTTTTTTTTTTCATTTTGCAAAAATAGAGATTCTCTTAAATGCAAACTCTACTTATTTCTATATCTTACTGTTACAGCTTGTGATATAGCTTTAGTTAATTTTTTCACTGATATGTTAACTTCATGCATTTTTCAGGATAAAATTTGTTGAAGTAAACCCTTTAGGAGGCAGCTAAAGACATTTATCTGTTTCTGCTTCTTTGTTGTTATGTTTTTATTGATATGTGAAAAATTACTGATAGAAATACCATCACCAATTTAACACTGTACATGGCTATAATCTTAATGATAAACTTCTTTGAAGAGCACGGTGTCAGACATTAAACCATAACATTATAAACTGCCATCACTTCCCTCTGTGTAGAAAACCTTTTTTTTTCTTTTGCACATTTCAATTACAAATTCTCTTGCTGAAGAGCCACATTTACTTTCACAGGCATAACAGATAGAAGGGATATTAACTTTTATTTTTAAACAGTAATCTGCTCTTTCCCTCTTGTCTTCATTCCTGGCATAATTTCCAGCACTGATTATCAAAATAATGCATTTGTATACAGACAGTCAAGCATAAGAGTGATATTATCTCAGCTTGTATATTTTTTTGTGCATACATAAATTCAAATTCTTAATGAGATAGAGACTGCCTTTGAAAAGTTTTGAAATGCCAAATAATTATCTTTCTTACTTTTTGGCAAAGATTAAAAGAGTGTTTATTTGTTTGGTTTTCCTAAATAGTTGCTTTCATTTCATGCCAGCTAGATGTCAGGGTCCTGAGGGTACTAAATTGGCCTCATCAGCCTCAACCAGGACTCTCACCCATTCCCTCTGCCCATCATGCTTGTGGCTCCATTTAAGTTTGGACCTGCTGTTAGTTCCACCATACATAGAGAGGTAGATAGAGCTAATTTCCTGTTGATCTTGATCCTTGGGTGGGTTTAAGTTCTTTGACTGATGAACACGTCAAAAAGCACTGAAAATATCTTTATATTTGGGGGGGAGATGGGGGGGTGTGGGTGGATATTTTTGTAGGATGTGAAAGAGGGTAACATATCAAAGGTTTTTGGGGTAAAGAAACAAGTTGGGTGGGGTTTTTTGTTTGTTTGTTTGTTTGTTTTGTGTGTTGTTTTTTTTTAATTAATCCTTTAGTTTGATAGCTTGAAACTTTTTTCTTATGCTCTGATTCTAGTGTGTGTCCTTTATGTTTGAAGTTGTTAGATGGAAGCACCTTTCTCTGGTGATTGTCTCAGAAACTTTCTACCTTGAAACAAACAAAACATCACAGCAGCCTTGCTTTTCTCATCTTCTATAATGCCATTAGACTTAGTTAACAATATAATAATTACTAGATAATCTGTCATCTAAAATTTGATGGGAGTTTATTACAGGATTTGTCAGCTGTAGCCAAGTGTTGCAGCTGGAAGAAAGAAACCTCCATACTAAGCTACATGGCCTTTGAAGAGTAGGATACTTGGAAGCAACAAGTAGTGAATGTTATTGGTGAGTCCTGAATCTGACTAAAATTAACATAATAGTAAATGGTTCACTTTAAAATAAACCTGAGTCAACTGCAACCCTTAGAATGCGATGTATGGATGCGTGAGGCAGCACGTGGGCAGTGATAGAAATCAGGTTTTCTGTTGGAATACCACCAAGTTATTCTGGGCAGTGTGGCACAAGGGATAAAAAAAAAACCCGTGGTCTTATATGTGCTCTGCCTCCCGTTGTGTCTAAGCTTCCTTCTAAGGAGCCCCATGGGCTCAGCAGGGAGTGGATTTCCCTGCCCAGTTACTTAGCCTGCTGGCTAATGCATCATGATGTTGTGGCCTACATGGGCCCACTTAGTCCTCCTGATTTCTGTAAACTGTATTCAAATACTGATGGCTAATGGTATACTTTAAATTAAAGTATAACATTGGTGATGTAAAACATTGCACATGCGGTATTCCAAGTAATAGCTCATGCTGTTTCTTTTCTTAAATGTCCAATATTGTGGCTGTATTGTATGAGTTTGTATGGCATATATTCAGTCAGCAGTTTTCACCCATATATAGTTATTGGTCATAAGATTGTCTAATTGCTAGTAATGAATCACACATTTATTCCAGTCAGATTTTCACATCAGACAAATCTCACAGCATATTTGTTTCAGTTTTAAGGGTGTTTGGTGCATGAGTACAGGCAAATGGAAGAACTGAGGTAAGGAGGAATGTCACTGGCTGGTTCATTAGTCTGACATATGCAACCTGGTCTTTGTGGCCAGCCCTTGTTCTTCATCAACAGGATGGGCTTTTCCTGTTGTGTGCTCAAGGCAATTACAGATGATTGCAATATCCTTACTGCCACTGATGACAGGTGCTCTGTGGCACTGCACGGACCCCATGTGTTTTGTAATTCCCAGTCTGGCTGGGACCAGCATGAATCTGCTTTACGCTTGGTGTGGAGCCTAATGAGATAAGCCACCTCTTTCCCTTGATGATCCTGCTTGCTTACTGCCAAGTTCCCTCATTAAACCATTCATTGGCAACTTATCCTTTCTCCTAGAAATCTCCCTCATCTATCTGAGCTGCTATGCCACAGTTATATGTGTATGTCAAAGGATTGTGGAGATCCATCATATTATACATAGTTCTAAGCTAAACTTGGTTTGCAGGTTGCTTATTGTGACCTGTCCTGCAGAGTAAATGATGCAAGATGGGGCTGTTGAAACTGGTATTGCACAATTATATGGCTCAATGCTTTTTCTTCATAGGTCCAAATTCTGCATTGCTAACCCTCACGGGTAGTGCAGCTAGAAGCTTGATAGGGACTAGTCTACTTCTCAGTTTTGAAAACTTATAAGAAAATTCTAGTCTCTTATTGCACTAGCCAGAGGCCCAGAACAACACAAGATTCAAGTCATCAACATTTGAACTATGAAATTAGTGTTGTGAACATGGTAATGCATATACTGTAGATTAATAATTTTTGATAGATGTGTATGTTGAAAATAGGTCTGTATGCTGAAAATAGGTCTGATGCTGATGATAGATGGTATTTGCAGTTGCTGATTTCTCTTGGTATGGAAATTTTGGCCTAGTACAGATGTGTTCATCTGCCAGTCCTATAAAATTAAGTCTATTTGTGAAATATACCCTGTTTGCTTCTTTTCCAGATATACCAATAGTATGCTTGATTTAAAGAAAATACATGAAATATCCTCTTTGCAATGTAGTGTTAGAGACCAGATTTGTATCTCACTGAGTTGTTTGACTAATGGGTCAAATCAACCACCTTGTCTCGGGATGGGGGGGAGAGGGGGACAGGCCTCCAGCATCAGTGTCCACATGGTAGGGGCTGAAGCCAATGTAGCCTTCACGATTGGAAGGAACATGGCAGAGGGGCCACATGGGACACCTGTCAGTCAATAAAACTCTCCTTATAGCCTGCCCACACCACACCCCCCGCAGCCTCTGATGGGCTGTGGCATCCCTCACTTCAGCCAGGAGGGCACTGAGGGGTCAGTGACCTGGATGTTCTGCCTGAGGGGAGCGGCCACAGTAGCCAAAGTCTATAAATAGCCATGCACAACATCTCCATCTTGCCTTGGCCTTCTGTCTCAGACCTACCACCATGTGACCTCTTGGCAATAACTATTTCTCTCTCCTCCTTTTATTCTTCGTTCTTCATTCTTCATTCTTCATTCTTTATTCTTTATTCTCTTAATCTTTCCTTTCTTTCTTTACTCTTTTCTTCCTTTTGTGGATAACTTAAAACTGATTGAGTGGTATTTCACTTTAGTTGTGGGTTGGTGTTTGCTGAGTGAAACTACTGCTACAGCATTGCTACTCCACAGAAATGTCTGCTGGCTGGTAAAACCCTTGGAAGGGTAAAGAAGCAAAGCTGTTTGGAGAAGAGCCGGGAAGTCCTTTTATTCCTAGTAGACTGCTATTAAGTATAATGCTTTTGTTACTTGGTTCTAAGTGCTGTTACTTGGTTCTAAGTTATTCCTATAAACCCCTTTTGCCAAAACACCTATTTTCTCACTAAATTAAATGAAATTCTCGTAGAGAAAGTGCAGCACCATCTTCTCTGAACATGAATTTGAGCTAGTAATGAACTAAAGTCTTTACAAAAGTCTAGTAAGCAAACTTAAAACTCTTAAATATAAGTAACTGCACAGGCAGTCTGTGGCTTGAAACCCAGCATGTTGCACATACCCAGGCATATAAGATAGTCTTAAGGTAAGAAATGAAATATTTTTATAATATCTTTAACATAGCCATGTAAAAGGCAAAATAGCATTATTACGTCTTTAGTGGATCCCTTAGTGATGTCATGTTTCCATCTTTCATTGTACCCATTGAAGATGAAAATTGAAGTGATTGTTTTCTGTCTAAGATATCATACATTTTCATGTTATTGCTTCATTTGAATCTTTGAGGTACTTATGACCACTATCTTAACAGTTTGAAGCCACAACTTTATCCTTTGAATCCTATGTGATTCAACTTCACTTCTCCCATTTTACCAATCTGAGCTGAGGTCACACAGCTGGGCTATGTTGCTGCTAGGTTTTGGATCTCTAAGGCAGACAACTGAACCTTGGGAAGGAATGATACCGAGGAATAGAAATTACTCTAAATAAGGTGGAAACCAGAGTCTGTGATGATGGGAGTATACTATTTATATTTCTATGGAAAGATGAGGTTTGTGTCTGAAAGTCTGCTTCTACTGGACAGAGATCCCTTAAACAAGTAGAAATGGTCATTGCTTACCTTAGCTGGAAAGGTCATATATCTTAGTTTAGCACTATTAGGCTCAGTTGTTTTTTCAATAGGCAACAGTTGTACCAAATATGACAGTGTTGGTCAATTTTGAACTATTCATGAAAAGAAGGATTTAAATACAGTCTGCTTCAGACTCATCTGGTTAGGTGGATGGAGAACTGCCCCAAAAACCTTTTTAGTTGTGTCTGGGGGAAAACAAAATGTTTCTCTTTGAATGAAAGTTTGAAGGCAGTGTGGTGTGAATATAAATATGATGGGAAGTAGTATTGTACCATTCTGCTCACAAGGTCTCATTTACAAATTTAGTTACTATGAAACATGAAATAGGCTATGACCCTTTGGTTTCTTTGCTAGCATTGCAATCAAGCAACTGAATAACTTATTATAAGACTTTAATTTGAACAAAACAAACCCACCAAAACTCAGGGCAGTAATTAGACATAAAAGCAGTTCACATGCCAGTGTTCAGCATGACCACTGTTTTCATCAACCAGAGGAGCAAAGGGTGCACTGCTACCAATTTAGATTTTTGCAGTTTGATAGCTTAGCTCTGTGGAATATTGCAATAACTTTGGGGACACTAGTTATGTGAAATGTTTGTGTAAACAATATTTATAGTGATTTTTCCCTTCACAATCACATGGTCATTAACTATCTCACCACAAACCACCACAGAACCTAGAGTGCCTACTTCTGTTTGCAACAACTGTGCAACATGACAGCTAAACTCCACTACTGGGAGACCTAAAAAGGAACTGTTAAATTCTGTAGGCACATCTATTACACTGAATTTCATTCTATGGCAGAACTATAGTATTGCTTTAGAAAAGCTTAAATGGTTTGGTTCTAGTAACCTAAGTGTCTTGGTATGTTGTCAAAACCTAATCTTGAACCTCGTGACCTGGATGATATGCTCGCAGTCTGGAGGAAAGTAGCCACTGATTTTCAGGCACTTAAAGAATACAACCGCACAATTATTTTTGACCTGTCACCTTGCCTTGTGTCTCAAGATAAATGCAGTACTAAAAATGTGGCTGCTTCCTCATTTTTGGGCATTATGTGTGTCATGCTTCCTGTTGCGTGACCACAGTCACTTGCATCAACAGCATTTTCAATTGTAAAACATTAAAGTAGAGCAAGTGTGGTGTTTGGTTGTGGGCTTACCAAAACAAGCATGGGAGATGTTAGGTTTAGAAGGAAGTTTTAGGCAAAGTAAGTAAACCTTACATCTTGAAAGCCTGTGAATAGACAGAGCTTAAAGCATGAGTTCTTTTTTATTGCTTCTTTTAGAGTGTTGGCCTATCTTCTTCTTCATTACAAGGTATTTTGCATTTTCACAACCAGATTCCTCAGGTGGTGTGCTGTATCATTACACCCAAAACACATCTTTTTCCATCACCTCTTCAGAAGAAACTATTTATGCTTACAGAAATGAAAGGTTTAACAAAAAAAAAAAAACAAGCAACAAAACCAAGCAAACAAAACAAACAAAGGAATACAAAAAAGCAACAAATAAAAAAAAGTATAGATGGGAAGCTGGATTGGTGCATCATAGGTCCCCAGGCTGCATTGTAAGATGGTTTTCTCAGAGCCTACATTCCTGCAACACATTTGATGGTTTTGGCCTTTGATTGTTGTTTTTTCTGTTTTGTAAAGTTAAGTCACTTCCTTGATGGGAAAGCTAATTTGCCTTTAGAGAAGTCTGGTCCTTCCCTGGCTAAAGCTCTTCTGTGGGGAGATACTATGTTTTATTAGAAATATAAGGCTCTCTAGGGTTGTCCTTGTTTCTGCTAAGTTTTAGCTAGTGCTGTCTCCAGTATCTGAATAGGAGTGAGTCTACAATCCTGACAATGTTACTGTTCTATTCAAGTTTTAATTTCCAGACTCAGCTCAACTGGCCTGACTTTTCACAATCTCTCAGAAACAAAACCTCAAGTCATTGTAGGAGGAACCTGGATACTCTCAGTGATGAAAATGTCACTACATGCCCTGAGGTGTTTTACCACAAAGAAAGTGTAACTTTTCCTCTAGTAGCAACTTTCCCTAAGTACCATCTTTTGTAACTCTAGACTGACTCAACAGTTGTAGTTGTCAAAGGGTGGTGTCTGTGAACATGGATTCAAGGAACTCGTAGTGAAAAATTTAATGATATTATCCTTGTAGTCAATATGAGATTTGTTTAGCATAAGTGGTTGATTGCATTGTGTCAGTACATCTTGAGGGGGGAGAAATGGTCAACAATACTCTCTATTCTTCCTTACTAGAATGTGCAATTATGCCTGATATGAAATAAAAGTTTGCCATTACATTGAGCAATTTGAACTGCACTATATTTCCTTCCATGAAACACTTGCTTAAGAGCATGTAACAAAATGGAATGGTATCTTTTGCTGTGACCCAAAGTATTAATGTTTTATTTAATTTTCTATGCAGAAATTAATTATTGAACTTTGACATTTTATCATTTTGAAGTAATCTTGACTCTTTCCAGTTCTGACGAATAGAAAAGCTCTTCATGCAGGAACCTTGGTGTTTTTCTGACAGCAGAAAGTATTTGGAAATAAGGTAGTAAGTCAGAACGATTGTATCTTGCCATTGAAGTTCTGTCCCAGACTTAGCTGTCTTTGATTTTCATGAGACTATTTTGTTTGTATGACAGAGAGAAACCTGCATATCACACAGCATCACAGTGAAGACTGCATGCAGCAACCTCAAACAATCAAAGAAAGTTTACCGGCTTGTGTCAGAACTCTTCAAACAGTTTTGTTTAAAGGAAGAAAACTGAGATAGTGGTGGGGAAGTACACAAAAAACAGATTTTTATATTTTAATCTTTATATTAGTTGCTTAAATAGAGTAGACTGAAAAAACCTCAATGACTGACTCTTGTTATACAATAGAATGGTATGACTATAACTATGCCCATCACCTGCTACGTTTGGACTGGGTTTTATGACTTGGCATGAATGGTACTGAGGACTGCAATGACAGTGATGCACTGCTTTTGGCATGTGCTAGCATGAACCTGGACAGTAACATAGCTTGCCTATTATGTGAAAGTAGTTTCCATCTGGTTTATGCTTCAAGATACTGTTTAAAGATACTGCAGCTTCTTGTTTTCATCCAATACGCAGCATTTCCTAATTGCTGCTTAGGAAAAAAAATAGGAGCGTTTACAGTGATAGGGACTTTCATAGATACAGGAGATTCTCATTAATGTCTGGAGGACTGGACTTGAATCCAGGAAAGATTTTACTTGATCATCATTCCTAAAATCCCTATACTGAAGATGTGAATTGCATACTATTTTTTTCATAGCATAATTGTCTGGAAAAAATCAGGTGTTTCTTGTTGAAGAACACCAATGAATTTGGTACTTGCACTAAATCTGTTTCACTTAGAAACAGTCCTGTGGAGCTAGGAAAAAACCCAATGTTTTTCCTTTATCAACAGAGTTGAAACATTTTCTACATAACCTCACCAATAGTGAGTCCTCTGGAGAGTGCAGTCATAATTTTAATTAATTTAAAACTAGGTTACTTGATTTTTAAGATAATTTTTTACTTATTCTCTAACACTTTGAAAAGTCAGTAATTTATCAAAAATTGGGTGAAGTTGAATGATATCCATCATTAATTAAATAACCTTCAACATCTTTTTAGTTCAGATTCCAAATTCTCTGATTTTTTATTTTTTTTAAAAAATAACTTTATAGCCAACCTAACATAACATGCTTTTGATTGTGAACAGTTTCTAATTGGGAGAATTATTATCACAGTTCGTATTCAGAAGACTCAATGCTCTACACTTGTGTTCCCTGCTGTTTTCAATTTTCTTTATATTCCATTCTCAGCTGGCTAGTTCACTGCCTAATATTATTATTCCAGATATATTTTCTGCTTTCTTGAAATTATTTGAAAACCTTAAAACCCATGTTGAAATTTGGTTTAGTCTGAAAACTGGCTGTTCATGGGCAGATCTGACCCTCTTGGGCAGATCTGACCCTCTTGCCTTGGGGATGGTGGCAGCTGTCAAAGGCACGGAGGAAAGCCAAGGGCTTGTTACTGCTTCATCTATCTGCTTTTAATTTAACAAAACTCTACTAGAAAAGGAATTCAAATAATTTTTGCAACATGGCACCTGCTCATAACAGAAGGGTTCCGTCATTTCTGTAGCCCAGCAATCCCATGAGACTGCGAATTGCTAACAGAACACTTTGTGAACAATAAGTTTGTTTCTATATATGTCTGAAGGAGGTCAATGGATGGCAGGATCTAGTTATTCCTCCTTATTCTGTGTTTGGTTTAGAAGAGTCTCTTAAAGGACTGAGTACCAGAACTGTGAAAATAAAGGTATTGCATTTAGTTTTCTACTATACTTACAGTATTTCTTCCACTTTGGGAGCGGTAGGCTTCCTTATTTAGCACTTTGGCTTGTGTCTGAGTGAAGAGTCTAACTCTTCAACAAAAAAATCAGTGTTCTTCCTGATCTGAAAGTGGCATCCACTTTCATTGGTGTCTTTTGCTGTACCTGTAGGAACATAAGGGCTAAGCAATCAGACTGAATGCTGGTCTCCCTCATTCTAAACAGGGAGGTACTTAGCTGAGTGAACTTCAGCAGCAGTGCTACCAAATTATGAAACAAAACTCTTTGACTCTCTGACACTATCAACTGTTGTGCAATAATTAAGAGCATTTTCAAAGACTCTTGCATGTTCTTGGCTTATCTGTTAAGAAAAGCTGTCTATTTTTATATATATTAATTTTAGCTGTATTCATTCCCTGATACAATGTACCGTAAGGCGTGAGCTTTCAAATAGTACTGCTTGGGTACCAAGAGATGTCTGGTTGGAGCAGCAGGGAAATTTGTGCATTGATTTACTCTTCCCTTTGGCCAGAGTTTTCTAATGAAAGTCTTATGAATAATGTCAAACAAGCATTTAATTTCTCTTAGGGAGAAATCACTCTGAGTAGAGCAACATTTACGTAATGGCGCAGTGGAAAGCATTTGTCTTAGAAATAAAATCCAAATGAGCACATACACATTCATCAGCTGAGATATGTAAAACACAGACTGGCAATGCATCAGAACACAAGCAAGACTGGAAAATTATTAAGTCTTTTTAGACAATAGGATTAACTATGCAAACAAAGGCTATATTGTTTGGAGCTTCTGTTTTGTAACCAGGTTTATTGATGAAGAACCTTATAGGTGAAGGAATCTTAAAGAACACAAGAATCTATTAATCTTCCAAGATAATTCTTCACTTTCATTTAGGTCTTGTGGAATATACAAAAATTGGTAAAGATGGACTAAATTTTTCTCAAAAGTAATTGTGGAATCAAAACATCCTAATAAAGACTTATACATACCTATAAATGATGCAAAATCTCATGGATATTATGTAAGCTAAGCAAAACATAATTTTATATATATATATAATAAGCACTTAACATGAAACAACAGCATGAGTTGTGTAATGGTCTCTGTTTAATAAAACCTATGCTCACTGTTTATTTTTATCCCCTAAACATAATTAACTTTAACTTAATTCCAGGCATCTAAAGTGAAATTTGTGTCCACTTTACTTGGGATATATTGCTGAGAAAACAAATAAGGTTTGCATAATTTTAATTAAAATACTTTCAGTAAATGGCCACTGTATGATGAGCTTTCTAGTGAAAATCCTTCATTTAAGTGGTTTTCTTCCAATGTGATTTTTTTTTTTTTCTTTTAATTCAGTTGTTCTTACCATTTGTTTTCACAATTTGTTTTCACAGAATTTGCCTCATTGGGAAAAAATTTCCCTTACAAATACTTAGGAAACTTCTCTTAAAACCTACTGCCTTCAAAAGGCTGTTTAAAAGTATGCTATGAAGAAATTGAAGTTAAAGAAACATATGGAAAACTTTCTGGTTTTTGCTGATGGCTCTTCTCTAAGTATTTCTTTCAATGGGAATTTTCAGCATGTGAGTATGTATAGTAAAAGTTAGGGACAACATAAAAGATATCCTGCCCTTGCTCAGTACAACTGTAATGGTATTTTACTTTTGTTTTATACTAGAAGATGAACACATGGAGAAAAATGTTACTTGAGTCTAAATTTTGTTTAAAGTGTTTCTCGCCACTTGGGGAAAAAAGTATTAAAGTTAGAGATTTTTTGACAATATGCTACTTAAATGCTGTTGCAAAAAACCCCTAGGGGCTTATTTTCTTTTTTTTTTTTTTTTCTTTAAATATCTTTAATGGCTACAGATTTCTCATGTGAAAAAACTAGAAAAGAATGAAATTGCTAGAGAAGTTTTTGGAAGATAAAATTTTTGTGAAATGTTACATTTGGAGAAGGAAAAATGTCTCAACAAATTTTGATGTCAGAGTCCTAATGTTATGTTTAGACTATGGGAGAGGATGTCAGCACCTGTTTTGTCAAGTAGGTTGGAGAAGAAACATTTTTGAAAGAATGCACCAACTGGCTGTAAATTTTCACATCTTAATTGACTCACATAGATGGGAAGACATGTATAATCTGTGTAACCATTTGGCAATAGCTGATTCCAGGTAATTGTACATTAATTTTAAAATTGTTATCTTGTTCACATAGTTGTCCAGAGGCTCATCTTATGAATCTGAAATGATACCCAGATAGCATGGTATCTTATGTACCAGACATTCTCTTTTTTTTTTTTTTTTTTTTTGGCTTTGTGAGTGTGTTTCTGTAAAGAGTTCTGAATGCCATTTTGACAGGTCACTACACTGCCAAATCTGTATTTTCTTCAGTACTTCTATTTATTTTCCTGCATTTGAGCAGTTATTTCTCTTGGGAAAATATGGATTTGGAACAGTGTTAGACTAAAAGATGATATGTGAAAGCAGCTTATGGGCACCTGCTGTCAGGCAGCATTACACTAACTACAACTTCTCATTTCCTGTCATGATCACTTGCATCTGTTTTCATCCCAATTTGGAAACTGAGATTGCTCTGCATGAGGAAATATATAATAATCTGGTCAGCTCTGCCCCACATGGTCCTGTTTGTTACATCAAGCTGACAACAAATCAAGGAAATGTAAAAGCTTATTTTTAGATTTCTGCATATAAAGCCTTTCCTTTCATGATTTTCCACCTCACCTTCAGTCTCACTTTACAATATGGAGAAGCAATTAAGTTCATTTTCACAATATTTGTCACATATCACTCCTTGACTAAGTCGGCAGATGGGGAATGTATTCTAACTTGAGAAACACTTGGTGCTGCTCTCAATGGCCAGGAGCGAACATATTTGTGTTTATGCCATAAATGTTCTTCCATGGATTGGAGCAGAACACTGACTTAGAGGAGCTGTTGCTAAGCCTCCTCTTCCTATAGCAAAGTTAGGGAATGTATCTTGCAAACTCAGTGTAGGCTGGCCTTGAATAATAGTTTTTACTATGATCAATAAAAGAAATTAAGTTCAAGTAAGCCCCACTTACAGAAGCTGCACTCTCTGTAGAAGGCTCTTGCTCTCTTTTTGTCTGTCTTCTAAAAATGATATGAATAAATATAGGTATTAATGGCTTCATTCTGTTGCCTAAGCATTGTTATATCTACCTTGCAAACAAGGCTCAAAGGCAGAGGGCCAGACAAAATACAAGCAATAAATTTATTTCCCTTTAATATTAAAAACCATCTCTCATATGTAGCATCAGTGCATTGTCAGACCAAACAGATTTAGACTCGTATGTCAGAAGTAATGTGACAGGGCAACTATACTGTTTTCTCTGTGTGTATGAACTTGCATAAACAGTTGGAAGACAGCATTGCCATTGCTATCAGCTATCTATTCTTCAAAGGTTTAGGTTTTGCAGTTCTGTACATGGTATAATTAGGTAAGCTCTGAATATTCCTAGAAAAAATAGAAGGTTCCCCTCTTTCCTTGTCTTTCAAGATAGGTTTCTTTCAAATTATTATTCCTGTCCTTCTCAACGCTCCTCAGCATATGCCTTTCTAATAATGTAACTAGCAGCTTCACCAGCACAGCTGTGTCATAAATAAATCTTTGTTATGCCCTAAAACTGATTTCTTTGCAAGTTACACTCCAGACTGGCTAATCAAGGTGGCCACACACTTTAAACATTCATATATACAAAGAGCATAGACTATGACAAAATCAAACTTATTGTCTAGTCCTGTGCACAAGGCTTTCAGTACTATAGGCTTAATAAATATTCAGTCTGTGTCCAGCCTTCTATGCGTTTTTCATCTCTGTATGAACACAGGTACTTTCATGCAAGCCAGTTCTTGCTGTCTGGGGCCAGCTCAAGTCTTGTTTCATATAGACACAAGTATTTCCCTTCAAATATAAATGTATCTTCATGATGAAGCATTGTGCTTCTGTTTCAGTGATAAAGTAGGAGGAGACAAGGAACCAGACTGATATGGATGAAGTAGACTTCCATGTGATGGCCATGCAGGGCAGGGTTCTCTTCTTTTATAGCATAAAACTGGTAGTGGAGTGCTGATCCCAGAGTTCTGGTTGTGGAAGTGCCTTTGCTACAGGTAACCGCATCCATTTGCCTTGTCAGTGTAGTGAAACATCCTTGTTGCTCTGACCAGTCGGAGTGATGCCTGCCCCTGTGTTTATGCCGTCCCTCCAATTACTTCTGTATGTCCATAGATATGACCTGCACATACTCTTGCAATTTATATTGTTCCAACCTTGACTGTCACTGAAATGCCTAAAATTGTCCCATGCTCTCACTCTGAATCCTCCTGAGTTTCAGAATGATTTGTCAGCTACTCGATTTAAATAAATTTAATACTATATGGTATTTGACCTATCAATATCTGTTTAATGTATTAAGATCCTAATTTGAATTTTTAGCACATACCTTTTTCTAGTATTAAGCCAACCATACTGTTCTCAGTATCTTCAGTTTCTTCCTTAATTTCATAGATCTCATGAGGGTTTACATTCACCAGTCATCTGGCTAGACAGAGTACCTTTAATAAGGTACCTCTTTTTTTCGTGTTCTGCTTTTTAACCACAGAGTTTACCTAGCCCAGGAGATTAATTTTTAGGCAACTGAGATGAATCTACTTACCCAGTCTTCTCATAACCAAATAAGATTAATGACAATCATTTGCATTATTTTTATTGTTGCTTCTGAAATAAAAACTTATTAGGCAAATACTCCTGGGAATAAGGCTGAGTCTAGAACAGGCAATATAGATTATGCCAATGATCTCAAAGAGCTAGTGGTAGAATTTCTATTTTAATCTTAACAGGCGCTCTTTCTTCCTTATCCCTTTCTCCCCCTCTGACCCTTGCCCTGCCAAGTCTCCTATATCTGTGAGGAAGCAATCAAAAGGTGTATTTATTACACTGCCATGAGAGGAGAGGATGGTGAACTGAGTAGATGGGATAACAAAAGTGCACTGTACTAGCAACTGTCTGAAACAGTAGTTGTCAGTATCTATGGGAATTATTTAGAGTATTAATAGCTATTCACCCTATTTCATCTGTTGTGACAGCTTCAAATCTCTGATGTTATAGAAGTGATTTTTTAAAACTCCAATTATTCTGACTATTTCAAGATTTTTTTTTCCACTTCAAAGTCCTGGCCTTCCAAAGGGAGGGAAATTTCACCTGTGATATACCAATATGATACTCTTTTACCCAGCCACTCTTACACTGGATTCCTCATTTCTAGTAAGCAGATTCATTGTCTGCTCTGTGAGGCTCTCACTTGAATTCATCAGGTTTAAGGAAGAACTGTGAGAACTACTGATATTGTCTTCATCCCCAAGATTTTGACAGGTTCAAGTTGAAAATTATCTCCTGCCATCCTGATATCTGTTCATTAAGTGCAGGACCTCCTTCTCTACACAGACTTACAAACATTTCCATAAAGGAAAACACCATATAGCTTCGTTAAGCCCTGAACGCAATTAGTCATGAAATCAAATGAGCCAGCTAAGCATAAGGTACTGCATTTTTAGGTATGAAACTGCTCTTTGAGGAACTGTTACAAAGGTCTAACTGATTATTCAAATTAATTGATTTTAAGTGATCAGATAATCTACTTTAAGATAGCTTAATCTGCTTGAAAATTGACAAATTACTGTTGGTTATGGTCACTTTTTAAGAATGAATATATCCTTATGGCTAAAAATAATTATTAAAGCTTACAAAACAAGCCTTTATTCCCCCCCCCCCGCCTCTCGTTTAAAATGGAACCTTGTTATTCTCTTAAAATTATCAAGATGAGAGCCATACAGTACCTCTTTCTGGCACTTTTGCTAAGGAAATTCCTTCAAGAATTCATCCCTCTGTAATAGCAGAGTACTAGTATTGAGATATTGGAATAAAACATCCAGTGAATGCAGTTTTTCAGAGGTATCTTGCTATGGCAGAATACCATTGTGATGGAAGTAATTAGTGATTCTGTTTACACATTGTACCTTGTCGATGTCCCTCCTATATTTTCTGCTGGAGAAAATCTGCTGGTTCTTTATATATAATTATTCCTGTAATTATAATTCTTATAATTACTCTAGTGGGCAGAAACTTCTTTGATATTACAGGTTTCTTGGTCTTTTTTCTGACAACTTCTATTTACAGAACACACTAAGTGTTCCTCATTTTCAGTCATCAAGTAGCATAGATGTACTCTGTGTGATTCTCTTGATAGTTCCTTCTCACCTGATGGTGTACAACAGCCTTAACTTTACACTTTACTGCTCGCTTATCTACTAGTATTACTTTATTGGATCAGTTAAACTAGTTACTGTCTCAATTCTGTTATTTTAATATAAAAGTTTTTGCTTTTTTTAGGAAGAGCTCACTGAAAACTGTGAATTATATGTACGTAAAAATGTGCATGCTTTAATTGGTTTTATACCAAAGTAGGTAAACTTAAAGGACAATCTATCAAATCCCAGTGTGATGTACGTATGGTCTAAATTTTGAGATCATGATCTTAGGTTAGCATCTCAGAAGTTGTTTCCTGCCTTATCATGTCTCATTTTGAACACGATGCTATGAAGGATGTTAAGATATTTTCTCCTCTGAAGCCTTAGGAGTCTGAGGCTCTGAATGATTGCAGGAAGTAATCTATTCACAAGATGAGAATACTGAAAAGAGTTTTCATCTATGGGTGATAGGAATCTGATTAATAAGCTAGTACCGGCTTTGGTCAGTGACCTTACATTAGCAAAGTTTAGTTTCCTTAGCTAGATGACACATCAAAGGACCTTCTCAGAAAATTATCCCTGAATATATGAAAACACAAAGTCTAGGCTTCCTGTCATTTGCCCTTAAAAGACCAGCAGTAGCAATGGGACAATCTTCTAGTGATCCTGGATTGTTCTTTGCTAAAAGGTAAAAGGTTAATTGGAAAAAAGTGCAACTTGCACTGATCTTGCAACAAGTGTTTTAGAAATTTCACCTCCACATATCAATTCAAAAACCAGGAATGAATCTACTAATTCAAGATGTAACAGTGAAACCTACAATCTGAAGAAGCAATAACTGTTGAGCTATCTGTTGAGCTGTCTCTTCCAAGATTTTCCTTCTTCAATGTCTGGGCAAGACTAGTACTGTTTATAGGACCTGTGAATGGATATCTCTTTCATTCTCCATATATTTTCTCTGAATAAGGAGAAAATAACTGTTTATGTCCCTGCTCCACGAGTAGGTAAGGAACCAATCTGCCAAGAAGTATGGGGGTTTTTTGAGAGCTACTTCTTTTAGTCATAAAGTTTCCCTGGTAAAGTTCATAACACAGCCTCACAGACATCAAGAGGATATAGTGGAAGGTAAAATTACATAGTGTAAGTCCTACTTGTATTGCAACAGTTGTATCCTCCATGCCATTATACTCTATGTGCGGTTACCTCTGTCAGGCCACCTGTTTTCCTTGTTTGTTAATAGCATGGTTTCTGAGTCTTTTGGGTAGCAAGCTGACTCATGGGCAATATGGATTGTGAAACTAGTTATATAAAAAGGGGTTAATGAGCAGAAGGTGGTTGCAATTCAGTGTTATGTTCAGCCTCAGCTCTGATACCACCAGCAAAAGGCATACTAATCAGAAATAAGCTCTATTTTTCATTATTTTTCTTTGTCCTATCTTTTTCTTACCTTATTGGAAAGACTCTGATTCATGCAGAGCCAGGGGTACAACTGCTTCATGCAATCTAGAGAGCAGGCACTATTGACCAAGCTACTGAAGTCTCCCACATGTGCTTGGCACTGCCTGATCCACTTTGGGATACCTAGAAATCATTACAGAACTTGTATGCGGTGCTCTTTGAGATGTTATCTGAGTGTCTCACATGATGTATATGGTCCTATCCATGCAAAACACCATGACAAAGCATGAATGTATTCAAAGTAAACGTCTACCTTTGAGTTGCATCTCTTGTAGACAGGATGACTTGAAGTGCCTTGTGCGCACCACTTAAAATCTCTTGCTGCAAAAGCAAATCTGAATGGGTCAGAGATCCAGACCCAGTGATGAGCTGTGAGGCATCTTCTTTTGTTGTTACATTTATTTTGAAGAGGCCAGTTACTGATGCTCTCACTTTCTTCACTCTGCAGAACAAGTCTGAAATCACTGTAAGATTAGAGGTGACATTTTTTATCTTATAGACTGGTCAGGAATTGCTCTGTTTTTCCACTATTCAAATAATTTACTATTCATATTTTATAAGTCTTTCATTCTTTTCTGCCCACATTTTAAATTCTTTTTGAGTTTTGTTTTTCTGAAAGTGAATAAAAAGATAATGTGAAGATAATTGCCTGGAAATCTAGGTCTGCCATCTGTTGAATTCCACTTGCAACATTCAAAAACAGTGACTCTCTGCATTTTGTAGCATGTTTATTTTTCTTGGTTCTTTACTATCAAATCTCCAAATTCATTCTTTGTCTTTTTGCAATTAACATTCTAACAAAATGAACATGTCTACATTTCAATGTTAAATATATGAACCTTTTTTTCCTAATCTTATTCTACATTAAACATTTTCCAATGATCATTATTCATTAATAACCCAGTCTTATTAAAACAAAAAAAAATATTATTGCACTTAAATATTTAAGATTAATAACTGAAATATAGGCAACAAATTTAACATAATAGCATTGGTTTTCTCATTAATACAAAGTTGCTTACACATTAAAATAAATATATGAATTTTATGTCTATATATCAACTTGTTTAAATTAACACTTGATTATGAATTTCTGAAGCTATGAAAATAACTAGAATAGTCAGGACCATCATTAAAGTAGAAAATTACTTACTAAAAGTTTGTAAATCATAAGTTCATACTCTGAAGTGTGGGTATTGTTATTCAAATGGAGTACACTGCTCTCCACCACCACCTTCTTCTCTTGACAGACTGATGCCAGCTCTCTTCACCTATTATGTATCTCTAACCATCACCCTCTCCTGGAGGGACCTTTAAGTGCATCACTGCAAAAAGTGTGTATCTGGTACCACATGCCCTCTTACACTGTTTGCACGCAGGTGTCCTTTAGGGCTCTCACATTAATAGTGTTTCAGAAGTCTGTGCATGCCCCTCGGACTTTCTTCTGTCATTTGATCACTAGTGAATATCCTCTAAACCCTTTATGCGGGATAACTTTAGTTTCTGAGACGCTTCCTCATCTATGACTTAAAATACAGCTTTATTTCCTCAAATATAATGTGTTCTGAAATATTTTCTTAATAATCAGGGAAAATTCTTTCTTAATTTCGCCTAGTTTTGCTCACACATTTTGGTACCATACTGAGTAAAATTCACTTGATCTTACTATTTACAAGCGTTAAATATTTCTGGATTAAGAACAAATAACATCTTCCTTTTCTCCTTTATATTAATAAGAATTTTGTGTTTCTGTGAGTTCCTTTCCATACATTTATTTCCTTCTTGTAACAAAACATTTAGAATGCAAAAGCATGTTCCCTTTGCCACTAACTTGGAGTCATAGAGGAAACTGTTACTTCTGCAGTATAGAGTGATGATTTTCATTTTTGCACACCAAAAGTGTAATTGCTTTTGGTTGTTCCATTAGATGAACAGTAGATATTCTAGAATGGTAGTTTAAAACCATGGTCTTATATCTCTTATATCTGTCAGTATTTATCCTAATTAATGACAACAGGAATATTGTACTTGGTAGTAGTTTTACAGCAGTGTCAGTAGTATTTTACCAGCAAGAATCTGAATAAGGCATAGAGCATTTTAACAGCTTCTTTTAAGCAGTTTCTTCATTCCTTCCATTCCTGGAAAACACAAAGTCTGATTTCCCTGTCAACAGTACCTATGAATTTAAATATTTTTCAGATATCTTTGTATCATTGTAATCTCACAAATCTTCTAAGGCATCAACTGATAGTAAATAACAAAATTAGCATTTATCCCCTGCTAGCTCATTCTGCCAAACTCTTTAGAAACATCCAATAAAAAAAGGTTTCACACATTGAAAGCTCATCATTGTACTGTATCTTTTGAATTACTGAAGACTACACTAACTAAATCTCTCTGCTTGTCAGAAATTGTGAAAATGGATGCCCATCCGTATTTAGTTTCCCAGGGTAACCGCACTAATATTTTTCAAAGAATGTTCAAATTGATTTTGTTGCCTGTATGGGCTAAATTTGTCCTCACAAATAGACAGTTTTCACAGATGGGATTTTGATAATGAACTTTGTCTTCATCATCTAATGATTAAATGTAAAAATATGTCAGAACCCTTTTCCATATTGGAAAGAAGGTCTTGAGTAACTGAGAATTCAGTTTATTTTTCAGCAGAAAATGCAGTTTAAGGGTGCAGTCTAATCTCTTGATGGGGGTCCAATGAGGGTCATTGCTTATCATGGTGTGGTTGTATTTATTTCAAATGTAGTGTTGTATACAGGTCAAAAGAAAAGTATTCTGTTGAGATGTGGATTTGTTGTTTGATCTACCTAATCCCTTTATTCAGCCCCATTTCTGATCGCCGTTTGTATTGAATTTCCTTTCTTTCCCATCCTTCTCTTTTCACTTTGCTTTTTCTAGTCTTCAGACTTTTGCACTCTTTTCAGAGCTTTGGTTTTTTTTTTTATTTTTTTTTTTTCCTTTCCTTCTTCCCCTTTAGCTCAGGATCATCTCCTTTCCTAAAGGATTTGAAATAAGCAGTAGGTGCCTCATGATCACAATTTTAACACAAGTACAAATCTCAAACAAATCTGTGAATCTGGATTGTAACATTTGCTTCCTAGACACCACTCACAATATTGTTGTTCATTTGGGTGTAAAGATAGGGAGAAATAGTTCAATGTCCATGTTGTTAGCTTTCTTCTTCAGCTAAAGCATCAAGTGCTTCTGATGTTGCATAAAAGTGGAAGACAAATGTGCAATAGCTTTGTGATATGCAAAGTAGATTTTTGGTCTTTTAGAGAGACTTGTATCATTATTTTTTAGATAGAAAAAAAAAGTAAAAATAATCAGAAATATTAGGAACAGTTTTCAGAAATTAAAAACAGAAATTAAAATACTTTACATTGGTCTGCATGTCACATTTGCTTAGACTTTTCAGAAGTGACATTCTGGAGAACTTAGTGCTCCACAGGCTTTTCCTCCTTTTGCCTATAGGAACTACCACTGAATTTTCTACCTCTGTAGTCTGCTCCCACTGAATACTGAAAAATAAAATTCTTTTGCTTAGTCTGCATGGGCCCATACTATAGATCTGGACGAGCACTGTATTATAACCTTTTTTTATCTGTCAAGAGGTCACTATTTTTTTCACATGTGCTCACAAATGGACCATTACCTTGTCTGCTCCACATTGTCTATACATACTCACATTGCCAATGCATCTGTCTCAGACAGCAGTCCATGGCAGCAAGGCTCATTGCCTGACTCATATACATTTGTGGTGAGAGTAGACAGGGTAAGATCTTACAGGCAAGGGAAGCTGCAGTTTTAGAGTTTTCTTACCAGCACAGTTACTGTGACAAATTTGTCACAATTACCATTTGTTTTCTTTCCATGGTCTCTTCACTCTTCTTTTGGCATCACACTGATATGTCAGTGGATCTCTGCTGTACTCCAAAAGGAAGCCAGGTGAGACATAACAAACAGCAACACTACGCCAAACAAGAGGGCATTGCTTCTAGAGACTACAAGTGCAGCATCAAACTGTACCACCAGTCCAGGCTTGATAGCATTTGCTTAATGAACTGCCTTGACTGCTGGTCATGGTGAAACTTTTATAGCAGATTTGGGAACTGGGAAAACCCATATTCATGGGCTAGGATCAGGCATATCATGTACCTTGGAAGAACTGCAGTGGGTGACAATACTTCATCATACAGAAAATATCCTCAGTATGCCAGCCATAGCTAGACTTCACCAAGCTGGCATGGGATGATTGCAGCTTTGGGAAGGTGGCAGGATGTAGTTTGCTTAAGTCCTTCCAAGGACTTGAGTGAAGGTCAATGGGCAAGATACAGAACCTGCTCCCTCTAGGACAGTGTGAGAGTCAGGGTATAAGATGTGTGAGACATGTAGGATTTATGGTATCTGCTGCACCAGATATGAAGGTTATGCCTTGTCTCATGTGGTGAGTAGGGAGAACCAGACTTCCTGCAGAGACTTAAGGCATGTCAGCTGCCACTCACTGCCATTTGTCAGTAGGCAGCAATCCAAATAACAGCACCCCTGACTATTGCCACTGCATAGTTATGAAAGTCTGTGGTGGTTGCTTTCCTTGTGGGCACCCAACTCCTGTCCTGTCCAGAGCATCCCATACTGTGCAAGAAGTCAATAAAATAAGAATTTGATCAAAAGATAAATACTGGGTGGCTATTTCTTCTGCCTGTCCGCTGTGCAAGTGGGGGCAAAAGCTTAATGATTCATGGATAACAATAGTCTTCATAGAACACTCTTGACAAAAGATTACATACAGTTTAGCATAATAGGGCCACATATGGCATGTCCTGGTCCTCCGTGGCACCTAAATTCTGGCAAGTTACTTTCATTTTGCTGATGGTCATACAACAGGATGGATAAAGCTCTCATTTCCCATCCACGCATCTCATTCACTATGGGTGAAATAGAGGCCTAGCCTTATGTTGTTCCCTCTATTTCTAAAATTTTTGCGAAGGGAATGTAGAGTCTGTCTGTCCTTTGCCCAGAGACCATCTGAAATAACAAGACAAGCTCTTTGCAGCTAGTGAGATTGGTCCTTCTTACCTAGTAATATGCATTTGACAATTGAAATTCCCTAAGCTATCATTCTCTTGAACTGTTCCGAAGTTCCACTTCAGAGAAAGGCAATTGGACTGTTCTGAGACCAGTGTGGGAGTTGGCAGAACATGTGCAGACTGAATATCAAGGGGATCTGCTCATGGAGCCAAACCTTGGTGTTATGTAGCAATGTTTGCAGTCATAACTCATAATCTTTTGCTTACAGTAGATCATTAATTTTAACTGTTTTGTTTTACTAAGATGTTAAATAGCCTGCTGTGTCTTTTGTATCAGATTCACTTTGGATTATGATTATTGCACAAGAGTGAGAATGTCTTATACCAGAACTTATAATGTTAGTTTGGCATGTTGGCATTTCTAATGTCACATTCAGCTCTTGTTTATGAAAACAAGAGTTTTAAGAATGGGGGTTTTTATGTATGTTTACAGACATAAATAAGAGATTTTCATCTTTTTTTTGATGATAATTTTTAGAGAGGTGTTTTTAAGTTACTTCTCTGGACAGGATTTTTTTTTTTTTTCTATTTTATACTTCTATGTTCTCTACAGTGATTTCAAAGGAACTTTTCACAACCTTTATGCATATTACTAAACTTTCCCATGTCCCAGTTTGCAAACTCAATTCAGTAAATTTTCCTGACCCAAAATCATTATTTTGTATTTTTAATGTGGAACAAGTACTGTTTGTATTTTTATGGTTATATATTGGGTTTGTGTGGCAATGATTTGGTAGTGGAGGAGCTATCAGAGTGGTTTCTGTGAGAAGTTGCCAGGAACTTCCTCCAATTCTGACAGAGCTAATGGCAAATGACTCTAAGATAGACCCCCTATTGACCAATGCGGAGCTCATCAGTGATGGAGGTAGCGTCTCTGGGATAGTATATTTAAGAAAAAAACCTGTGCAACTGCAGCTGGAAAGAAGAGTAGGAAGATGGGAGAGAAACAGCTCTGCAGACACCAGGGACTGTGAGCAATCAGAGAGAGGAGGTGCTCTAGGTGCCAGAGCAGAGATTCCCCTGTAACCCATGGAGAAGTTCACGGTGAGGCAGCTGTGTCACTCCAGACTGTGGAGGTTCATGGAGCCATAGAGCAGAGATACACCTGCAGCCCATGGAAGACCCCTGCTGGAGCAGGTGGCTGCCTGAAAGAGGCTGTGACCAGTGGAAGCCTGTGCTGGAGAATGCTCATGTGGACTTGTGGACCCATTGACAGAGAGAGGAGCCCACACTGAAGCAGGTTTGCTGACAGGGCTTGTGACCCCATGGTGGGACCCATGCTGCAGCAGCCTGTTCCTGAAAGACTGAACCCTGTGGAAGGGATCCCACGATGGAGAAGTTTACAGAGAACTGCAGTCTATGAGAAAGACTCAAGTTGGAGAAGTTCATGCAGAACTGTGTCCTGTGGGAGGGACTCCACATAGGAACAGGGGAAGAGTGTGAGGAGACCTCTCCCTAAGGAGGGAGGAGTGCCAGAGAAACTCTGTGGTGAACTGAACACAGCCTCCATTCCCCACCCCCCTGTGATGCTGTTGGGAAGGATGGAGAGAAAATGAGTGAAGCTGAGCTAAATAAGAAGGGGGAAGTGGGGAAAAGGTGTTTTAAAAAATTAGTTTTTATTTCTCTTTACCCTCCTCAATATGATTGGCAATAAGTTTAACTGATTACCCCAGGTCAAGTCTGTTTTGCCCATGACGGTACCTGGTGAGAGATTTCTCTCTGCCCTTATGTTGACCCATGAGCCTTTTGTTATACTTTCTCCCCCCTGCACAGCTGAGGCAGGGAGGGACAGAGCAGCTTTGGTGGGCACCTAACATCCAGCCAGGGACAAGGCAACATATCTTAGCAAGAGTATTTAATATCAACTTAATTAAGGGTAGGTGTAAAGTGGCCAGAGATGTTGAGAATCACTCTTTGAATTCCAGTATAATTGCTTATGCCTTGCCAAGAGTCTATAGTCCAGATCACATTGCCAGAAAATATAACTGTTGAGAGTTATCCAAATGGACTGCAGGAAAAAATACAGATCAGACTGCAGGGCTGTAAATAGTTGGTCTATATCTAGATTAAATAAGGAATTAATGGAGGAATAATCTGGCTTCTATTAATCTCTACGAATGACCTAAGTTCTTCTGATGGTGTCACACACTTGTAGCTACTCACCCTCCTGGGGAATGTGGTAATCAAACTAGACGTGAAATTCTTCTGATTGGGACTGTGGTTCGAGGAAGACAAATGATTATTTGAAGGGTCAGGTAGCTAGTACAATACTGTACTGTCTCTTAACAAAACCTCACTATGCATCACACTCAGGTGATTGATGTTGCAACATCTTCACCACTGCAGTGCATCTATTACAAATTCACAGTTCAGCTGTGCTTTAGAAGGGAATTACTATCAGCCCAGACTGGTGGTGGCACTGACTTGCACATTGAGAGAGATAGTAGCACGCATGAGTCTGGCCTGGAGGAGGCTGATGTCACCATCTATCTGTGCTGAGACAGTCCCTTGTGATATAGACTCGCTAGATAATCTCAGGAAAACTGTTTTCAAACTTACCAGGCAGGAAAAAAACAGGCAGCAAGAATAAGAGTAAGGTGGCAAGAGCTTGCAAGCTCCCCTCCAGTCTTTACTTGTGTTTTCATCTGTGATGCCACCCTGCGTTCTGAAGCAGCTATCTCTGACTAAACAACTATGTGTGCCCTGTAAATGTTCCTCTACTTATACTACATTTAGAGATATGGCTCATTTCTAATGACCTATGGTCCATCTACAGCTAACAGTGTAAAATAACAATGAAATAATCCAATCTTCCCATATACGTTGCTCTTTTTCTTGTCACTGTTTGAACTAAATACAAAATGCCATACTAAATGCCATTCTTAAGGTCTTTCTAATATCATTCTCTGTACTGATATTCCATGTTCTCATGCTTCAGTACATTGCGTATACCTTCTCCAGAGGCAACTGGCTGCACATAGGTCCTGTTTTAGAAGGGAAACAAGCTTTGATCTTTTTCTTTTTTTTTTTTTTATACAACTGAAGACATTTCATATGTGTGTCTCTATGGGCTTAATTGCTCCTTCCATTTGGCCCTGAAAAAAGAGTAGCTGGCCCACCCATTGGATTTAATGGTGTCTGTAATTGCTTGTGAATAAATACTCTCTTGGTGGTAGTCATCGGCACTATCAGTGTGACAAGCTGTCATCCTCCATGTAGGTGTTAGTATGTCATAAGCAATTCAGAATGGCATTCTGAGCCCATTACACTGTCTCACTCAGTGGGACAAGATTTCATAGCAAGCGCCTTGAAATTATCTAGCGACCTTAATTTATTCAAATTCTCATCTTCAGTTTCATCTACTCTTTAAATTTTAATTCTTAGCTGGAAATATGACTGGTAAGTAAATATCAGCAAATTTTATTTTTAGCTGAGATGTTCTGATACGATACTAGATTTCACATCTTTGCTGTGCTAAGTGGAGTCAATAACATGGGCTGCAAAATTTGTAATGATACTTACACACCAGCTTAGAATTTTATTTGTAATAGCACTGTCAAAGAGGAAAGAGCTTGTAACTCACTAGGTTTTAGTTTTCACTTTATAAGGTCTCAGCTGTTGTGTTGTTTTCCACACAGACAGAAGTTCAGTTCCCTATATACCTGGCTACAAGTTGGTCACTGACTCTGACTTTGCCTCTGCTCTCCGGCTGTGTGAAATTGTCAAAGGAACATACACAGTGCTCTACTTTACTTCTTGGGGGAAAAGCTGAAGGTAGTAGGGGGCTGTCCCAGCAGATCTAAAGACAAAGCACAAGTTAACTTTCTGGTTACAGAGAAATGAAAGCTTACAGAGAAACCAAATTAAATGAAATTAGATTGAAAGAAACTCTAGCTAAGGAGTGCTGATATCTAGTAAGCAACAGGGGAGATGTTTAAACTTTTTACAAGAGCAGGGAAGGCACCTATTATTCACTTGGATTATGTGTTTTGTTATATGCTTAAGCACTAATGTTCCCTGTTGTCACAAACTTATTTCCTGAAATTCTCCTAAGCCTTATTTTAAACAGAATTCTGTAGTCATTTAGAAACACATTTTATTTGAGCTAGCTTTACTTTTGTGTCTTTTGCATGACTTTTGTACTTGCTAGTGGTACTACAATCTAGGGAAAACCTGAACTTTTGCTGTCTGACTGCGTGAAGTTTTGACAATGGGCCTAATCCTACTTAGAATCTAATTGCTATCACAGTCCTTGCTCACAGGAGAAATTTTGCTTTTGGCTACTCAATATCCTTACTCTTTTGTAGTTTCTAAATGACTGTGTCTTTTGTGTTGTGTTAGATGTGTGTGGTTCTGATTGGGTAGTATATTTACCAGTAATAGCACTTTCATTGTTCCATGAAGCATTTACAATTGCATTTCTTTCAAAAGAAACACTCCTTTTATTTTTCTGAAATCCTTATATTGTCTGACAATTTCCATGCAGTTGATTCTGAATGGCAGGAACAATAGCAGTGCATGCTTCATAATTTTTAGCTGAAACAAAATCATCGTGGCTGAGAAAAGTAATGAAATTCACTCCTTTCATGGTCATCTGTGAATACTCTCAATTTCCCTGTGAGGACATAATGCTTCCTTTGAATATTAATACCCATCTGATTCTGTCATGCAGTTTTGGATTCAGATCCCTGAAGTAACTTGTTAAATCAGCTATAGAAAATCCTGTAAAGGAGATAGTACAAGAACTAAACCTGAGGTAGAAAAAAATGTTTTCCCACCTGTTTTTTAACTTCATTGCTCGAATGTTGGGACAAAATAATTGATTCCTACTCTCGGGTGTCAGGAACCTTGTCAGTCTCCAACCTTTATGCATCTCTCACTCTTCTCACAGGTGCTTCTCACAGGATTCTTCAAAGCAAACAGTGCCTTGTCAGTGAATTAACATAACTGTTTACAAGCTCCATAACCATTCTGCATGTTAAACTTAATGAAGATTTAGCAAATACTACAGGGATCACTTGATGGATTATTGTGCTAAGTAGTAAACAGCTTTTGATATGTTTTCACAAGAAAAGTAGACCTTTTTCTTTTCCCATTACAGCTGTAAATTTCCTGTGGCAATCCTAATCACCCCCACAGGTTAACATTTCTTTACCAGCAGCTGTCCCCAGAGTACATGTACTATCCAGGCAGATTATGTGCCAAGTCAGATATCCAGTCTTTACAATATGTCTTGCTGCTGTTAATGACATAGATATGCACAATTGCTACCATGCTTACAGTATTCAAAAGAAGGCGGCAATTCATACTGCCAAGCTTTTCACAGTGTTTTTGTAATTTTTTAACATTTTTTTATTTATTTCTTAGAGCCTTGGTCCTTTGAGGCTTAACACCCAATGTATAGTTACAACCCACTGTACTACCCACTTCTACCAGTCACTGTACAGTGAGTAGTGTATGGGAGTATCTGCTGACCTGATGCAACTTTTTTTTCACTGTTGTAACATCTCCAGGGCTGGGCTTGCACATATTTTCCTGTTGGCTTTTCATAATGAGTTCATTCTCAAAGAGAGAATGTTAAGGCAATGAAATTCTTTCTCAGTGGGAATTTCAAAAGAAAACAACTGAGAGAATCTGAGTCCATGTGAAGGTACTGGAAAACACTGAGAGTTGCGAAATCTTCATGCTTTTATATCCAATGTTTTAGAAGAGTGCTTTAAAATACAAAAGCTTTCTTACACAACTTACTTTTTCTCTTCCTGTGTGTATCTTGAAGTACTTCAAGGGTTACTTTGCAGTTTAAAGGAAATTTTGTTTGTTTGTTCATTCTATTTAGTTTGGATTTTCAGAGACCTTCTTGAAAGGATGTTTTTTGAACTGCGAAGAATTCAAACTGAAAATTGTGGCCACCATATTAAGAAGAATTTTCTTCACATCCTTATGTGCTTTAATTTTCACATGATGTCATTTACCAAGAAAGTGTGAGGTATCTTTCTCCCCTGCAAATAACAAAAGTACAAAACCAGCTACAAATGCTGTCTAGAGGGCTAGTTATGTATGTGCATATGAAAGCAACACTGCTAAGATGCTATATATCATTATTGGTGCATTTACTTTTATGCATCTTTTCAGATGCTAAAATGATAGTGATATAATTCTGAGTCTCACCACTGTGAAATCAGAATCAGGCTCTCTTTTTGATCTCAGACAATCTTAAGCATTTATCACAAGACCACTCTCCAGTGTGTGGTATTTCCACCTTTTCTCTGGCACAAGCTAATGTGTATATCACATGGTTATCTATTCTTAAATATTATTAATAGCTGTTCATCAACAGCTAAAAGCTGCATGCTGAGCCATAAATGAAAGCCTGGCACACTATTATTGCTGTAAAGAAATAAGCAGCTGGAAGACATAAACTAAACACTTTTGGACAAAAATAACTGCTTACTGGTTTACTATACATTGCCACAAGAAGCTCTGCATAGCTTTATTTATTTGAAGATAAATGGTCCATTCTGAGTGCTGAGATTCTGTAGATACAAATGATCTCTCTATCTGGAGAATTATTTCCAGCTGCTACTTCATATTATTTTGTAGTAAATGGTTTTGTGGGAGCTATGACTGGTTTGTCCTTGGATGCTCAGTGATTTTGGTGTAAAATGTCTCCTTATTACTTTGGTCAGCAGAATGAAGGCTGACACTTCATAGAAGTGTGATATTTCCTGTGGGCAAAGGAGTGGAGTAACAGAAAAGATGGAAAAGGGCTTAGGCTTGTCTGCTACCTCCCTTTCTGTCAGGCAAAAGTAACGCTAGGCAGGTGCAAAGTGAGAAAGAAAGCCTCAGCTGTGTACGACCCAGAACTGTGAAATAATTTATTTCCTTTTTGCAGGCAAATGTAGAAGAGATGTGCCCTTTGAGGCACTACCAGACTCTTTTTAGGCATTTTACCTTTCTACTTGGACCATCTAATAGGAAAGCTAACTTGGTATTTTTTTCTCAAGTAGATATTTATTCTGATTTTGTGATTGGTTTACTAGTGTCATAATAAGTATGCAGGACAAGGAGGCTTTTTTTCATTTATCTTCTGTGGCAGCTGCTCAAGAGTGTGATGTTCAACAAATTAGATGTGCAACATGAGAAATGCCCCTCAGAGAACGTGTGTCTACAGACCTGAGAAACTATGTAGAAATTGCACTTACTTCCATATATGATTCCAGAGATTAAATCTACACTCTGTTTTCCTAGGAGCTCAATTTCTTTGCTAGTGGCATTTCCACTACTTGAATTATTCAACATTTGTTCATTGGAGTACTAATCATAGAATCATAGGATGGTTTAAGGTGCCATGGGCAGGGACACCTTCCACTAGACCAGGTTTCTCAAAGCCCCATTCAATCTGGCCTTGAGCACTTCCAGAGATGAGGTGTCCACAACTTCTCTGGGCAATGAGAGCCCCACCATGCTCTGTCCAGGGTGGCTTGTCACCTAAACTCAGTGGATCACTGTTTTGAAACAAACAGCAGTGATTTTGAGCTGTAGGGTGGTGTTTTGACTCCAGCAAACATTACCTTTCAAGGGTACATCCCATTGCTAAGGTGAAACCTCAGAAAGTTAAAACAAACCAACATATATATTTCGGTTTCACTGTTAGAGATGTGAATTCAGAAAAACATTTTAATAAAGGTTTTGTGTGATGTATTTCCTTAAGTTTCTAGGAAGCCTTCAGCCTCAAGCTCAGATCAGATGTTACACTATAAAGCTGATTGAAAGATATCTCTCTTCACCGTCATTTGAATTTTAAATTATTTCTTTTTAAACACACTTATTTAGTGTTCTTGAACCTTCAAAAAGATAATGCTATTTCAATCCCCTCTTTTATAACACATACCAATTATCACTGCACCACTAACAGGCCTTTCTACAAGCCATGGCCAGCACCTCACATTAGTGCTGTTTCACTGTTGGTCACCAATCTGCCCTGCTTTCATGTGTTGCCAGTAATCTGGCCTGACTGGTGCCAGTAAGAGGACACGAGGTCCACCCTAAGTTTGCACTGCCTTGGGACTGAATGTTGCCACATCTGCTCTGCCTGAACCTTCCTCTGAACTGCCTGCTGCTTTGGTTTACTTGTTGCTGCTGCAGCAGCAATTTTCTAATTGACCAAGTGCCTGTGGCTAATTTCTTTCACCATTTCTTTTCTTAGTATGGTGCTGCCGTGGTTTTGCAACTCTGATGCAATACTGAGAGGTACAGATTTGGTGTAATGGAAGGGCCTATGAAGTGGGGACTGGGATCATACGGGATGATCAGGGTGGAACTGGGGACCACACAGTTGTGAAAAATGGCAAATGGCCAGCTTAAAGAAATGTAGGCCTGGACAAAACTGGTTTCAATGTGGTAAAGAGAACAAAGTAATAGCATTGGAAGCTCACATATGTGAAAAGCACTAGACATAGTAAACTTAGATGTAACATGGAGCTGCAGGTCAGTGAGGAGAAAGCAAGGTGTGAAAGCAGAAAGCATCATAGCAAAGACAGAGAAAGGAATCCAAGTAAATCCCAGAGAGGGGAAGAAATCATCAGCATGAATATGATATTCGTCCCGGTGTAAGACTCTAGGCACTGACAACTCAGCATAACAACACAATCAAGACCAGAAATAAGCCACTGACTGCCATGACACATTGATAGGGTATGTGATGTTTCTTGTAAATTCTCCTCAGGCTGAACAAAGACACTGGGCAAGTGTCAGGGAACTCCTATGCTTTATTGTACAGTTGCCTTATCTCCGGCAACCAGTCCATTCTTTAGACTCAAAACATGCTGTCTAATAAACACTTAAACTCTTACAATGCACTTCCACAAGAGCAGTGGCTACAAGCCCTTGATTTTGTACAACACTTCAGTAAGTTCTCAGCTCCTACCATAAACTCCTCAAAGGTGCTGGCTTAAAAGTCACAACACATGATTAGGCAAGGGTGGTAGTTCACAAGCCACAACATATGTCCACAATCTCCCTACTCCCACCACAAACTTCAGTGTGGAGACAGAGTAGAATGACGGCAGCATTTAGCCCAAGTAAAGGAAGGGAGGAAAGAAATAAAGACAGAAAAGAGAGAGAGAACAAATAATATCACCAGTCCTCAAATACCATGTTGGTCCTGTCACATGAATGATTCAGAGCTGGGGTTCCTAGTTGAAAGTAAAAGGGAGGAAAAGGAGAAAAGAACAAGGCAGCCCAATCCGCTTCATTTTATAGCTAACCTGGTGCATGCCTCTTATGTAAAGTAGATTTTTTGCGTATTTAGTTCACTCATACACAGACTACCCCTTTGAGTCCTCCTTCAGTAAGTGAGTTGAGGGGACAGGAGCTGAGCATGAGTCTCAAGGTAGAACAGGAAGTTTGCTAAGAACAGCTCTATCCCACCTCCACAGGACCCCCTTTTCTGATCACATCTTTTCTGTCTTAGCAGAATGTTTGAGACAAAAAATGCTTCTGTCTGGTCCTCTACACCAAGCTTAATACACAGAGGGTCAGGGGCTAAGTATGTGTATTGCAGTTTTAACTGCATTATTATGTTATGTTGTTTCATGTATTGTTGTGTTATATAAAATCATGTCACAATTATTATGGCTATTTTTATGGCTATTATTATTGATGTTGTTATTACTCATTACTATTATTACCCAAAAATTAACTTTTTTTTTTTTTTTTTCTGCATGGACGATTAGACAGTTAAGGTTTCTGCCACTGAGGCAGGTCTCTTACCTGGTTTGAGATGCAGCACATAATTCATGGCTGGGCAGCTGAATGCCACAAGGGAGTACATGGAAATTTTTTGTCAGATATCCATTCCTTTACATGTTATATGGCTTGGTGAGATATAGCAGACTTTGCACTGCTCAGCAGTTAATCCAGAGTATTGCTATGAAGAATCAGATTTATGCCTTGTATATAAGGCAGTACAAAACAAACAAACAAACAACAACCAAGATAAATAAATAAATAAAATAAACTGTGCTGCACTGAGGTCAGTTTGAGACACTTCTGTCCAGTTGGATCATGCCCAAATTCATAAGAAGACAAAACTAAGCTGATAATCCATTATCAAACACCTTCCTTCTGCTATTCATCTTTGATAATTATTGCCACCCTACTTGTATTATTTTCTTCTCCAGCACAGAAAATCATTTTTATTTCAATATTATTTACAGCAGATAATTTTTAAAAGGTTTAAAAGAAATCTGTTTTTCAGTTGTAAAATCAATCTACACTAAAATGACAGTCTCTTAACTCCAGTCTCTGTTTTAAGACTCTCAGTGGTGCCTGGAACAGACAGAACATTACTGCTAGTAAACAAAAAAAAAAAAAAGGCTTTTTCTTTTAACATTGTAATAAAGCTGATGTGACTGTGATTAAAACAATGGCAAAGAATTTACAGTTTTTTTTCAAAAGTAAAAGAGTGAAATCTTAATATATTGTTGAGGAAAACACTAAAAGAAATATAAAGCTGCAGTCATGAATTAATTCTGACTAAATGCTAAAAATAAATTAAAAGAAAAGGAGAAGAATGGTATAATTAAGACCAAAGGGAATGAAAAATTCCCTCTATGCTCTAGCCAGCCCACGCAGCTTCCCTGAATGCCTACAGAATCTATTGGCTTTGAGATTCCCTCCTGGGTTCAAAGTCAAGACAGCTGTATAACAATAAGAGTCACATTAGATAGAGCCTTTCTTTAGGGAAATGAGGGCTGTTTTTTGTTTGTGGGACTATAAATTTTAGTTACAGCCATGGCCAGTAACACTAATGAAAATGCTCCCCATAATTAATAAGTACAGTTAGGATGTACCTTGTTAACCCTTATTAGTTTTTTTCCCATTGAGAGTAAATACAGATAGTATAAAACACCTAATACAGTAAAAGGGCATGCAGTTTATCAGTCTCTCTTTGTCTCTGGAACAGACATGTCATCATGTTTTATTTTCATGTTAAAAAACATCCTGTTACAATGTCCAGCTTCTCTCTTTCTCCCTGCTGAAATGAATAAATTCACTATACAATCAGCTGTACCTACTGAGTCCAAAGAGCAGTTCATAAGGAAATGAAATCCTAAATGAAAGAATTTACAATATTGAAAGAATATCAATCTTGATAATATCAGTGACCTCATGTTTCTCTAAAATGAAGCAAGCATCAGCTTAGAAGATCCAGGTCACATCTAACCCTGTTAACAAAAAATGTTCTCCAATTGAAAAAAAAAAAAAAAAGTTAATACATATTTCAATATTTAAGTACCTAAATAATTGCATACTGTAACCATAAGCTCAGATAAATGTTTTTACAGTGTTTTAACAGCATTCACTACCTACTATTTCTAATTGCACAACCTTTTACCCTTATGAAAGTCTAATGAAACGTATTGCAGTTACACAAGTTGACAACATCAAAATAGGGGATAACATTTTTGTTGCTAATAACCTAAGCAAATGCAAAAAGGGGGAAGGGTTGAGCAGGTTAATACTGCAGCTCCAATTGTTGTTATTAATGCCATTAGTGGTACACTAGTTGTTTCCAAAAGGCATGAAATATGTTGTGCAGCATAAAAGACTTGCTGTTTCTATTGCTACCCAAAACCATTATCACTCATACTGACACTTAGCAAGGAAAAAAACAAAAAACCACAAAACACAACAAAAACAAAGCAAAACAACAAAACCTACAAACAAGCAACCCCAGATTTGGTATTATTTTATTATTAAAAATAGAAATAAACTAGTAATACACTGATGTAGAGAGTTGTGACCCTTATGGCCTTATTAAAAAAAAAAAAAAAAAAAAAAAAACCCAACAAAAACACACTCTTACTCTAACTAATAAGTTAAATGGAGTAATTAGTGTGTAAAAGTGTAATATTTAAAGTATGGCAGAGTGCTGGCGGAGAATATTGGCTCTGGAAGATTACTTATCACTAAGTAACAGCAAGAAATTGCTGAGAATCAACTGGAGTGAAATGTATTTGTTTGACAAGCTAACACAAACTCTAGTGAAAGGCAACACAAGAATTTTCAGAATGCGATATAGTATATAATAAGGGGTTAAAAAAATTAAAATTAAAAACTATTTGTGCTTACAAACATGAGAAATCTTCCAGGCCACAAAATGGTAAAATAAAAATTATCAAGAGGAAAAAACTGCTGATCTGTAGAATTTTTAGCGAGGTTGGGATACTTCTTCAGATATTGTGAACATTCTCCTTCACGTTCAATAAATTAATAGAAAATTTCCATATTCAGTCAAGTTGATGGGTATGAGCTTCTTGATCTGGTGTCTTTATAGTCTAGTGAGATAAGTGCTTGTATTGTAGTCCTTCAGCATGTATTATGTACGCTGTTTCTTAGTCTGTGAGAGCTTCTTAAAAATTGTTTTTCTTGTTTGTTATTTTTTTTTCTTTTTCCTAACAGACATATGTGTTGCACTTGTGACATGGTCATGAGCCTCTCACAAGCACCATCTCAGATGGTTTGAGAAGCAATTTCACATGCCAGTTTGATAACTTGAGGTTGGTCTGAAAATAATGCATCTCACTGAGACAACTGCTCTGATAGTTCATTTGGATTTGCACTTTTTTTCTTCCCATTCCTCTTACTCCGTTGAAGTTCTCTCTGACAAGCTTCAGACTGCAAGTGTCAAATAAGCTTCAACCATATGAGAGAGTCTGCCTTACCCATCTCTTTACATACCATATTCACTAACCATATTACTATGTCTCCTCTCTGGGCCATTTTATTCAGGCATCTAGAACTGTACACAAAGAATCTCTGTTGAAAGTATAGAACAGTTATTTTCTGGCTTGTAAACACACAAGATACTTAGGTTTTACTGATTACTAAGAAAGTAATTCAGATTCTCACCCTCCTGTTAAGACCTTTCAGTCTCTTATCAGGACATCAACAGAGCCTTTGCTGGCCAGGCAGCTATGAGCCAGGTGGAGGGTTAGTCTCCACTGCTCCCAGAAGTAGATCTGTGGTATCAGTAAATTGAAAGCATCGATGAAAGCCAATGGTATCCACATACTCACATATTTTACTTTATTTTTTTCCCTTTTCAGATTTTGCATTTTTTCCACATTGATGCTTTTTAGTCTTCTTTCCTTTACTCATGCCCTTCATCATTATGGTTCTACCTCTGTCTGTAACTCTATGGTCATAACTTACAGTGCTCTTCTCTGCAGGATTTCTCACAACTGTTTCCCACAATCTATGTGTTTCTGAAGCAACGTGAGCCAAAGGCACATAATCGTGCCATATCAGAGCTGTGAAGTTGATCTTTGGAGCATGAACAGCTGAGCCCTGGAGGAAAGGTGAGAAAGAAAGAGTGTTATGGTCATAGAGGGTGAGATGAGTTCTACTTAATCTTAAATATAAAAAAAAAAAAATCAAACATCAAAGTCTGAGCTAACTGTGCTAAGTTGCCTTTATAGTCAGTAGATTTAAATACCTGTTGTAAGAAGGTGAGTCATCCACAAAAATAGCATCTAAAATAAATCAAATTACTCAGCTCTGTATGTACCCACTTCTCTCAACTGACTGACAGGAAGTGTTGAGTGACTAGTTTAAATTTAGGTATCTCCCTTTTAAATAACTGAACTAAAGTGTTGTCTTTATGGAAATGGGCTAAAGAGACCCACCCCAGCTATATGCAGATTGTTGTTCCACTTGCATAACCCAATGCCTCTTTCAGAGTGCCTCAATTTAGCACTAGTCATTACTAGCTATTTTTAGTTTATGTTGTGGTTCAAAGATAAAGATAACGTTTTGTTTCAAGTTCATTTAGCTATTAAAATACTAATAGAAAGCATAAGGGAAATTGCATAGTATGTGTCAGAAGCTGCTTCACCTGTCTTCATTTTTAAAATCATGCTACATTACCATGGGGTAAAAACCTAGGTATAAAAGAATATGATAATAAGAAATAATGATGGCTTGACTTTGAAATTCCAGGTTAAATTCCTGCTATTGCAATTAGAAAATAAAAAGAAAAGCATGAATTCAAATGTATTAGAAAAAGTGTATGTTTTCTCATCACATACAACCTTTACTGAATGAGCAGATATTAGTGTTTTAGTGACTATGAAAAAATAATGAAAAATATTTAACTATTTATTTCATATCTTAGCAGAAGCGTTTGACATTGTGGAAATAGAATATCTCATGCAATGGAAGAGTTAACAATAACAAGTATTCAAAAGAAATGCAAAAAATACACTTAATTAGTCTTGTTCTCTTGTGCCCTGGGTGCTAGTTTTGTGTCAAAGCCTTTCTTGGAAATCTTTTTTCATTTTCTTTTAGTTCCAGTGTCGCATGGAAACATACAAGGCAGGCTAGCTTTACTTTCCTCTCCACTTAAAAACTCAAGGTAGTTTATCTATTTCAGGTTTGTTTGTTGAAATAGAAGAAGCATTATCCTGTCATTATACTGACTCATCTTTACATCAGATTTCCATGTGCTAATGTTTCCTTATGAAAACATTGATGGAATTACTTTGAAAGTGCTTCTGTACATGAACATTTCGGAAATGTAAATCTAACGTGGCAGGATGCATGAAACTGGAAAAAAATAATTATCTACGTTTACATTTGCAACATATAGTGATTCTGCTATACTGTAAAGACTGATCCTTTGCAGTTTTCCTTCACTGTGAAGTGTAGATAAGAACTCCAAAGCCATTGCTGCAATCACTCCGTAACAAATACTCATGCATCAGTTTGCCATTGTAGGTCCTGTGTTTCTTCATGACATTTATCACTCAGCATGTGATAAGATAAACTTTTCCTAACACATTTAAACAGAATTTGTTATAGATAGCCATTTTTCTTTTTATTGTGTTTTCCATGTTTGACTTTATACTACATTTCTGCAGTTTAATTATCTGTTCTATACATACAAGTAAAACGTTTTTCTTATTTTTGATTCATGGAGATGGGACAAGCATAATGTTCTAATAATAATGTAATAAATTTTCTTACTATATTCATACCACAGTTGTGTTGCATCATATTTGGAGGCATATATACACACAATATGAAGATGAAGGAAAAGAAAATGTAGGCCATTGCAATGAGATTTGTTTAGTTTTTCATTCATATTATATATTTCAGTGTAGTTTTCTTATTGTAATTCTGTAAGCTACTTAAAAGTGAAATATTTCAATATATACATATACCCCTTTGAGGATGAAAGCTCAGGTCTTTTTCTTTTCTTTCTCCTTGGGGAAGGCTAATCTGGTTAGCTGTGCAAGCACATTTATTATGTTTAAATTTATTTTCAAAAGTTAAAATGTATCAGATTTTCCTGGTGTGTTGTGTTGATCCTTCACTTACAATTGGTTTTTAAAGTATTTGAGTTCTCTCTATGAGCATTTAGATTGTTAGTATTTATTCAAATACTTTGCTTCCAAATTTCTATTCAGTAGTGATTAGACATCTCTTGTCATAAGCTTATATACATATATGCTTTTATTTCTTTTGTATGCTTTTCAAACACATAGTATAATAAAATTTAATTCCACGTGGCACAAAGAGCTTTCAAATTACAAAGGAAAACCAGAAAGCATATGCACACAGAATGGAGAGCCTAAGAAACCCTTAAGTGAACCTGAGGTTTTATGCTGTCTTCAAGTGTTCTGCATTTGCCTTTGTAAAGCTTGCAGAAGAGTTTCACTGTGGCCACCTGGAATAGTGGATGCACATCAAAAGTTCATTCCAGCCCTAGAGATAACACCAGTGGAACTGGAGTAATCATTGTAAGCATGTGAATTCTGTTGGAATTTAGGTATATAAAAATAGACTGGTGTTGCAAAGTACATATCTATTGCACTTTCAAAACATATGACTATTTATTTATAAATCAAAATTAATTCACTCAGAGGGTCGTGGAGAGAGGGGGAAGATGGAAAGGGGTGGAAGCACATCATGTATGTAAGAACCATTTCTATACTGAATCTTCAATTTTGGCCTGTTAATTGAATAATTCTGCAACCTAAACAAGATCTGATATAGTTGTCTTGTTTTGCATTCTCTCTAGAATTCAGACTGGGACAAAGCAATAAACCCCTGGAGTTTGAAAGTAAAATATTCAAAAAGATTGTGAGGTTGGGATGCTCGAATAAGTTACCGCAATTTTTAGTGAAGTAGTTTCAAACACTGCTATAACTATAAAGAGACAGCTTTGCCTGTATATACTAGGAATTGGAGTAGCTCTGTAAAAAAGAAATACAGGAAGAAAAAAATCACCATGGTATCCGACAAACTGTTCTAACTTTTCCTAGTAAAGAGAAATGCTTTCCTCTCCAATACTGCTGTGGATGAACACAGAGGCCAGACAGTTGTAGAACTCAGAAAAACATCAATATGCCACTGAGTTAATTACATTAGAGCTCAGCTGCTGTGTTAGAATATTTAGCAATTGTAATACAAGTTATCTAAGAGAACTTCTTCCCAATATGGAGTGCAACAAGTTTGGGGAAAAAATAAATTTGAATATAGAATTTTTTCTTTGAAAGTTAGTGGAAGGAGCATTAAGCATAGAACTAAAGTGGTAAGAAATACAAACACAATGCTAACACCTACCTAATAATCTACTCCAGTAGAAATCCAGACAGTTCCTCATTGAATTAACCCCAGTCTTTTAAGGAAGGATCTTACTTATTATTTTTTGCTATACTTGATTCTGTTATACTTGTTTATATAAAAAAGTATATGCATATTTGTATGTAAATATGTCATGCTTGCATGTGTCATTCTCCAAGGTCCACTTTGATACATAAATATTAAGACTGATTCAAATCAGTTACTGAGAAACTTATTTTAAGTTTAAAAATTGTTTTCTTAGTGTTGCATCAGTGCCACATCCTAGGGATAATATCTTTTTTTATTATTATTTTTAATATCCATAGTAAAATATGTACTGCACATTTTAATTATATTAATCTTGGAGCAATTAATCTCACTGGAAAGAAAAGAGTGTAGGTGCACCAAGATGATGATTACTCTTTCTGTATAGTGATAAGTGTTAAGAGTGCAATAAGTTCATTCTGTAATGAGCCTGGTTCAATTAATATTGCCACCTCCATTAAAATAAGAGGCAGGAGTTATGAGTCCACTAAATATAAGAAATCTGATTCAAGGGCTCTGGATCCTCCTTGAAATTGCTCAGGAGCAACTCATTAGATTCTGTCCAGAACTAATCAGGTGGCTGTTGTTGCATCTTAAATTTAAAACCTTTAAACACTTTTATGAATATGAGGTCTTTCAGAATGGGACAAGAGAGAGATTTAAAGCAAACTCTATATCAAAGAGATTATATAGTTGAAACAGTTCCAAACAATTTATTTTAAGTACCTTCTATAAATCAACCTCTATTCCACTAGGGGCAAATATTATGTAAACTGAATGATGACTCCCAACCTCTGGTCTCCAAGGACATTGACCAGGAGTTTTACCATCTTTCCCTTTGCCGTCTCTGGCCTCACAAAGGCTTTGTGAGATTTCTCCTGAATTTGCCAAGCATTTTGACATAATTTCCTTCTCTAGTATGGTATAGTAGTCTTAATATGTTGGAGGTGGTCAACATCACCATTGCTAAGAGAAATGAAAGTACCAACCAGTTGGATAAGGCTATTTTCTCAAGTAGCAGAGCTTCTTATCACTCTGCCAGTAGAGGGCAAAGAAATTTGATGAAGATGCTATTGTAAATTTAATGAAGATGCTCTGTTATAACAGAGCCTTAAACAACTCTTAAAAATGTCTTAACATGCAACGCAAAATGTGAAACACCTGCAGTTTTCTTCTTCATATAAATAACATTTATTATAATGTATCATAATGTTATTATAAAATAACATTTTATTATGTTAAAAAAAAAAAAGAAAATACAGATGTAGAGATAACTCTGTGTGTAAAACATACAGATCAACGTACCTGACTCCGTCATGCTTCAGCACAAGATAATGTGCATATTATCATAGAATATCACAACAAAGACAAGAAGTTCTTCTTGAGCTAATCAATCAACCCAAGGTATTTAACATGTACATTTTTATTTACAACAAAACAAGTTGGAATTTGCTACTTAATTCTGAATATTCAAACAAGAAAAAAATTAAGCATTACATAAGGGGTAAGATACTCAAGTATTAAATCCAGTGCTTGTTCATTCCAATTGGTAGCAAAGATTTACTAGAATCCCATGAGTCCTGTTTGAACTTTTGCCTGAGTGATTTTTGCTGCCATTAACTTAATATTTACAGCTTCTCTAACTAAAATATAACAACTCTCAAAATTTCTCCATTTATACACAAAAAAATTGATTGCAAACAGTAGACATCAGGTTATGAATCTAGTCTTGTCTTCCTTCACTTCATCCTTGTGTTTCTGGATTACCTTTGCGTTTGATTTTCATGTCCATCTTGAATTAAATTTACTCAAATTTGCTTTTGTTGCCTTAAGGAGGGGGGAAAAAACTTTCCAAGACAATATTATGTGGGTAAAGAGAAGAGTACTTATAGGGTTTTGGGGTACAGAATATAAAGGAGTATAAAAGAGTATATAAGGTTTAAAAAGTATAAAAGACTACAACCCATGTTGACAAGAAACAGATAGAAAAGACTGGTGCTAGGTTGAGCTCACAGCCTCAGGAATACCATGAGAGCTCTTTTTCAAACACCACCGCTTCAAACATGCAGAGTACATTAATCCGAAAGGCGTCCCTTATTTCATTTCATTTCATTTCATTTCATTTCATTTCATTTCATTTCATTTCATTTCATTTCTTTCCCGGCTGGACACACACACAGCCAACCCCTGAGCCACTCTGCCATGTCTTACCAAAGCAAACAAGGGACAACAACCTGCCCCTCCCAGGTGAAAGACCCTTTCACCCA
>JAWWTY010000077.1:82406750-82422374 GCA_035222235.1 Margarornis squamiger
TCTGGTACATGTTTCCCAGGCATGGTGTTCCAGCTATTATCTGACTCTTAAGACAGCTAGCACAGGGTTAGAGGTTGTTAGCTGCTCTAAATGAAAGAAACTACATAGAAGTATAAAAATCTACAAATTCATGAAAACTCTAAGGCATCCCTTTCAAAATATGCCATACATTTTTCTTATATTTATGGTGGTTTGGTACTGCATGTATTTTCAATTGTACGTCTTCTAGTGTAAATATTTATCTAAATGATAGTTCTACTCATAGATTTTCAAAGAATGGCAAAATGCAAATTAATTATGTATGCTATTATAGTGGTTATGGATTTCTTAAAGGCTCAGACCACAGTTTTTTATCATCATAGCCAGATTATATGTTATTATGTATGTTTTAGGTGTGGTAGAGTAAGCTACCTTTTATTGTAAGAAAAATAAAATATGCAAGATCAGTTTCACATAAAAAGCAGGGAGTAGACAAAAACTGTGGGAAATACAGCAGGAAAAGTTCTTTTCCTTAGCTATATTGTTTTTTAATCTCATGGTAGGGTTTTTAATCCTTCATGCAAGTTTATAAGTATACCCATTTTCATACGCAACTTGTAAAAAATTGGAAAAATAAATGCACTGAAATCAATGTACCACGGTAAACACAATGATATCTGAAAAACTGTGGAATGGATATCATTGATTATTGACTGTATCCCTATTAGTTAAAGATAAAACTTCTATAGATGTTTGCTAATGAGCCAGCAATAAACTTATGAGGGCAGAAATTAAAAACCCTGAAGACACAACCGCATATTTAGTAACTTAAATGTATTATTTTCTACACTGAGAAAACAGAATGAAAATAGTAATTGTTTTGTAAGTACGACAATTTTCTAAAATATCTGAAACAATTACAGACATAGATGAAGAAGGTAAAGAAGATTTATGAAGATAGAAATAAACTTTAATCAAGAATTAAAGCCAAAAATTAATAACATGCTCTTGTGTAAAATGTGTGTTTAATATTAATCCTCTGCTTTAAGTATAGGAACTTTTTTAAAGTCTTAAAATGTTTATTTAGTTATTTTAAAAGAAAAAGATTAAACTAAACTTATTATAAAATGTTTAATATTTGTGTTATAAGTACATTGACAAATTAGTTTGTCCAATTCTTTCCAACGTAAGAATATGTTTATCAAAATTTTCAAGTTGTGTTTACCTGAGCCTGGACTTTTCTGGTACATTTCCATAAACTATTTTAGCCTTCTCAAAGAATAAAATTCAATGAATATTTTTTTCTTTGCTCATTGAAATAAACTAAGTGTAGTAGTAGCTTCACAACTGAAATAAGGATTTGAGGATAGAAAAACACCTAACATTTACATCAGGAGTTGAGCCATTAAAGTTTCACGCAAAAATCCACATTCATGCTTCCCACTGAGAAAAGTCTAAATTTCTTTCACTCCATTTTCTCAAATGTCTCCCTTAAACATTATTTTCTCAGGAAAGATTCTCTTTCTCCGTTTTTATTTTAAATATTTGTTTTCATTGTCAAACTGAGTTCACTCACTCAAAACACAGAAACTACACACAAATATATGAATGCATTCTGAATTTTAAATATTCAACATGAAATACTGAATAAGTAAAAATATATATTTAAAAAACTTGCATAAACTATATACAGCAAATTTAACCAATACATTAGAGAAAATGGTAATATATATGTGAAAAAAAAAATAGATGCTAAATTCACTGAGTTATTTACTGTAAAATACTGTGATTTTTCTCTTAAAAGCTGTAGAGTATTGTTCTTTTTTAATGAAGTATGTCCTTCATTAAAGTTCATGACTAAGTCTGGAAAGATGTTGAAAATTTTGACAGTGGAAAATCAACCATACTAACTGAAGTGATAATATTATATAAATTTACAGTCAGTCTTAAATATTCACCTAGCAAGCTTTGAAACTGCTAGATATACCCTGGTCCTGGAAATGTGGATTTCCTCTAAGTATTAAACTGATTATCATATAGTGGATGTTTACCAATGAGTAAGAATAATCTCTCAAAGGTTTTCTTCAGAGGGTCATTGCCATAGAATTATAAGTCATATATTCAATCCTACAGCTGGTTAGTCATTCTCCTAGCTATGAATCAGAAATTATGTGCAACAGCCCATCAACCCATTTTTATGCACTTATGTCTTTATTCTGAAGAGAGAAGATGGTCAATTTGACTTTGAAATGCAGGCTAACACAACGTCTAGTTTCATGTACAATTAATTATTTACAGTTCCAGTTCAAATAGGACTAAATCGGTCAATTTGGAATTTGAATTAGGCCTTGGTGTACAAAAATGCATTTTTTTCTACATTTAAACTAGTGTAATGTTTCTAATTCTTATGTTGTCATAGAATATCAAATATTTATGCAGGCACTGGGCAGGAGCATTCAAAAGTGTATTACATGCCATGAAATTACTTTAACTGGTGATTTTAAAGACTTGCTTGTTCATCATGTGAATTTTTACTACAACAAGAGAGAAAAGTGAGAAAAAGGAAAAGGTCAAGTCATGGCAAACACTAAATACTCACAAGCTCAGTAAGTCATTCAAAAAGCCCTGTAGAAGAAGCAGCAGACAGTTCACAAACCTGCACTGTCTATATGCAGTTATGCAGCTGTTTTGTAGCCATATAGTCTGAACCCACAGCTCTATTTTTTAATTATTTGTAACTGGCAGCATTTCAAAGGATTACAGGATCAGACTCAGAATGGCTTTGGTTAGAAAGGACCATAAAGATCATGTAGTTCCAACTCCCCTGCTGTGGCAAGGGACACCCTCCACTAGACCTGGTTGCTCAGATCTCCATCCAACCTGGCCTTATACATTTTCAGGGATGAGGTATCCACAGCTTCTCTGGGCAACCTCTTCCAAAGCCTCACCCACCTCACAGTGAAGAATTTCTTCCTGACATCTAATCTAAATCTCTTCTCTTTTTGTTTAAAACCGTTTCCACTTGTCCTGATGCTGTCTGACTCCATAAATGTATTTCATAGAATGATAGAATGTGCTGAATTGGAAGAGACCCATCAAGATCATTAAGTCTAACCCCTGGCCCTCTGCAGGACACCCCAAGAAACACACCATAAGTGCCTGAGTGTTGTCTAAATGCTTCTTGAACTCAGACAGGCTTGGTGCTCTGGCCACTTCCCTGGGGAACCTGTTGCAGTGCCCAGCCACTCTCTGGGTGAAAAGCCATTTCCTGAGGTCTAATCTAAATGTTTCATGTTGTTTCCATGAGTTCTGTCACTGGTCACGAGAAGGAAGAGATTAGTGGCTGTCCCTCTGCTTCCCTTTGTGAGGATGTTGAAGGCTGCAGTGAGGTCTCCCCTCAGACTCTTCTTCTCCAGGCTGAACAGCCATTCCTCATACAGCTCCCCCTCCAGATCCTTCACCATCCTCACCACCTTCCTCTGGATGCTCTCTGATACCTTCATGTCTCTTTTATATTGTGGTGCACAAAACTGCACATAATATTCAAGGTGAGGTTGCACAAGTGCAGAGTGGAGAGGGACAATCACCTCCTCTGACTGGCTGGTGATGTTGTGCCTAATATACCCCAGGACACGGTTGGCCCTCCTGGCTGCCAGGGCACTGCTGACTATATTCAACTTGCCATTGACCAGGACCCCCAGGTCCCTTGCCACAGCGCTTTTCTCCAGCCACTCATTCCCCAGTCTGTACACATACCCCAGCTGTAGAACCTGGCACTTGCACTTGTTAAACTTCAAATGGTTGGTGATTACTCATCTCTCTAATTTGTTGAGGTGTCTCTGCAGAGCCTCTCTGCCCTTGAGGGAGTTGGCAACTCCTCCCAATTTAGTGTTGTCAGCAATTCTTATTTTAGAAATCCATGGCGAACTAAGACTAATCCAGTTCAGTTAACCAGTTAAATTACACAAAAGTTAAGAAAGAGGAAGCTGAGATATTTCTCTGGTGCCATTGTTGTATATTTTAAATCTCACTGAAGTACAGGATCATAAAATCATTAACGATCTTAAGCAATTAATGGTCAATTAAATGTTAACAATAACCCTCTAACATGAAACTGCTGGGAAAACTCTATGACAGCAGTCATAACTAATTTTCACTGTTCCTCAGCATTTAGAGATAAAGCACACAGTTTAGATTAGCACATTTAGAGATGACATGTTATTTAGGAAACAGCAGCTGGAGGGTTTGTGGTACATTCCTTAACAGAGCAGTTTATACTTTAGATTTTACCCTAAGAAAATTATTTTGCCCAATACTGGCAATTGTGTAACAGTGAATCTAATGACCTAAAAAACTGCATGTATTGAGATTTGGCATGAAGTTTCATGTATAATTTTAAGTTGAAAATAAAATGCTGAATTTATAACAGCAAAGGTCCTATGTAAGTTCTCAAGAAAATGCAATAAAAATTATACACAGAAGCTATATTATAGTATAATGGATCAATTCCCAAATGCCAGTAATAAAAATGTAAAAAAACAGATGTTAAATGTTCTCAAAATATATCTGAATATTGGAGACACCAGTGTGCTTAAATTTATTTTCTTAACTGTCATTACTAGACTTAAAAGAAAAAAACTATCAAATGAGATATGAACATAGTACAGAAATTTTCACAAGGAAAATTATGGACCTATGGGAGGGTGCTTATGACATGGATAGTTCTGTGTGTTTGTTTAATAGAGAAGAGATAATTAGCAGGAACTATCTACAATCAGAGCACCTGAGATTATTTTGTGGAAAAGTCAAAAGACGAGTCTCCAGTGAGAGAGTGAAAAGAGTAAAAAGAATGTATTGTACTATTGCCTTTGTTCCTCCAGAACATTTTTGAGCTATTAAAGAGGAGTTTTGACTATTGAACCAGCAAGATGCTCAGTCATCTGTAGAATAGTAAAAACAGTAAGCCAGCTATGACAGGTACAACAACTATTTGAGTATAATTCTAACCACTCTTTTGAGAGTTTACATTCAATATATCTGCCAAATTATTGAACAACTAGACATTGGCTCAAGTTTCAAGAATAATTTTAGAAAATTAAATATAAAAAGGGCATTTACAGAAATGTGAACATATATATATATACAAAAATGCACAACAAAAAGGTTTGCTGTTTTAAATATTGACATAGATGTGACATTGAAGCAGAAAAGGCTCTCACAATAAAAATAACCTTCATTGTTATCATATACATTTTTTATCCCCCTGCTCTATGTGAGCATGACTTTTTATTGGTTTACATATATATAGGTGCACCCAAATACATAATCATGTGTATACACACGACTACTTGTATGTATAGATTTTCTGTAAAGGATGTGTGTATGTATCTGTGTACATAGGTATTTCTATGTATATGTATGTATCAACATATGTATTCATAAATTTATCTAATAATTTAAAGAAATAATTTATCTGAAGTATTAGAGCATTTATAATTGCTCCAAAATCTATCTAAGTAACTGAGGGTATGGGTTTATTGCTGTATAGCTATTTACACTGTACTATGCAAAATTACATCTGTTTTATCGTAAACTGAAGGTGTACACTTTATAGAAGGTAGAAAGATCAAGAGCGTCTCAGAATTCTTTTCTTGTACTTTTTAAAGCATGGAAAATGTCTACTGCAACTAAAATATTTAGAGGTTAATAAGGTCACCCAGCATGCTAGGATAAAAAGGTTACAAGATCACCTTGTCTTCAGACTTGGCACAGATCTGATTCTGAGCAAGTCAGGTATGAACATGACATTCCCCTTGTCTTACTATGATAACTGAAAAAGCAGCAGTTGTAACAATCCTTGAGGTTTGGTTTGCCAGACACATCTGCTTATCTCTACCCATTCCACCTTTGTTTGGGCTTGGACTTTACAGCTCATTTGTTTGAACACTTTCACTGCTGCTCTCCCACTTAAATGGAGTATGCACACACCTTAGATAGTTGGACACCCATAACAATAGTGCTTTGCCTGCAAAACACACAGTTCTAAAGACAGGAAAGCAGTCATGATGGAAAAAAAAAAAATATTTACAACCATGTGTTGGCATAATCCATCCAAAATAGTACAAGTTAGTATCTCAAATACTCCATAAAATTGCAGTTAGTAATTTTATTTCAGCTATCAGTTTAATTCTAATTGAGGTGAATGTGTGAATTATCCAGGATGGATTAAATGTAATATAATTTCAAGATTAAAAAAATGAAAAGGATTATTTCTGTCTACAGTAATCAAAGTAGTTAAACACTGTTGTGGTTAAAAAGCATTTAGCATGGATTGTTTGGGGTTTTTTTAAACGTAGATTTAGTATAACTGTCTTTAAAATGGACTCTACAGAGTGAACCAAGAGCTTTAACATAAAGTAGAATTTAAATAAACAATTATATTAGAATTCTATAGATTAATCAAGGCAGAAGGAAGGACTGCAAATTGCCATGAGATTTCTTGACTTGTGACTCTTTTTTCTAGCAATAACAGCAACCTTTGAAAAGTTTCTTATCCCTGGATATACAGTTTCTCTCAGCTAGGCAGCATATATAACATGAATGCTCTCTTTTCATTGAAATTGGTGATATTTTCACCTGTTTTTAGAGGACCCACATGGCACTTGCTGGCTTAATTCTTTGCTTCCGTGAAGTTTTTGTTTCTTTCATATGTTATATAAGCAGGTATATTCCCAAGCTGCTCAGATACTATTGTTCAACATTTTGACAATTTTGCTTTTACTTATATTCTGCTTACATTGCAGACATAAATCCTGCGGCAAGGATGCTGAAATTCATTCCATTCTACTTTTTATGGAAGATGAACGTTTTTTTATAAAGTTTCCCTTCTTCATTTTCTTTTCTCATGTAATTTTGTTGAATCTAGATTTAGCTGGGTGTTGGGCTCCATTTGTTTGCAAATTTGTATTATCCACTTGATAAGGATTTTAATTATCTGTATATAATATTTATTTATATTCATATATACTTATATATATTATATAAGTATTTTAATAATTAATAAAAATAAGATTCTCATGCTTGCTAGTGGGAATGGAGACCAAGTGTGGGACAGTGTATTGCCTCCACAGCATCTGTACTAACTTTAGACTAACACCATTATCCAGGAGGAGACTGGACAATAACCAGTTTCTCAAACAATTTTCTGCCTTGTAGGATGTTTTTGCAGGCAGCACAAAATTATGTTCTAGTCCTCAGTCTGGGTTCATTCATTTTAGTTTTTGCAATGATTTTCCTCCATATGGTTTCTTTGTAAACACTGGGGAAAAAAAAACCCCTCTTGAATACTCCACAAGGTTCGTTAACTGGATACCATAAGGTTAGGTTTCTTACTAAATCTATTGCAATTGCTACTATTATTTTTTAGTGTTCTATAACTGTTTCTTCCTGGAGAAGAAATTTTCTTCACATATGTTTTCAGCCAGGAGGAGACTTAAATTTCCAACTATTTGGTGATTAAGGAAAATTCTTCCCAAGATAAGCCAGCTGCAGGACCTCGTCTTTCAGAAACATCTCTGTGAAAATTTCTGTGTCAAATTGCAACACGTGCACATCCTTAAAGAAACATAACTGGTTACCAGATTTACTGTTTATAACAGCAAGAAATGCAGGACTTTCTTGAATTGCTGGTTCCATTTTTAATTTCGTAATTTCAAAATTCAAATATCAGCTGAAAGTCAAAAATTCTATTTAACAAAACAAAAATACAATTCAGGTTTGTTAAAAAATTAAGGAGTGTCATGGTTTAACACCATTTGGCAACTAAAGCCCCACACAGGCTTGTTCTCTCCTCATGCCAAGTGGGATGGGGGAGATAACTGGAAAAGCAAGAGAAAAAACTTGTGTTTAATAGGTTTAATAGGCAATAGTTCAATAGGGGAAGCAGAAGCAATGCACACAAGGGAAGCAAAGCACGAAATCCATTCACCGCTTCCCACTGGCAGGCAGGTGTTCAGTCAACCTCAAGAATGCAGGGCCCCATCACAGGTAATGCTGACTTCAGAAGAAAAACATCATCACTCTGAACATCCCCCCTCCCTTCCTCTCCCAGCACTGAATGCTGAGCCTGAATCCATGCGATATGGGATATCCTTTGGGTCAATTGGTAGAGCTGTCCCAGCTGTGTTCCCCCCAACTTCTTGTGCACCCCCAGCCTCCTCACTGGTGCAATGGGGTGCGGAGCTGAAAAAGCCTTGAAGAAAAAGGCAACTACTGTTCAACAGTGACTAAAACGTCTCTATATTATCAATGGTGTTTCCAACACAAATCCAAAATATGGCCACATACCAGGTACTGTGAAGAAAATTAACTGTACCCCAGCCAAAAACGACACAAAGAATTACTTCACCTTACTTTGATCCCATATATCTTTGTGGTACATTGTGCATCCCTTCAAAGCCATCACATTAATAATTGAAAAATTGGAAACAGTCTGCTGCAATAAAAGACAACCAGAGTTGGCCAGAAATAAAGGTATATGTATAGAATATCAAACTGCAGGGTCTAAAAAGACCTCAATTCTGAAATGAGCAGAAAATTAAACACAGAATAAGCAGATTATTATAGTCAATATTTAGAAAGAAACATTTTCATTGTAAATGCTCTTCATAAAGTTCATTCATAGCAGTGCAGAGACAAGAGTTAACTCATTCATTTTCAATCTAAACTTTTATTAAATTGGATGCACCTCTAAAATTGCTTCAAAATTGTGTATGCTGTATAGGTATGGTTTAGAATTAACATCCAATGAAGATATAATACTACAGAGTCATTTACTCAAATGAAAAGATGCAGTATTTCTAGAAGTACTAATGATGTATTTTGGAAGCTGTATCTGAAAACTGAAGTTGAAAACATACGTCAGTTTAGTGGAAGTTTTCTTGCCCAGCAGTTAAGCCACTGACAGCTGTTTGGGCCATCTCTCAGCTTTAAACTAGACTGGATCAGTATGAAATACAAAACCCAGCTCTAACAACGGCCTACCTGACATGCATTTGTATTAAAGTAGCTGATTCTTTTAAAAGTGTAAATTGAAAAACCAATGTGAAAAATAAATTTTTAAGATGACTCTTTCAAAGCACTGTAAGATCCCAAGGCCTGATTATCCATTGGATGGGTAGTTTCAGAGGAAGATGTCTGTGTATGATACAGTTCTCCTCACTTTTTTGCAGAACTGTACCAAAGTGCATACAGATTCTTTCGTATGCTTCCATTATATTTTCTCTCTTGATGATTAACAAAATTTAGTGGTTACTGTTTCCAAGAGTTTATTTGAAAAGTCAAAAGAAAATTGACATCTCTTTATGGAAAATTAAAAAAAAAAAAAAAAGTCATTTTTTAATTAGCTTGCAAGGTAGAAATTTTACCATTTCTTGAATTTTTGAGGGAAATGGCTTAGGACCTTAAACTGCTTGTGGTATTCCAGAGAGATTAGGTTAGCATTCAAATTATTACATGCACATCATACTCTCATTGTAATGTGAAGTAGTCTTCTGGGTTGGACAAGTTCTAGACCTAGGCCATGACTAACAGTGGGCCAAAGTGGTTTTGAAGTGAACTGAAAGTCTTTGATGATTGACTTCTTTAAGTGTCTGAATTTTAATTGGAATGATTTGACTGAACTAACATTAGCAGTCCTAAGATTCCACTGGAAGAACCACTTGATCGGTGATAAATTTGGGTCTTTACTTAAGAATGCCTAGTTTCATGTTGATTATCAGTCTTCAAATTGGCATGGATAAAATTTTGTCTTTGTAAAAAGAAAGAGATTAACCCATGGAATCTAATAAATTAATTATTTTTTAACAATTTTATAATTTTATGCTGTGTTCATGTTAGTTTACAATAAAAACTCAGTTAATCATACTCTTCTCATTTCTTATTTTTTTTTTAATATCAAATATTTTTAATGACTGTACAGATTATACTTTAGCCTTTAAGGAACCCTAATCTAAAGAAAAAGAAACTAACAAAGGGGATTGGTAAACAATGTTATTTAATGAGTGTTTCATATATAGTTCTTCTGGTCTCCTTTGTTTTTCACCTGATCTACAGAAGACCATTTTGAATCAACCAAATAGAGACATTAAGAAAAATGTACACACTTGTCATTGACAAAGACACAACACATTCTCTTTGTATGGACCTGGCTTTCATATAGTGTAACAGATGAAATTCCTGTTGGATAGAAACATTTAGAAATAAGGAGTCATTGACTCAAACATTTTGAGGATGTCATATTGTTGGAGAATTTCTAGTCTGCATAGGAAAAATGAGGGCAATTGAACAGTAGCTGAAGAAAATGTATTTTCGGATGTTATATAAAGTCACACGTGTCTTTGTTCTAAGATGGATGTAAAGTTTAAGTGGAATATGTTGAGGGTTTTTTCAATAAATTAATTAGATTATAGCTAGCTGAATCATATATAATGAATTTCTGATAATTTAAGCAGAAAACTTTACAACCCAGAAGGATGTATGGTTTATGTTTAATGTGGCGATGTCTGAAAATGGGCCTAGTTTTTACATTTTGAACAACTGGCTTTTAATAATTTCTTTTCTGTGTGAGAGTCACGTTGTGAAGATTTACACTTACATGCACATGCAGCCTCCACCTGAGTCCCGAGTCCTTTTGCTTAACAGGGCATTGGAGACTTCTGGGCTGTTAATACACTCTTGTTCACTTTCTGTTATCTTGGATTGGATTAACTGTCTAGAGCTTAAGGAAAATGAAAATTGACACAAAGCTTTACCTGTCTGCAAGGAAAAATAATTTTAAATGAATATGGAGGTCAGTGGAAAATTATTAATTTTATGCTCCAGTTACTTTTATTATTCAAATATAACACCCATTCCACTGTGACTATATAAGAAGGAAAAAAAGTGAATATCCATTTTTCTTCCAAAGCTGTTTGACTATTTTTAATGACCTCAGTCTTTGTTTTACATATAAATTAAAATTCAGTTTTCTAGCTATCTATCGCTTAGATTCTTTCTCTCATGCAATACTATGCACAGCACTTTTCACCACAAGGCTTAGACAGGCATTTCAAACTAATATTTATTGTCACTCATTGTTCATATCTGATTGTACGGTAAAACATGAAAGGTTTAAAATAAAGACCCTAAAATTATACATATTATTACCCACTCGCTTCAAAACAAAAATGTGGGTGACAGGTCTGGGAAGGGATAATCTGTGAGCATCTAGTTTGGACTGATTTTGTGCTGTGACACAAAGTCTATGGCAACACACACCCCTATGTGGGACACTGCTAAGAGGGCTTCCCCTGGTGTCATGACTGCTGTGGAGAGTGGCCAGGAAAAAGAAGGACGCACCTGGGAAAAGGCAACATGGAAGGAGGACATCTGCACTCAAGTATTGACTTCCATGCAATGAGGGAGGGCTGAATCTAACCTGGAGACTTAAAGAGGCAATTGCTCACCCAGGAGAGAAACACAGGAGGGGCTTGTTCTGTACTAAACAAAATGAGGCAGATTGTTCAGTATAAATACTAATTACTCAGTATTCATTACTACTGCATGGTCATTCAGGCTCCAGAAAGGTTTGGAGTAATTACCAAACGGACGCAAAAACATAGCTATAGGCAATGTTATTAAACCCAAAAGTGGACAAAAATATACCACTGGGTAACATGCATCCTACCTGCAAAATTGTTTATCTTTGAGAAGCCTGATTTTGTGGACTGAGAGAGCAAATCATCTGCAAATTAAATATATTGAAGAAATGTTTCCACTGTAAATACCACACAACACAAGACAAAACTATGATAGGTTATAGTTCATCTGCTTCTCCTTTGTCATAAAATGATTGCAGTTATCAATGAGCAGTAAATGTTCAAAACAACTCAGTATTAGGCTACAATAATGTTGCACAATAATCTTCAAAGAAAGATCTTCAAAGATAATCTTCAATGTCAAAATGAAGAAGGTTAAACTCATTAGGTGTAGTCTGTATGTTTCATTTCTATGACAGATTTAGTGAATGAAAGAAAGCTATTTAAATTACCCTTCTGATAATGAGAGTTTCTGGCAAACCTTTAAAAATATACACTGATTACTAGGTTTGTCAGTTTATTTTGGTGATACACAGAAGCCACTGCTTGCCCATCTTTCTTCTTCTGCCAGGGCTCCATCCTCTACTTTTTATTTCAGAACTTTCTCTCTGAGCAGGTTTCCTTTTCCTGGGAAATAGCAAATGACTTAAAAAGCATATTTGCAAGCATATAATTTCAGCAATACTCTAGTTATATGTGCTAAATATCAAGCTCACAGTTAAAGTACATTGGAGTTTTAAGGATCTCTTTAAAATCAGGATTTTATCTTGTGCTTTAGAAAGTACTTGGGTGTTTTGCTTTATAGGAAGACATCTCTATATAAGGTTTGTAGAAACCAATCTGCAGTAAAATCTTCCCTCCGGCACATAAAGGTATTGTGAAAAAAAAATAAATAAAAAAAATAAAATATTTCTTGTCCACTTTCATGCACCTGCCAGTTGAACAAAATTCATAACACTCTAACCGAGAGAGCCATCATATAAGAACCTGCTTTCAGAGAAGTGGAAAACACCACTTTTCCTGTATTTCTCGGAACTTAAGGTTGGAAATATTTACTTGAAGTTACAATGAATTTATTTCTTCTTGTGGTATGAAAGGATAAGGAGGATTTGAACTTTAATTTGTAGCAAAAGCACTTCTACAGGATAACATTCTTTGCCGGATTACAAAGGTTTTAACCAGCTACCATGCATAATAATATTACTCTTTGCCTTCTTGATCATGTACTTCAGTGAGAGCCAGAACATCCAGCCTGCCTCTGATTTTAAAAAATGTAGCAACACAATGCAGTATGCTTAATAGCTATCTTCAGCAGGCACCTGCAGGTACAAATCAGCTGAAAAAAATTAACTACATAAAAACATCTTCAAACACTCAAAAAACTTCAGCTATCTCAAATGTACAAAAGGAGAAACTTCCAAATGCTGAAAGAGCCCATGCTATCTATCAATCATGGAAAGTTCAGCCCCAATGCAAAAAGGCAAGGCTTCAGCTATTTTTACTGCACTGAGGAACTACACTTCAGCAGGGAAGCAATCCTTCAGCTAACGAGATTCTCATCCTAAGAATGCATTCCAGTGCTTTATAAGTTGGTACTCAAACATGTGACAACAAACATGGAGTAAGAACTGTCAAAGTGACTTTCAAAAATACCCTTTACTGCCTGACAATATTCTGTAAAGATTAAAAAGGGTGCTCATTTCTTCCGTATTTAAAGGCTTACTATTGACTTTTATCTCCTCCTGTTAGAGTGAGATTTGTGAAGGACATACATTTACTTGTTCTTTGTTTTTGCTATGGCCAATGTGTTGCTTTTCTACTTTAAGTTATTGTGTATGCTGGACTTCAAATCCTCTGTTCAGGGAACAGGGCCATATTATGCTAGCTAATGCAGAAAAAATCTACGAGAAATTTGAAAGTTAAGGCTTTGATTTTGCTATTTCTCTTACAAATACAACTGGTTCTTAACAGAGAACAAGTTATAAAATGTGAAGATGTCAGGTGGAATATGTTATATAAATGACAAAAGCAAAGCAAAAGCAAATTAGAGAATAGGATGAACAAAATTAAGAAAATTATAGTTGTGGGCTGACCCTGGCTAGATGCCAAGTGCTCATCAAAGCCACTCCATCACTTCCCTCCTCAGCAGGGTAGGGGAGAGAAAACATATGTGGGGAGAGATCACTCACCAGTTACTGTCACAGGCAAAACAGACTCAGCTGGCAGAAATTAGTTTAACTTATTGCCAATCAAACCAGAGTATGGTAACGAGAAATAAAACCTAAATCTTAGAAAACCTTCCCTGTACCCCTCCTTTTTTCCTTGTCTTAACTTCACTCCCCATTTTCTCTCCCTCCTCCTCCCCACAATAGCACAGAGGGATGGGGAATGGTGGCTGTGGTCAGATCATCACACGTGTCTACCACTCCTTCCTCTTCAGGGGGTGGACTCTCACTGCTTCCCTGCTCCAGTGTGAGGTCTCTGCCACAGGAGGTAGTCCTCCACTGACTTCTCCAATGTGAGTTCTTCCTATGGGCTGCAGTTTTTCCTGAACTGCTCCAGCATGGTTCACTTCCATGGGGCACAGTCCTGTAGGAACAGGCTGCTCCAGTGTGGATACCTCATAGGGTCACAATTCCTGCCAGCAGACCTGTTCCAGCATGAGCTCTTCTCTCCACAGGTTCACAGGTCCTGCCAGGGTCTTCCACTGGCTCACAGAGTCCTTTGGGCATCCACCTGCACCAGTATGGGGTTCTCCATTGGCTGCAGGTGGATCTCTACTCCACCATGGACCTCCATGGTCTGCAGGAGCACAGCCACCTCACAATGGTCTTCACCACAGGCTGCAGGGGAATCACTGCCCCAGTGCCTGGATCACCTCTTCCCCCTCTTTCTTCACTAACCTTGACATCTTCAAGCCTGTTCCTCTCACACATTCTCACTCTGGTTGCTCTTTTTTCCTCTGTCTTGAATACATTATCCCTGATGGGCCCATCCTTAGCCAACTGCGTGTCCCTCTTGGTGCCATCTGGCATCGACTCTTTTGGACTTGGGGGAAGTTTCTGGCAACTTCTCACAGAAGACAGTGCTGCATCCACACTCCTAAACCTCACCACGCAAACCCAATACAATGATGCTGTCAGAAAGCAGAGAGTTTAATAGAAAAGCATGGTTCTCCACTTGCCCCATCAATTCCAAGTCTAATTTTCCAGTGTTGTGCCTCCATTTTATATTTTTGTAAAGAATAATAAAAAAAATTGTTTTATGTTCAAGAAATCTCCTCTACAAAATGAAAAATCAAGCTGTTTTAAGAATTTTACCTTTTCTTTTTTTTTTTTTTTTTAAATTCAGAAGATCATGTTGTGAAATTGTTTTGTTAGAATCAAAAATGGATTTCGCTCTGTAACCTGAATCGCACTCCTGGAGATCTGCCAAACTACCTGAAAAAGATTTGAACAGCCAGTGATCCATGCTGCCTGATCTTTACCTCCTCACTCTCTGCCTGTTTCTGTTCATGGTTTGAATTTTTTCTTTGATTGGATGCTTACTGCTTGAATAAGGAAGGATGACTAATTGTTTAAAAATACTTTTAACATCTTTTGAACTACTCCATTATGACAAGTTATGTCAATGCTGCAGTGTTTCATTTTGTCTACTCTCCTATTATGTTAATGGCAGGTGAACTAAATGTCAACACTACAGTGTTCAATGCAATGTGAAGGGAACTTGATACACAGCTCCTAATAATAAAAATAAAAATAAAAATAATAGTAATAATGAAAAGGGAAAGGAAAAGGGGAAGGGAAGGGGGAAGAGAAGGGGGAGGGCAGGGGAAGGGGGAAGGCAAGGCAAGGGAAGGGGGAAGGCAAGGGAAAGGCAAGGAAAGGCAAGGAAAGGCGAGGCGAGGCGAGGCGAGGCGAGGCGAGGCGAGGCGAGGAGAGGAGAGGAGAGGAGAGGAGAGGAGAGGAGAGGAGAGGAGAGGAGAGGAGAGGAGAGGAGAGGAGAGGAG
>JAWWTY010000077.1:82444405-82491996 GCA_035222235.1 Margarornis squamiger
TCCTTTCCCTTCCCCTCCCTTCCACTCCGCTCCTCTCCCCTCCCCTCCCTTCCCCTCCCTTACCCTCCCCTCCCCTCCCCTCCCCTCCCCTCCCCTCCTCTCCTCTCCTCTCCTCTCGTGACCTTGGCCTTGCAGTAGGTCTAGTCCACATGGGTTTACTAGGAATGTCACTCTATAATATCAGATACAGTTCAACCAGGTTTTCTACTGCATTGGGAAGAACAGGTTAAACAAATTGTAGCATACAGATATTCAGTTGTAAGAAAAAAAAAGTACATCAAAATGAGAAAGTTTGAAAAAATAGAGAAAAGAAAAAATCTGAAAGGATAAATCCAAAAAGGAAGAAAATTCAAGTTAAAAATACTTCATTAGAAGACTAGGTAAAACTAAACAAAACCTACCAAACAAACAAACAAAAGGTGGGGGGCAAACAAAACTGTTCAGCTAAAACCCCTGGACTGCTCAATTAAAAAAAAAAAAAAAAGTTAAAGAGACTATCATACAGAAGATGCTGGCATTTAAAAATTGGAAAGCTTTTTCAGCTGAGGAGAACAGAAAAATCTATAATACATAACAAGTCAAATAGAAGCAGGAAATTAAAAGAGCTAAAAAAGAACTTGAAGAGCATATTGCAAAGGATGCTTAAACTGATAATGAAAAGTTATTAAAATACACCAAAATCAGCCAGCTAGGGAATTGGTGGGACTGTTTGATGACAAGAGGTTTAAAAGGGGAACTCATGAATGATAAGACCATAGTGAAGAAGTTCAGTGAAATACTGCTTTCATTTTCACTGCATGTACAAGATGCTGGGGAATTTCCCACACCTTGTAAATTCTTTGTAGCAAATATATCAGAGGAAGAATGCAGGAAAGCCCAAGAAACCTGAAAGTAAAAACTTCATAGTGGGCCGAGTCCCTGCGCTCTGGCTCTGCAGAGACTCAAACAACACACTGCTGTCTGTTGCCCTGATCTGCACTGCAGTATTTGAAAACTGAATGATTAACCCTTGACTGAAAATGGACCTGTTTCATGGGACATATGGGCTGTCCTTCCTCCAGTGACCACCTAAGTTAACAGTAGTTCCTTGCCTTTCCCTCAAATTCTTCATATTTCTCTCAGAGCAGGTGCTTCACCTAGGACTGAAGCAGTGTTCCTTTGGCCTCTTCCTGGCAAGAGCAACTTTCATTTCAGCAGCAGGTTGCAACTTCATTCTGAGAAGTATTGAATTTTTCCTGGGTGGCAATCTACATGCCTAAATAGTAAGGGTTTTTTGCTTTCAATTTCTCTGCTTTTTGGAGTAACTGGTAAAGCATTGGCTGTTGAAGATTGTACAGAATATCTGAGCAGGACAAATGAAGTCTCTTAGTGTAATATCTCTATTTATATGTCAAACATAAAGTCTCTCATCTACAGAATTTCATGATCAAGCTGGTGTCTGCATATCCCCTGCAGCTATGGAGCTTAATACAAAACCTCCATAATGAGGAGGGAAAATTAAAAACAATCAAACAAACAAACAAAACAAAAAAAAAAACCAACCAACCAAAACAAAACAAAAAAACAACCAATCACAAAACAAACAAACCTCTGAGTAGACATTGGTAAGGGCAGTTGATTCAAGACCACAGGATGTCGTCTTTGTCTCTGCCTTTTCCCCTAAGCTGGCTTAGGATCAGGAGCACAATCTTGTTACATACAAATGATTTCTGAACATGCAGTTCATCCTTAGTATCTTTATTAACTAAAATCATAGCTGGTATTGTTAATTTGTCCAAACAGCTGGATGAAATATGGTTAGATTTTTTCCATGTTTCAAAAATCACTAGGGGAGTTTATTATAAGAACCATTGTAGCAGAAAGAAAACTCAAGTTATACATAAGGTACCTATTATGAGAGAGGAATCTATAGATCAATACGTTTTGTTCAGAGTCTAAGACAGTGATCTGTAGTGCTTCTTTCACATACATATTTTAGAGAGATCTTGTTATCTTACAGATTTTTAAAAAATTATATTATTATTTTATTTCTTTAAGAATAATGAGCTGAGAAGTAACCAGGCACTAACTAGCCAACTCCAGTTTTTGGGAAATACTTCCCTGTCCTTTCTAAAATACAGGATAATGATGATAGAAACAGGCTTTTTCTTTTTAAATTTTTTTTTATTTTTTTTTATTTTTTCCTGTGAATTACATGCAGTCAACAAAACATAGTCTTGTGAATGAAGTACTGGATAAGAATCTTGATGATCTACATTCAGTTCCCAGGTTTGCCACAATATTTCTAGACCATTATGGAGAGATACTTTGTGTGAGATTCAGTTCACTTCTTTTTTCCCAGCTGTAAGGTAGGCATCAATGCTCTATTATCACTAGAAATAAAAGTACTTTGAGAAGGCAGCTCCTTATTTCCTAACAAGCCTAACTTCGGGATGCCTAAAATTAAAGAGATAGTCTTCAGATATGTATTCCTAAGAAGAAAACAAATGCTGAAGAATATTAAAAGCTGGGCAGTTTGCAATATTTTGCACACAGATGAATACTCAGTACTTGCCACTAGCCTGGCTAAACAGGCTCTTTGCAGGTTGGCCCTGAGAAAGCAGCATGGAAAACTTGCTTAGTTGAAAGATAGTCTCACAGGTGCATGTCACTCACAATGCAAAACCCATCACTGGCCTCCAGTGGGAAAGGAGCACAAATGTTCCCTCCTGGCTTGACAGTATCCCCTTCAGAGGGTAAGCATCTAGAACTTCCCTCATGTGATGCCAGTTGGCTCAGACTGTCAGAAAGATTCCTCTCAGTGCCTCACAGACAGTTCTTCTAAGAACATCTCTGATAAAAACTACACCATTTTGGTGAAACTCAATTCGGAGGGGAAGCAAGAGATCCAAAGAGCATCTTTTTCATCCTGTCACACCCTGAACTTTCCCCAGTATTGTATGCCTGAGACCACAAAAAGGTGACTCCACAAGTAAAAGAGAAATGCAGCTCAGCTTAAAGTTCTTCTCTACTCTTCTCTACTGGACTTTTTTTGGGCTCATTGCCAGACTCTTTGATGCTTTATGCTAGCTAGGATGGTAAAGATTTTCTTTCAAACAACTAACTTTGTTCCAAAATCCAAGCACAGTCACGTTTAGCTTTTCATTTTCCTGGCTAGGTTTATCCTGCTCAGCTAGATGGAGTTTTCTGCTTTTTCTCAGATAAGGCATGTAATTACTTGGTAAAATTTAAATGTGATTTCTTTAATTTAATTTATGATTATAGGCTTTTCATAACTACATAAATTTAACATCTCACATATAATAAAGACTGTATTCTGACAATGCCTTTATGGAATAGCCTTTATTATGGACACAGAATGGAGGTATAAAGGGTTTATCTAGAGACGATATTCTAAGAAGTATAAGCCTGACTTTCTCACATGGAAAAATGACCAAAATCAAGGTTACAGCATGTGTGACAGCAAGTCCAACTTCATAAACCTTTTTGAGAGAAAAGGTGAGTTACATTAAGCTCAACACTGCACTAATGCAATCATAAGGCATCTAGTCAGTTCAAAATGCTCAAAAGGATTACTTTTCCCTTTCATGTGTTTACCTTTCTCTCTCTTTACTCTTTTTTTAATTTTTTTTTTTTTTATTGGTGTTTTATTCCATTTTCAAAGCTCCCCATTTCAGATTCATTCTTAAAGAGTTTTTCAATTAATGGACATAGGCCTGGGAAACCTGATCTAGGCAGCCCTGTTTGAGCAGGGGGGCTGGCCTGAGTGACCTCCAGAGATCTCTTTCAAACTCAGTGATTTGGAAAGGGCAGAGTGGTGACTATCTAATGGTAAGTGTCTAAGAATATCAGTCAGATAGTAATGGTTATGTGTCAGAGTTTTGTCCCTTCTCTCTATATATAATTTCTCAAATTTCAAAGAGTGTTGTCATTTCTTGATATTTCTGTCTCTCAGAAAAAAAACAATGTTGATAACTCTAGTGAATAAAAATGCCAATAAAGTTAGATTATGTTTTACTTGTGATTTGCTGGAATTTCTAAACAGTGCCAAATTACTTCACTTACTATTCCCCAGTGGAATTTCTGAATGTCATGTCTGTAGTCCTTAAATTACTGGTACAGAAGACTCACAATTTGCAGCAATTGCAGTTACAGCTATGTGTGAATAATGTACATATAAAAGAAAAGCTGTGAAACATTATTCTACTTTGGCACAGATTTTAAACATGAGTCCTTTCCCTCGTAGTTTTTTCTAAGTCTTATATTTTTGAGGAGGTATGAATAAGGATTGTCTAAGATTGGATGATATACATGAAGAGTTTTTACCAGTCATTGATTCCTAACACTTTGTTAACTTGTTTTAATACCTATATGTTTATTAAGATGTGATATAACTTGGATCATCTTTGTCCTTAAAAGGAACACTGAGCGATGTGTGATTTTCTGTATGCTTGTACAAATACGCATGTGAATGTGCTGTCCTGCTAAATCAAATTTAGTACATTGTTCACAGCTGTTATTGTATCCCTTTTCAATCTCTAGAGGGCAGATATGTATCTGTATATATGGTCATCCATAATCCTATTCCAACAAAAATCCCATTTTTGTTACCTATGTAAATGTTAAATTTTATATTGAATATTTTTGCATGTAATAAAAACATTGTAATAAAATAATAAATAAATTTTATTTAAAATACATTTCCTATGAAAAATATACTTATTTTAAATTTATAAGGTCTTGGTTTATTCCCTATGCATCTGACTTGATTTCCTCAATAACCACAGTTAATCATGCGTATCATACTCTCAAGAGGAAATATTAATGAACAATAATTTAAGTTATGAATCTTACTCATTATGTGACCATAAAAGTTAAAATCTCAAATGAAACATCTTTAATTGTTTGTTCATTAAATCATTGAAAATACAATATTCCCAAACAACTTGCAAACTCCTGCACAAGCACATTTTTATAGAATGTATTTTCTTGTGTATTTAAACACTGGTGATTTTATAGCTGTTATCTACTTTTCTTTGGGAAGCACTAAAGTCTGTGACAGTTTTCATCATCATGTTATTCTTTCCTAGGAAAGGAAGATTATCTCCTTGCTACTAAGACAATATAAGAAAATGAGACCTGAACTAAAGGTGCAATTTAGTGTCCTAACTATGGCAATTAGTGGTATTCAAAGTGCTCCAGGATATCTGGCATATCTTTCTAGGGTTGGATTGTGAGATGCATGAGCTATGGGGGACAAGCAAAGTATCAGCCAGAGCTCAGTTCATCATAATATTACTAGATATCTATATCTGGATAAACAAACTGAGACCTAATATGACTCAGTGATGTAGAAGCAAATAAATTAACAAAGATCTCAATCCTGACTCTAGTCAACAGGTTATCTCTTCTTAAAACTTATGTCTTTAGAGATAATTCTGCCATTGCAAGTAGTCTTGCAGAAGTCACTGTTTTTAGGATTATTAACACAATGTACTAAACTAAGGAGGAAAGTATGGTGGAACAGTTTCTTTCCATTTTCTGCAAGATTTGGAAGCACAGGAGTTAAACCTATCATTATGTGAAAAATCTCGGCTTTCAAGATCCCCATGCAAATACTTTTCTCATAAATACATATTTGCAAAAGAGTTTGGAACACTATCTCTTTCATCAAACATTATTCTCCTGAATATTCACAGAAAGCAAACAAAAGGGATTGCAAATACTTGCCAGAGAAGATTTACTACATGTAGCTGAACAAGTATTAGTGAATATGGGCTTTTTTTCAGTAATCTTGCAGATACTGAGCTTTTTCAGGGTAAGTAGGCATCTCTCACCTTCCTTCTCCCCTAAAAACTCCAACACATATATCTCCCTTCTTCTCTGTCCAAGTTGTCTTTCAAAAATATATGCACAGAGTAATAACAGAATACTTCTTGCTGCTCATGAGAGATGTGATCAGGGTACACTTCTCAAGGGTTGGATATGTGTTCCAAGATTAGGGCACGTTGTCTAGTTCATGAACCCCACAAATTAGAGGAAGCAATGAAACTCAGACACTTGATTTCTCAGTGAATCTAAACACTATGGACTGCCTGCTCCTAAGAGATCTTCCAAAGTTCTCCTTAGATTCTGTATTCATGTTTGCACCTTCCATCTCCTGCCAGACAGGGAACCTGTAAGACCAGCCCCTTACTTTTTATGCAGACAAGCTGTTTCTCCTTGGATTTTATTCAAAAGGACTGGAAATATTAAAAAAATATTAAAAAGGGTATCAGTGCTGGGTAGATCCAGAGTGGCTTTTTCTGTGTTTTGGTGGGTTTTATTTTGAAATTATACCACTTCTAGTGCACATATATTTCTAAAATATCAGATTTCCCTCTGAGGTAAATCTGAATTGTTCATGGACATCTCAAAAATAAATCCTTAGCAAGCAGGGAGAAACCTCTAACCTTTCTAATACATTCACTTCAGAAGATGTGCAAAAATTTCTCTTATAAAAATGTACTTCACCTGGAGGCCTTTGGGATAATATTCTCTGGTTTGTATTGTATCACTTTGGGTGTGATAACATTGACTCAAAATCTAAAACTGTTTCTTCTCTAATCTTTGCAGAGAAGTCCAGGGAAACATTAAATACTAAATGTCACTCAAGTGTTTCCTGAAGCAACATTGCATCGGTACTGTGATTCTAAAGTCCCTTGGCAATGATATTTAAGACGTCCTGACTAAGAATTCCCAAATACCTTTCGGGCTTTCATGAGCAATCACAAGCCTTTAAAGATATTTTCATTTGACTTCTGATCTATATTTAGTAGGTTTAAAAATAACGTTAATAGCTATGAGAGTGAGCTTTCTCTAATTATGCTTTCAGAACAACCCAGCATATTCCAGTGTCAATCAGTTGTTCATTTAAATGGGGTGGCAAACCCATTCCTAATATTGCCCATAATAATTAGTATACTTCCATGGAGAGACATTCTTATTGGTTTAAGCAGAGCTTTGCATATATACTTATAAAATCTAGGAAAACATTGTAGGCATTTGATTGGAGTTTTGCAATCCAAAGAAAAAGATGCTTAGAGCAGATGTTTGACAAAGGACCCATTAAACAAGTCAATCATGTATCTGTGTCAGAGCTACTGAATGTCCTTAGTGAATATGTATATTCATATATATTATCAGAAATAATTGATACACCATGATTCAATTATCCACCTCTAAATGTATATATGATATTGCCATTCAGGTCAGAAACTTGCACCTTGATGGATTGCTTAGTTAACCCAGCCATCTTTGGGTCTAATATCTAATAGTTAGGACTGTAGCAGGCTTGTATACCTCAGTAACTACCACCCAAATGAGAGACAAACCAGCCCATTTCACAGAGCAGAACATAACAAGCAGACTGAGTACTCTCCAGGCCTAGCCTGGTACTGTGAATTGTTGAGTTTGATGCCTGAATCAGAAGAAGTAAGTAAGCAAGCAGCAAACAGCATGAAAGAAGATTTTATGGTCAGGGTGCTTTGGCAGTCAGGGCAATTTGATTGCTTATTCCACCAGGATGGGAGATACTTACTTTTTCTTGTAATTCCTCTTGAAGGAAGAGAACATCTCGTTATCAGGACTGAGGACTGACCTGTTGAACTGTGATAATTTCATAGACTATCATATAAACACCTTAAGCTAAAAGGAATAGTACGATGGAGGACAAGAGATGAAAAGGCAGTGAGATTTCATGGCAGGTAAAGAGGGCCCAAAGGAGACATTGATAAAAAGTAGATATGCAATTGGAAGATATTACATAAATAAAGTAATTTGGGAATAAGGGAGCATTTGAATACTACATGGGAAGAGCATGGACAGAACAGATAAGTGACCAAAGGAAAAAGGAGCAAACTGCTGTGGAAGGGAAATGCAAGAGTCTGAGGAATTGCTTGTGCTCCTCCTGAGAAAACAGAATTTTTTTGTATTCTGGGTTTGTTTTGGCTTTGGGGTTTTTTTTTAGCTATTTATTTTTCAAAAAGAAAACTTCAAAATGCCTCTTTTAAAAGCTTTGTTCAGTGTTAACTGGGTTCTCAAAGCAGATCCTGTAAAGGTCCTAATAAAGTCAGCTAATGCAATGACAAAAAGGCGGGGATGTGGCAGGATAATATCAACATTGCTCTTATGGGGTAATTTTCTTTGAATCTTCTGGTTTTTTCCTCATTACATATTGGAAAGGTATACTGTAATCACTAATGTGTTTTTAGATTGTTTTTTAATCAAAAAAACTCTTAAACAATCAAGTGACAGTGAGTCACCACAGATGGGTTTCTTTTCATTTCATGACAATGCTATATAGTGCGGTCCAAAAACCTTTTAAGTCTAAGAAGTCTGCTTTGGAAACATGCCAGCCAAGCCTAGTGTTTCAACTATTATTTTAGAACAATCATGAATGTGGATTTCAGAACTAAAGAAATAAATAGGCCAGGGGAACTCAAAATAAGTCTTTATGGTCTATGAAAATATTCCTTATCCAGGTAGTCATGCATGCCTTTTTTTTTCTAGTCACCACAAAACATTCACACATACACACTTTTCTTATTTGTACCTTTTTTTTTTTCTTTCCATGTCTTGGTACTTGGTATTTAATATATCTATCTCATGAAGAGTTTTGTGAGCCCATTTCTCAAGTATGTCCTGCTCCCTCTGGATGGTATCTAGTCCTTGTGTTGCATCAACTGCATCACTAATCTTTCTGTCATTTGCAAACCTGAGGGTGCACCTCATCTCACTGTCTATGTCATTGATAAAGATATTAAAGAGCACCAGTCTGAAGTCAGAGCTCTGATGGACAACACTCGTCACTGGTCTCCATATGGGCATAGAGCCATTGACCCCAACTCTCTGGCTGTGCCCATCTAACCAATTCCTTACCTGTTAAATAGTCTATCCTTCAAATCCCTGACTCTGTTTTGGACATAAGGCTGTCGTGGTGCCATGCTGGAGGCCTTGCAGAACTCTAGGCAGATGACACTGGTCAGTTTTCCCTTGCTGACTGTTGCTGCCACTCTGTTCTAGAAGGCCACCAGACTGGTCAGGTATGATTTGCACCTTACCAAAGTCATGCTGACTGTCTCAGATAACCTCCTTGTTTTGCATAGGCCTTAACACTGGTTCCATGAGTGTCTGCTCCATGATCTTCCCAAGAAAAAAGGTGAAGTTCTACTGTTCTGTAGTTTCCCAAGTCTTCCTTTCTACCCTTTTTTAAAATAGTAGCAATGTTTCCCTTTTTCCAGTCACTAAGGACTTCACCTGACTTCAGTCAATTTTCAAATATGATGGAGAGGATCTTGGCAACAACATCAGCCAGTTCCCTCAGGATCCTGGGATGCATTTCATCAGACTCTATAGACTTGTGGCTATTAAGTTTCATCAAGTGGTCTCAAACTTGGTCTTCACTTTGGGAGGGACTCTGCTCCCCCAACGCCTGCCTAAAGGTTCAGGATTTTGAGAGATGTGGAAGGTCTGACTGCTGGTGAAGACTGAGACAAAGAACTCATTGAGTACCTTAGCCTTCTTCATATCCGTTGTCACCAGTTCTTTCTTCTCATTTATGCTTATGGAATCCCTTCTTGTTATTCTTCACATCCCCTGCAAAATCCAGTTCTGTCTGTGCCTGGTTTTCCTGATCCCATCCCTGCACTCCTGACCTGTATCTCTGTATTGTCCCCAAGCCACCTCCCTGCTTCCACTGGCTGTATGTTTCTGTCTTACTCCTCAGTTTAAGAGCAGATCCTTGCTCAGCCATGTCAGTCTCTGGGCTGCCTTGCCTGATTTCCTACACATAAAAATGAAGAACTATCGTGCACTAAGAAATATGGTCCTAAGGAACTGCCAGCTCTGTTCACCCATGCTATCCCTAAGGATAGTCTTCCAAGGATCTCATCCACTAATTCTTTAAAAAGCTGAGAGTTGTCTCTTCCAAAGTTCAGGGTTCTGAATTTACTCCTCAACAGGCCCGTGCTCTTTGAGATCATAAACTCCACCATGGCACAATCACAATGGGCTTGTCAGACATGTTAGGTCTCAATTATGAAATGGGACAGGATTTCATGGGCGAAGAAAGACATTTCCTACAACTTCAGAGTCTCAGCTTTTAGTATGATGTTAGTGCACACATGCTGGCACATGCAACGATTATGGGTGTATCGGCATCAGAGAGTGAATACACACTTGCAAACATGAGCAGACACATGCTAAAGAGAGGCATGAAAAATGTGCACAGACGTTTGTCTTCTCTCTGAGACAAAATAAACCACACAGAAGAAGCAAAACTATCAGTGACAATCAGGTTCATGCCTGTGTTTAATTTGCTTTTGTTTTAAACCTTTCTCCAAGGAACAACATTTTCTTCAATAGTTCAAAAACGTGGTTTGGCCTAATTGTATTTTTATTTCGAAATGATAAGCAGCCACTTAAAACTTTTCAACTACATAGTATTTTACATACTTAAAGGTGTTTAACAATTGTGAAATCACAACCTACTGATTTTTAAAGAACACATGAAACATTCATTTCTTTTTGTTAAATATTATAGTACTACAGACTTTCAAGAGATGTATCTAAGAGTTATAAGTAATATTGTCTTTTAATATCTAGTGTTTATCCTCTGCAAATAGGTGATTTAAGATCTGTATTGAACCACAAAGATTGTGTTTGAGCCATTTGCAATTACTAATCTACAAATCAATAGCATGCCAGTAATTTTAAATTTCTCTGAGTACCAGACTCTCAGCTTTTAAATATAAATTTTGTACTGCAAATTCATTTGTAAAACCCCTTTGATGCATGAAACCCCATTCTTAACTCTGCTTTGGAGAGGCTGGAACAAATGAAGAGAGAAAGACTAACTGCTATTTTCCTGCTCTGGACAAAACCAAAATGATAATTCAATGAAAAAATTGATTAAAAAGAACAGGAATTAACAACTCCTAGTTCCTGAATTTCATTCCAATTATGATATTGCTGAGATTATTAGGTCACACAATCAAGACTCTTAGTGAGGATGCAAATTAAATACTTAGAGAAGGAATGATTTTGTTGTAAAAACCCTGGGTAGCTTCAGAAATAGGTTGCATGGGAAATTGCTCTGGAAACTCCAATCTGAAAATGTAAGCTCTTTAGCAATGTTTTAGGCAAGCTTGCAAATATTCAGCAAGATTTCTAATTATATTCTCTCTACAGATCCAAAAATCTACATGGATTTCTTCAAATTAGCACTTTATGCCAAAAAAAAAATTTTTTTTTAATTCTCAACTAGTTGTATTTGTCAGACCTCATGTCTACCATTTTCCCAGTCTCAGACAGGTTAGAGCATGGTTTGCTAGTTTGCCAAAATCTTATTCTGCAGCCACACAATTAAAAGAATAAAAATAAAAAAAAAATAATAATAAAAAAGGTGTTTCCCAGTAAAAATGGTTTCTTCATGGTTTTTTTGCTATAGACCAAATATTGTCTGCATCTCTCTGATTAGGTTCACATGGAAGATATGACCATGGTGAAAGGAGTTTGGAGGAACAGAACAATATTAATTTAAGAGAAAATCACTCTTCTGTCTTTCACAAGAAGCCATCCTATACACACTCACATCTTATTACAAATATGTTCCTAGGACTTACATATTGTTATTTTAAATAGCACTAATAATTAATTGGCGATCATGGCAAATGGCTAGTCTCCGTCAATGGTTCAGCTCAACAAATGAGGTTCATGCTGCACTGAGTGATCAAATGTGGCAAAATCAAGACCAGGTAATGACAAGAACAGAGGGTGAATTTCTGAATTTTCTTGATCTAGGAGTAGTTTATATCAGACTTTTAAATTACTTTTTTGTTTTAAATATGTTATTAGGAAGGACTGTAGATTTCTTTGGCACACTATTATTTTTTTTTTCCCTTGAAACACAGATGGGGGCTATCACTTAATAAAACCAAAAGTATTTTTGCACATATTGAAACCACAGCAATTACAGAATTCCTGAAAATATTTTGTACTGTTAACCAGCTTTATGACCCAGGTTTTTCACCATGGAAGCCCACAAATTTCTGTGCTTAGGTCCTGTGTTAAATTAACCAGACTACCTTCTGTTACTTGCTGTCATGGTTTAATGCCAGCCTGCACCTAAACTCCATGCAGTCACTCTCTCAATTCCTAACAGTGGGATGAGGGAGAGAACCAGAACAGAAAAAAGTGAGAAAACTCTGGACTGAGGTAAAGTTTAATAGGTAAAGCAAAAGTTGCACACACAAGCAAAGTAGAACAAGAAATTAATTCACCATTTCCCATGAGCAGGCAGATGTTTAGTCATACCCAGGAGAACAAGGCTCCACTACGTGTAATGATGACTTGAGAAGAAAAACACAATCCCTCAAACTGGCCCCTTTCTCCCTTCCCTGCCTTCCTCTTTCTTTCCCCTGCTTTATATACTGACATCATATTGCATGGAAAATCCCTGGGTTCAGCTGTCCCAGCTATGTCCCCTCCCAACTTTTTTGTGCACCCCCAGCCTTCTCACTGGTGGAGTGGAGTGAGGAGCAGAAAAGGCCTTGACTCTGTGTAAGCACTGCTCAGCAGTGACAAACACATCCCTATGTTATCAACACTGTTTTCAGCACAAATCCAAAATGTGTTATCATAACAGCTACTGGGAAGAAAATTAATTCTACCCCAGCTAAAGCAGACAAAATTACTTAGTTACAAAATTAAGCTGAAAGCAATAGCCACTTTAGATTTTTAATACATATAATACTTTAAGATAATATTTCAAATAGACAAAATTTTACACATTTATTTCTATGCTAGATTTTATACCAGATGAGGAGGAAAACAATGGACAGTAACTGAATTTGCTAAGCTAGACACCAATCTATTTTCAATACTTTGAAAGGAGGCTGTAAATCTTTGGTGGGGGTTAATAATGTCATGACAATTAGTGATTCTGGACCCCCTGAATTCTGGGATATCTACACTGAGATATTTCACAAGTTAACAACTTTCAAACAGAATCTGATAAGCATTTTCTGAAATCAGACCATTTAATGTGCTTTGAGTGGGGAACCATAGAACACAGCCTCTTGTGAAAATCTTGACCAGAGGTTTTTCCCCATCAAAGGATGGCTTATGTGGCACTGACCTCTGAGATTATGTACGAGCTTTGCATGGCAAGGTCCTAGTAGTGTGAGGGTTACAGGGGTGGCTTCTCTGAGGAGCTGCCAGCAACTTCCCACATGTCCTAAAGAGCCAATGCCAGCCAGCTTCAAGAGGGACCCACTGCTGGTCAAGGCTGACCAGATCAGCAATGGTAGTAATGTTTCTGTGATAATGTACTTAAGAAGGAAAAAAAATATCAGACAGAGGCAACTGTAGCCTGAGAGGAGAAGAGTGAGGATGTGCGAAAGAAACAGCCTTGCAGATGCCAAGGTCAGTGAGGAAGGAGGGAGAAGAGGCATTTCAGGTGCCAGAGCAGAGTTTCCCCTGCAGCCCGTGGAGGTTCATGGTGGAGCAGAGATCAGCCTGAAGACCATGAAGGAGCCTGTGCCAAAATAGGTGAATGCCCAAAGGAGTCTGTGACCCAGTGGGGTGCCTGTGCAGGAATAGGTTCTGGCATGACCTCTCAAGTTTGTTTTGCCTGTGATGGCAACTGGTGAGTGATGTCTCCCTGCCCTTATGTTGACCCACAAGCCTTTTGTTATATTTTCTCTCCCTGTCCACTTGAGGAGGGGAGCGACAGTGCAGCTTTTGTAGACACCTGGCATTCAGCCCAGGCCAAACCACCACAGACGGAAAATCTTACACATTTTTGGAAGTAACTTTGGCACAAAATTAATCAAATTCTGTCTTTTTCCCCCTTGGAAAAGTAAATAAACTAAGCAAAGATGGGTATAATATTCACAGTCTACTGTAGCTTTTATTTTTATTCTAGGAGATCAGTACAATGACCTGAGTGATGAATTAGGAGAAGAATATGATTTCAGGGGAAGGAAGGTAGATTAACTAGGCAAGTGCACAGACTGTTCTCTTCAGATAGCAAATTGGAGAGATTCATCACAGGTCTTCCCAGGAGGGCAACTAGTAAGAGTTCTACTACAGTAAGAGGCATACTGTGCTGTCCTACACAGTTTTACTTGTTTCTTGGGGTTTTTTCCTTCCCTCTCGCCCCCCCACTAGTAATAGGTTCTATTTTGCTCATTCATCAACATCTTAACTTTAGATTAATAGATAGCACAGTATAATCTGAAATACTCCTGTCTTCAGTTTCTTCCAGGGCAGTTTGGTGTCAAAGACCTTGCATTTTATTATAATGACCAATGTAATTATAGGAATAGAATTGTATGGGAAATAGGAAGATCACAAAACACTGTGTAATTTTATTTGATTTTATTTTTGTTATTGTCAGTTAATAAAATTGCACATAAACCAAGCGAAAACCCATGCATATATTTAGGTGTCTTGCAACAGATAATGTTGTGGGTTTTTTCTTCTTTCCTATGTTTATCCCTGAAAACCACAGACATATATCCACATTTGGATTTTAGCTTAAGGGACAAGACTAATATTTAACCAGCCTTTGTATATATCATTCAAGAGAAGATGTTATTCCTTGAATGCTTAGCTTTCTGTGGTGATACTTAGAAAGTTTTTGTACCAAAAAGTACCTTGTAAGTTTTGTAGTTTGAAATGGGATTGTGCATGAATAGGTGGTTAGCCTGTTATAACAGGTGAGAAGAAAGCAGTTAACTTTTGGGAGTTGTGAGGGGCCTAGTTCTTTAATTAAGCAAAATTTTATAAATTTAGTAAATTGATTGCTTGTTACTGTATTGCATATTGCATACAGCTTCAGATTCACTGTATTTCATTTATACAGTTATATGGATATCTTACTCTACAGGCTCTCTTTCACACTTTTTCCCTTTCAAACATAAGAGCATCTGTTGTAAGAACATTGCCTTATGACAGACTGACACCACAGTATTCTGCTCAAAGGAAACTTTGGTGGTTAGAGATTTGACAGCAGGTATTTAAAATGTGAGTGATATTCACGATCCCCTAATTTTTGAAAGGGTAGATGTGATCATGAGGAACATCCAGCTATTGAAAGAGCTTTGCTAAGCTGAACAACATCTGCTACACCTGTTTGAAAAAGGACATTTATGATGAATTGAGTGCTCACAACTCTCCTGTTTTTTTTCAAGGATTATACTTAAATAACTACACAGTGCAGGACACAGAAGGTAGCAGCATGATTTTCAGTCAGTAGTCTGAATTTCCCTGAATGACAATTCTAAATGATTGAAGAAAAGCAGTCACAGAAAAGCGAATTCATAGATGTTACACAGCAACGTGTGTATAAAAAGCTCTCCACACAAAGAGCTTTGTGGAGTCTGGGACTGTGATTTTACTTTTTTTTTCTTTGAATCCACAAATTAAAATATTCAAAATACCACTGAGATAAGGTAGATAAAAGTCTGGAACACAAGTAATTGATTGAATAGGGGAAGTTTAATAGTAACTTGTGAAAATACAGGAAATAATTGTATGGTATCTAATTTAGCATGGTAAACTGGAAGTTACTCTCAGTTTAGATCAGGGCAATCAGTTAAAAATAAACTCTCAGGACACAACTTATGCTGCTAGCTCAATCAAGGGGACATGGTTTCATTCCCATGAGGTTTTATTGTCTATTAGATGTCACTTTATTCATAATACTTTATATAGAGGTAACTATTGACATAAGAGCACAGAATGTGTCTTCATTTGAACTTTAAGGATACATTTGAGTGCCAGGAATAACTCCAGTGAAACTATTGGAAGGCTGGATTTTCAGTGTAGCTTAAATCAGTGCAGTTCATGAAACCAGCAGAGCTGTGCTGACTTATAGCACCAAAGGAATGTGTCCCTCACTTAGAAACAACTTATGGTCCTGACATATATTTCACTGTCCTTTATGGCTGTGTGTGCACGTGTGTGTATTTTTTTAGTGTTACTGCTGACTATTTGTAAAATGAGCCTTTGTCTGTGTGGCAGATATGTTTGTTTTCTCCACCTCTGTCTTCAAAAAATAAAGCTGTTCTCAATGAATAGTTTTATTATGATATCAAAACCTTAATTTCTTATTTCAGCAAGTAATTCCACAGTTATATTGTTCTTTATAATGTCTGACATCTTTATAGAAAAATCAAGACATTTCTTAGTCATATGGAAGCTTTTCACAGATTACTTACTTGTTTATAAAAGACTGAATGATGATTCAACAGATTGTAATCTTCCTTGAGTCAGCTGTGAACAAGTGTCCCTGAAGGGTGCTAAGATGCACCATATGGTGGGAAGTATTTGTCATTCACAATGTAAACCAAGATTCAGTTTCAATCGGATTAAGGTGGGGTGGTACAGTAGCCATTTCCCATCGTTGTCTTGTCAGGTTCTGTATTAAATAGCCCATAATATGGGGCTACACATTTCTTACTACCTACCCTCCCCCAAGTGCACACACATAAATTCCATCCCTGAGTCACAATTTCACCAACTCTTAAAATTCCCAGTATGGTCATTATAAGGGTCAGAGCTATTAATCTTGATTTCCTAAAAAGAAAATTCTATCTGGGATAATCAAGGATTTCATTGCAGTTTCAGCTGGATGAGACTGATTTTTGTATCTAAAAGCATGATGACATGTCCTACTAAGCAGACGGGAGTTCTCTAAGATGTAGGTAGATCTCATGGTAGAATTTCACAAACCGTTCATTCAATAATGGATCAGTTTAAGAAATCTTAACTTTTGCTCCTTCCTGCTTATTCTTGTGATCATACTATCTACTTGTGCTGATAGATATTGTGGGATGGGAATCACATCTGATTTAAAAGTAAGATAGTAGTTTTCTCTTAAGGTTATTTTTTATTTCTGTTATTTACTAACTCAGGTTCCCTATGTGATTCATTCATATTTATAGCTCTGCACATGAAGGGCTAATGTGGAAATAGGGCACCGATGTGTATTCCAAAGCTGTTTAAACAAATAGTACTCAAAATAAATAAATAAATAAATAAATAAATGTTCATGGTGCTACATCTGTAGTGGTGATGCAGAGGCTTTCAGGCTTTCAGGCATAATTTTTTTATTAAGATTCAGGCTTTCAGTCATTTATTCAAATATGGTTAAAGGAGTAATCTCATTGCAGATGTAATGCAGCTATCATACATTATCTCCCTTCTGAAACTAGAAAATGTCTTAAATAACCAAAGAGCATGTTAGAATTTTCTAACTTCAAGTGGTTTAGTAAAAGATATTCTCCGTGACCCTGTCTCAAATAATGCCAAACATTGACATTGTCACAGATTTCAACAAGACTGCTGACAGTAGTAAAGAACTGTAACTATGTTTATGATTACAGAATTGATATTGTTGTTCACAAAAAAATTCGTTCTGGAAATATAAATATAGGATATTTTAGATGTCTGTCCTATTATTCAGAACTGACATAGACAAATGTCAAGTACACAAAGATCTTTTCCTTGTAAATATCTCAGGTAATGAGGAAAATTTAATTAACCTCTATTAGGGTTATGATTTTTTTTTTTATTATTTTTTTATTTTTTTTTTATTTTATATCCACAAGGTATACTTTCTTTCCTCTCTCAGTCAACAAAAGTAAATGTGCAAATGTGTAAATGTGGCAAACTGCACAGCTTCTTTTAATGGCTAACTGGACATGGTTTCATTACAGGTACTGTAAAATTAGCATATTTTCACTGGCCACCTGCTCTTGGCAGAGTTGCAGAATATGGAAATGTACTCATCAGGACTTCTCAAATCCTTTACAGCATTACGGTCTCATTTCCAGAAGAAATAGCTCCAGGAGACTCTACAAAGGTAAAGCAAATCTATCATCAGGACAATAGTGTGGTGTGTTGAGTGGATCTGCTGTGACTACCATTTTCTTTACTGAACCCCTGATCCTCTATTTTAAAGCTGTGTATTGACACTGCAAAGTTTTGCAAAATAAATCCAGATTTTAGGAGGATCAAGAATTGCTTTCTGTGGGACGTGGTCTGTCTTCCTGTTCCCATTTCATTAGGGCTGCCCTCATGGTTAAAGTTTTACTTCTGGCCACAGTACATGAATAACTGCTGCCTACAGAAAAATTAGAAGCCCTGGTTCTGTGAATTTAATCTGGTCAGCCTGGCTCTGCAGATGGTGAGCTGTCAGAAAGCAGATTCATATACAGCCTGAAGCAAGAAGGTGTGGCATAGTTTGCTGACCCTGCTACATATCTGTTCTCAAGTACTGTTTCTAGAAGGACACAGGTTTTGAAGTTCTCTTAGGAAGTCACCGTGAGCAATTAACATTTGGCACACTCTATAAAGCAAGATATAAATTTTTATTCAGCTGTCACCCAAGAAGGCACATTGGTGGATGTGGCAGCTCTTGTCAGGATGAACCAACTGAAAGTTAGTTTATATTGAATGGTTATTTTAATGAACAAGGTCCTACCCGTAGAGCTTAAGTCCTGTTCTAAAAGACGTGAAGAGCTTCTTTCTTTTTCTTTTCTGCTTTGTTGGACGTACACTGTTATTCTTGGAAAGAGAAAACTTGTTTGTGAAAAGAATGCTGCTGATGTGACCTTATTCAGCAGGTAAGAAGCCTCCCCTCTTCCCTGATTACAGACCAAGAGCCACAAAAATACACAGATCCATTTTTTTCACAATGACATCTGATAGGATATAATGATTTTGCACACATCTTGTTTGGATAGTGATTCTTACAGCAGACTAAAGCTTCACATAGGCATGACCAGCTCATGCTATTGCCACTTATATATTATGTAGAAATGATAATGTCTCAACTTGTGATAAGAGCAAATCCATACACTGACAGTCCTGAATGAGGTCAATGTTTCAAATGGCACAGAGTAGAGGCAAGGTCATGAGACAAGCAACCTCTACCAAAGAAATAGTTATTCCTCGAGACATCTTTGGCCTCAGGTCTTATGACCCCTGGACTTTGATACAGTTTTACTAGTTCATGATGAAGTGGTATAAATGGACTTTACAGCAGCTGAGCTGTTTTATGCAGGAACCTTACAGAGAGCATCCATATTCACCACACTTTGTTTCCTAGATCACCACTTTGGATGATAAACCCTGTTTGAAAAGGTGAACTGAAAGTGAGCTCTTACTGTGACATCTCTTAAACTATTAGGAGTCAAGAGGTCAGTATTCATCTTCTACTTGCTAGGAAAACCTAATACCTAGTGTTTTGATTTTTTTCTCATCTATACAAGGTTATCTTGTGTTAAGTCAGGGTCTTGGTACATTCAGTAACTAACAAAGTTTAGTAGCTGAAGTTACTGCAGTTCTGAAGAAACTGCTTAATTTTCACAAGATCTGTGCAGTAACTACTTACTGTGCTATGCTATTTCCAACATTCCTGACGACAAGATGTGACTCAAACTTTTTTTGCTCATAGTTCCAAAATCAATAATGTTACTAAATAAATTTGCCTCTTTTCTCTCTAAACCTCTCTCACTTTGCTTTTTTTTTTCCAATATTCCTAGCTCATTGATACACCCCAAATTTTGGTTTGGTGGTTTTTGTTTGTTGTTTTTTTTTGTGTGTGTGTTTGTTTTTCGTTTGTTTGGGTTTATTTTTTTTGTTGTTGTTGCTGTTTTTGTTTTTGCTTTTTTTTCCCCCTAAATCTGCAGAAAGGTTTACAGGTTAGATTTTAATTCTGTCTTGTTTTTTGAATCATTGTTGCTATTACAATACTGCCAAGTTCTACATTAGTCAGACTACCATTTGCATTGTACAAATACACACATTCTGAGTGAAAAATTGTCAAATAAATTGTAACGTACAGGAGTCAGGCCTTTGTCTTGATGACATGCAGTCACATCCCTAGCAGCATATCCTTAAAAAAGTTTCACAATTAAATCATGCAAGCCAGGTTCCTCATTAAAAATCACTGGCCTGATTACAATGACAAGTACCATTAACATTTTGGTAATGCCCGATTTTTGGTACTGACACTTTGTTACTATCATAGAGCTAGCCCACTGTAATGACCACAGCTTTCTGTACTATTGCCATATCATTTTTTTAATTTAAAAGGAAAGTTTTCACTTGACTAAACCACCTCAGTCCATATGGAATTTATTTTTAGGCAGTTATGTTCATTAATTTCTACATTAAAAAGTGAGTAACTGTGTTGATTTAGTTTAAAATGAGGGGTTGCATGACATTTACTCATTAATGAGGTGAAGATTTGCTGAAGAAAACCCACAAAATCTCAATGGCACCTATACAGAGAAGCCTAGTTTTCAAGGAGGTAAGGACAGAGAATTTAGGCCTCCTAAGAAAATCACAGTAGGAGCTGATAACTAGGAGAGTTCTTGTATGTACTGCTTAGTTTACTTTTATAAAGACTTACTTTTGCATTTTCACTCCTTATAAGAGATTGTGGGAAATGTCTTCACAGAATGAAATAAGTAGGTTGTTTCTGATGGAAGTAGCATGGAAAGAGTTCAAGGTTCAATGCTCAGTTTCTTAATTCATATAAGCATGTATGTGCAACATTTGGCACATCAGTTCTGTGACTCTTAGCTGCACTCATAGACTTCAAACTGGTTGTCTTTTATTTAAAGATCCAGCCACAGCATATGATTTCTGTGCTAGGGAGATATTACAGTTGTGGAATTGGTCTGCAGAGTCACTCTACTGTTTTGCATTTGTGTTAGGTTCACACCATATTGACAGAGACCCAGAGACTGATGAGTAACTAAAAGTTGGAGGATTTTCAGTACACACTGGTTTTCGTTTAGTTTTAGCTAAACTATGCCATGCATATTTAAAAAGAATAAGAGTCTCTGAGATCAAATACATTGATTTTCCATCAAAGTACCTGGATTGATCAAAGTTTCAGAGGGGGTCTTTATTCTCTTTTTCTATGTACAACCTATTAACTGAAAGAATTATCCATATTGATATCACTTAATGAAAATGAATGACTATTAAGAAAACCTTGAGAGACAATAAATACATAAGATTTTAACAAAATACTGGTTCCTGTCTTCCTTCTTCCATTCATTTGTTGTTTTTAATTAATGTATTCCATGATTGCTGAGGAACTGTGATCAATATAACCTGGAGAGTAATAGGGAATGAAAACAAAACCAACTCAACCTTCAACATTTCTTGACTTTGCCTTCAAATAGTACATATTATTACCCACATCATGAGTGCATGAACTAGGTTTTGAAGGATCACAGCAACATATTATGAAAAAAACCCATCAAAGTAGAGAAGAAATTTTAAGCACTTTCTTTGCTTTCTGTTTGGCCTCAGAAAGCTAGACTGATGGAAGCAAGTAAAATTGTCTACCTATATGAGGATACTAAACAGCTAAAATCTATTTGAAATTTGTTAACACTAATTTTGAGTTTATTTCTGGTGGCTTTTTGTTTTTCACTTTGAACTCCATCTTAAGGAATTTAAAAAAAAAAAAACCTGAAATTTTTGTTTCCAACACTGTCATCTCTACAAACTATCCACAATAAGGAGCACATTAAAACCCACCTGTAAGAGACAAAGCAAAATAAATGAATGGATACTTTAGGTGTTTTACAATTACTAGGAAGAGTGAATATAGCTGTTTTTCTTTTTCTCTCTGATTCTATGTTATTCAATCACTTCTGTGATGGATACCTTTATAAATGCAACCACATTATTCTAGATGTGAAGTATTTGTTTTGAACTATTTCTGCCTCAGATTTTTTTTGAGGTAAAGGAAATCTAGTGTTTTAGGCACATTGGAGCCAGACTCTTTCATGGTAAGAAAGAGTCCAAACATAACAGCTTCCAAGCCCTTACTAACTCCAACACAGACTCTTTCTTACAAGATACTTTTTCCTGAGGATTTATCTCATTGGCTGAGTTGGTAGCGAAGAGTCTCAAAAGAGAACAGCCCCACAAACAGTGATCCTTTCTCATTTCAGGACCCCACCATGCTGGTGTGGATGAACAAACAGACAAACAAACCAAGGTGATTGTCTTAATGCTCACTTCATGGGAAGCCCCAACATGAACATCTGAAGAAATGCCTCATAGTGTCCAACTTTTTTTCATGCAGTGTTTTAAATTCTTCCTCTGTAAACCCCTTAAATTAGAGCAATAATTTTCTTATTTTCTTTATAAACAAAATGTCTAGGAGTTCATCATTTCTCTTGGATCTTTTTCCAGGACACTTTGAAAGATTGCGTGGGCTTTCTCCGGGGAGCGTGTCCTGAAGATGTGCAAACACAGCCAGTATTGTCACACTGCCACTTTTCATGACATTATTGTGAATCCCGAAACATATGGTGTTTTTCTTAAAGCTTCAACTACCAGTGTAATGACTGCTGTTTACTTAAGTTATTGGCCATGGAGATTTTAATATTGAGGCATTTCACAAGCCTTATTTGTATGAGGCAAAACCCCACCAAATCTTGATTTTGCAAATGAAGAACTAAAGCCTTGAAAAGATTAAGAAGTGTAAAGTTATAGAGAAAATCTGAAACATGTACCCAGGTTTTTCCAAGCCCTTTAGGGTAGCGTTGAAATCACTGATTCATATTTCAATCAGGTTTTGTCTAGGATTAGCAAGTAAATAGAAGACTAGGATATTTTGATCATGTAAAAATGACTGAAAAGGTTACAACTAAAACCTTAAGGTTCTAAAGAGAAATAAGATGAAAGATTATTTCTGCTTTATAACATTTAAACAAATTTCATTCAGCTTAGGCCTTGAAGCTATGAATTCTGTTACACCTTCCATGATAAAAAGAGGAGTTTTTAAAAGAACACCTTTCACAATATTCCTTCTGTCATCTCCTTATGATAGAAGACTTGTTAAACTTCATGACCAGATCATAATGATGTAACCAACCATGGCTATATGTCTTATTAAAAGCATAATAAACAACTTTGTAGCATGTATAATTCTCAAGAGGCCAGTAGAAAGAACTGACAGGTTTTAAAGTGACTGACAAGGGCATGACAAGACCATTTCTGTCCTGATCTAGGAGAAGCTCACCTTTCAAAAGAATTCCTGCAAGAAGGCACTGACCTGCCAATACACTCATTGCCCTTTATATGTAAAAATGCTTGATCTCAGCAAAGAACCTCAAGAATACAGAAAGAACTATTTTCTTTTAGAAAAGGGATAAAATAGTTAACTTAGCAACAAACTTTTGAATTGTCTTCAGAAGGTAAGGTCATGTCCAGACTAAGTCTGCAGTACCCCTTCCCACATAAAGGATGTAAGTACCAGGATTTTCCCTTGGGCATTTTTTCCTACCTTAGATACACAGGGGGAGGAGAGCTGCTCAGGAGCAGATTTTGGGGCAGAACTGAAACAGTGATACAAAAATCCATTGATCCAAAATGCAGTAATCTTGATACAGGCTCTCCCTTTGCTTCCTTTTCCCATTTGTCTTGCAAACCCAGTACAAAGCCAGCAAAAGTACTACTTTCATCCTTCCAAAGCAAAGTCAAACAAGGTATGGAAGCATCTTAATTCCAGACTAAGGAAATGAGATCATTTGGAAACCTAGTTGTTTGCTGACACAGAGGTCCATGTTACTTTCTTACAACTGTTTAGTATTCATTCTTTTCTACTTTTTTACTGAAGCACATTATCTTTGACAACCTCAGTTCTCAGACTACTCCATGAGAAGGCACATTTCTTAAAGCAAAGTAAAATATAAATATATATAAAATAAAATATATTATATATATAATAAAATAGAACATATATAATAAAATATATTTTGCCTATTTTTTTTCACTTCCTTATTTTCAGAGTTACATTATGCTGCTGCCCATCCAGAGCTTAATAGCTAAAAGAAATGTATTCTACCTCTTCATTCTCCATCTAAGAGTCCCTTAACAAGCTACTTTAGCTGTCCAAGTCAGTAACCTTACCTTAAGAAATCATGTTTAGGCCTCTCTTCCATTCAAATAATTCTGACAAACAGCATCCGCTGAGCAATTTAGATCTCCTAGATAACACTCTAGGGGTTCCCTTTCACAGAGATGAAATTACAGCATTTTATACTTTTGTTTCTCACCCTCTTCTTTCCTCCCTACATTCAAAGAAAAGAACTTCACTACTTACAAATAATGGCCAAAATACTAAAGAAAGCAGGATACTAATTACAATGGCAATGGAAAAAAAATGGGAAAAAAAACCCAGGAATTTAATGTTAGAAGCCTTTGAGCTGGGACAGACCTTACTTGCTGCTGAAACATAGATACATATCAAACTGTGAATTTAATTTCTAATTTTCCTCAAAATGAGTTAGTAAAAGGAAAGGGCAGGGCAGCATGATTTGTGCTGGGGAAAAACAAAACACTGGAAACCTACAAGCTTCTAGAGAGGAAAACTCTAACTCTGATGGTCCTGACAAGATAATTTCCTTCTTGATTATGCTTGAGAGATGTTAAAGGAAAACTCTAAAAACACTGAATTGAAGAAGCAGATTTGCTAACTGCTCTGACAACCTGCTCTCTGATCTTAGAAAATGTAAGCACACCAAGCATGGCAGTGTCGTGATCTGTGTCTTGAGTGCTTTGTATTACTCGAGAAAATACACTTATGCAAAATAAATTTATACACAGTAGCTGTGGAATAGAAATCAGAGTCTGCAAGGCATGGCTTTAAAAGGGTGTTTAATTTTGGCTGAAAGGGAATTACTCATAAAATAAAACGAAATGGAAGATCACAGTCAATTTTGTGAGTCCTTCTTAAGTTTTTTTTTAATTATTATTATTTTTATTAGGGGAGTGAAAATACTGAGAAAATCTCTAGCACTGGTAGCAAAAGCTTCTAATATAACAGCAGCCTTACATACTCTGACTTTAGAGGAAACAAAATACTGTGGCTCTCCCATGTCAAATGATGAAACTTCTGATTACAATGAGTAGTTCAAAGCTTCTCACTAACATTAGTGTCTCTGTGAATTCACAGCAGATTTAAACTTCAGAGAAATACTATATTTCTTGCAAATGTATGATGTAATCACCTTTGATAAGCATAGGGCATAATCATAGGGCATAATCATTGGAGGGTTACCTATTTTTACAAACATAATAAATACAATAAGTTGTACAAACTAGGCAATAAAATGTATTTCTCATACAACAAGCTTGTATGCAAGTATCTGTATTGATCACAAAATCCAAAGCCTTTTCAATGCTTTGACTTTTAAAGTTCATTTGTAGTGCTGTCTTTGCAATTGATATTTCTTCATTCTTCCTATATAGAAAAGTAAGGTTAATCACAGAACTCAAGGTCTGGGCTGTTTTTCTGTGATGGGGTGAAAGGCTCACACATATTTCAGTTTTACCCAATTTTGTGGTTTAACCCCAGCCAGCAATCAAGCCCCACACAGCCGCTCAGTCACTCCTCCACTGGTAGGATCAGGGAGAGAATTGGAAAGATAAAAGCTAGAAAATTCATGGGTTGAGACACAGACAGTATAATAGGTAAAGCAAAAGCCATGTACATAAGCAAAGAAAACAAAGAACTAGTTCACAGCTTCTCATGGGCAGGCAGGTGTTCAGCCAAATGCAGGAGAACAGGGCCCCATCACATGTAAATTTACTTGGGAAGACAAATGTCATCACTGCAAACCTCCTCCCTTCCTCTCTCTTTCCCCCCCCGCTTTATATACTGAGCATGATGCCATATGGTATGGGCTATGCCCTTGGTCCCTTTGGGTCACCTGTTCTGACTGTGTCTCCTCCCAATCTCATGTGACCCCTGACTTCCTCACCAGTGTGGCTGTACAAAAAGCAGAAAAGGCCTTGGCTCTGTGTAAGCACTGCTCAGCAATTACAAAAACATCTCTATATTATCAACCCTGTGCTCAGCAAAAATCCAAAACACAGCACCATACATGCTACTGTGAAGAAAAGTAACTCTGCCCCAGCCAAAACCAGCATACCCCACTACAAGCTGGGAGCGATCAGAGGTTGACCAAGTTCTGAAGTGTGTAGGTACTCCCAAGTCTAATGCATTAGTACTTCCAAGAGCAGAAGTCTTGTGTTATGTATGCATAATTCATTCTTATCTCATATGAAATAGTTTTACCAGACTCTGTTCATCCTTTCCAAACTGTTAATCCTCACTCTGGTTCTTGCACAGCTGCATTTCCACTGTAAATAACCTGTTTCACTGGGAGAAAAATCAGCATTTTTAATGCAAATGTCCCTATAAGTCCTGTTAGCAGCAGTTTTCTGTGATAAAACTACAAAGGGATTAGCTTCCCAATGTATCTAATATGTCCCTTTTCACTGTCAGAACAGTCATTCTTAAGAGAATTCACCGGAAAGATTGATTCCCCCTCCCCCCGCCTTTGACTTTATATAAATTTGCATAATGCCATTCATTATCTTTTTCATTTTGACTTTATAACCTATATGGCCAGGTTCATCAGATGTTATGCCACTATTAGAGTAGATCAATCATTTAAGCCAATTTTGTCTGTCATACTAATTGTTGACAAAGATTAATCACTTATATTGAAAAATTATTGGCAAGTTCTGCCAGAAGTCAAATCTCTCCTCTACCTTCCAGACTCACTTTCAGTACAGGTTGTGGCCTGAGGTAATTAATTCTGTGTGCATTTTTATCCTAAAACATTAAAATTGGAGAAGCATTTTTCATATGTTTCTTGCATAGGAAAACAACTGCAATCCACTACAATATGTGAAAATGCTACAGCCAAGATGTTCTTCTCTCTCATGTTAAAACCTGTGGAATAATCACCGAATATATTATGGCTCAGAAAAAAAATTACAATTACATCCTAGGAGGAATGAATTTTCTATTCCCTCTGTTGGTGAATTGAGAAAGCTGTGCTTAAAGCAGCTTTTTGTCTATATAACATCTATTTCTTATTCCTTTTATGATGAAAAAAAGGGCTCATGTAAACAATTCTGCGTGGACTTTCTAGGTAGCAACAGATTTATTTCTAAGCAGCTAAATTTCTGTTAAAATTTCATATGTATTTCTTATTCTCTTCGTGGTTTCACTGGAGATGCACTGAGAAGGTCCAAGACCAATTGCCTGCAAATGAGATTTACCATGGGCTACAACATCAGAAAGAAATCCTCACTGGTAAGAACTGACTTATCCAAGTTTTTCATCATCTGAATCATCAAGCTGGGTTATTTAGTGAAACTTTCAGAAAATAATGGGAAAATTTTCCCTGGTACTGTCTACATTTTTACAAGATGCAACTTGATGATGGAACCTCACTCGTCTGTGCCACAAAAAAGCTTGGTAAGCAGGAGAAAAGATGTTGAACAGGAGAAGTGACCCAGGAAAGATCGCCACTCCTTGAAAGTTGGTGAGGGTCTTCAGTAGACTAAGGAAGAGAAGACTGACCTGAAGCTCTTGAACTCTGCAGAGCTTTCAGACTGTTTAGAGATATCAGTTCCAATCTAGAGAATTCCTCTGAAATCTTCAGTGAAGTTCCCAGGACACTTCAACCTGATCCTAATTCACTGAAAGCATTACTCACCACTCACACAGCTGATGTCAGGTTGAATCACCTGTAGATAAGAGGGTGAAAGTCACTTGGAACTTTCCTTTCTCTGAGAAATCTTCACTTTGCATTCAGAATTAGAGCTCTTTTTTCTGTTCCTTTTTTTTTTTTTTTCCCCTTAGGTTATTGAAAAGAAATTCTGGCATTTGAACAGCTTCTGAGAAGTTTCCTTGAAGAAAATTTATGGTTTCGTTTTGCAAAAAAGACAAAAAGGAACAAGAAAGCAACAGTAGATTTTAAAAAAATTTAGTGCCACAGAGAAGTCTGGAGCCAGACTATGAGAAGGCAGCCAGTCCAGCAAGTCCATTAAAAGAGTGGATGATATACAGAGTGCTTGAATCTGTTGGAAACCATTAGAACAGTGTGTTTATTAATTAAATGCTGAGAGGGACATTGTAACAAAGTAGGGCAGTTTAACTAGCAGAGATTTCCTTTGATTCCTTGCTTCCAACTCAGGTAAAGTTTCTTTTACTGTATTTAGAGGATTTGAAACCTATCAAGTCTGATAGACGTCTCCTTGTCTCCAGCAGAGAGACAGGTGGTATTTGTTCAAAAGGTGGCATAGTTCCAAAATATGCCTATTGCAAGAGCTGCTGAACTCTAGAAGAAGATAAGCTGAAACTTAATTAGCTATGGACACCTCTTCCCAATATTTATTCCTACAATTGAGTTCTATGATGAGTTTGGTATTATTCAGAAAGCCGAGTGCAAGTAGGAACTATTCTACATAGTATTTTTTTATCTGAAAGTGATAGAGTAAAGCATTTTTCAATTTTTTCGTGAAGAAAGAGACACTAAGATTTTTCAGAATGAGGTGTCAGAATTTTACAGTGCAAATTTACTCTTACAAATACCTTACATTATAACAGTCAAAAATGTAGGAAGTTAAATTTAATTTAAATGTAGGAGCACATTTCCCTAAAATAATTCCAATTGCATTGATAAAATCTCATTATACATATTGTTTCAGCCATATCTGTTGATAATTTTTGGCTGCATTTTAACCATTTCTGAAAATTCAGACTATGATGTCACATGCTGTAAATAACTCCAGTATTAAATGCTACCATCTTGAACAACACCACTGTATGAACACAGTATGGGATGTTCACATGGCAGCATATTGTATGCATTTTATTTCAAATACTTTGGCTCTAATTTTAATAGAATTTGTAATGATTTTCTAAAGAGGGAGATGTCATTACTTTAAAGCAGTAAGAAGTAAATGCCAAATTTCAGTGCTAAGAATGTCACATGTTCTTAACCTATGTGTTTTCACTGAAGGGGTTATTTCTTTTTCTCTTTAGATCATTAATGATGGTGAGATAACATGACAAACACTGTACATGGTATATTTTTGCTAAGATCTTATATTAACTTTTGTTTTAACAGTTTTTAAATTATCAACTTTTTAACTTTGATTTTTATTTTTCCTGTAAAAAGTAAAAGAATTTCTACTGGAACTTCTTACCTTCAGTTACCGTTGAGATATCCATATGGGGTTTTTTCTTGAATAGAATGGTTTTTTCCTCCCTCCTATAGAGTTTTTCAAAGTAACCCATTGAGAATAAATTAGGCTTAAATAAAGTGAAATTAAAAATTACATACAACTTTGTTAACAAAATAGACCATTTTATTTCATATTACACATTGCAAACAAAAAAAAAAAAAAAAAAGAAAAAATAATTTCTGAAAAAAACCAAGGAAATATAACGATTAAATAAAGTATGCACTTCTTTGTGCATCTTGGAATCCAGATTTTGACTCTTAGCTAGAGTTAACTATGGTATAATGACTATTTTTTTTTCCTGCATTTATAAATTTTAAAAAAATATAGGGATTGTAAGGCAAGCATGTCAACATTGATGATAAAGACAAGCTGAATTCTAATGTATGTGGAATTATTTCATCCTTTGCTTAACTGATTAACTGAAAGCTAATTCCATATATTTTTAAAAAATAACTTTTTAAAAGAAAATAACTTTTAATTGATATTTATTTTGACTTGGAAAGGAGTAAAAATAAGCTTCAGATAAATAGGAAGATGAAAATAACTTCAGATATTCTGCACCAACTTGTCAATTGTTCATGAACCACACTTTTCACAGTTCCTGTTGCACAGCCACTTACAGTGCAGAAGCTGAGCCTTTCCAAAATCATGAGTTTCTTGTGTGGTTCATTGAAAAGAGTGCATAAAAGCTTAGGAAGAGCACCTTGATGATACAAATTACTTTTTAGTTCCACAAATCTCCTTAAGAACTGCAGCTAAAAAAGGGTTGAACAGACAGACATATAAACAAATTGTTACCTGTGCTTCACAGAACATTTAATTTTCACGTGCGTTATTAATTATAATGTTTTGCAGTTCTATATTGCCTTCCATCTGAGAGCTTGAAAGCCCTTTTGCAATTAAGAATGAATGACTGAATGCAAGCAAATAAAGCTCTCTAGAAATGCCAGATAAGTAACATTACACCAGGATATTTTCTAGGAGTGTTTTCTGAAGGCAGCAGGAGGCCAAGAAACACAAGCAAATAATAGGTTAAGCATTTCATAGTTTTCGTTGAGTTTTGTTTCAGTCTTCCAGGTTGACCTTAACTGTGACCTTCTGTTTTAAAGAATGATTTAAAAAGTTTCCTTTTCGACTGTGGGGTAGGGAAACTATGGATGTTAGAAAAACGTTTTGTGACAGCAGACTTCAAAAAAAACAGCTTGAGCAAGTGAAAATGTGATTGCACAACTGACTGTAACAGGTCATGGGAAAAAAACCCAGCAAGCCAAAACATGGTAAATAATTTTTCTGACTCCTGAGTCAATACAGCTTAGTTACCAGACAGTAAAATGCTTTCAGCTCCCCCACAGCAGAGAATGTAACAAAAAGGGTTAGTCTCACCAAGGCATCTGGAAACAGCAGTCACTCAGTGAAATGCAGAAGTCTGGGTTGGCATGGGCTTTGCTGTTAGTGATGACTAAAGACTAGAGGGGAAACCACTGGATCTTGGTGTCTAAAGTTCTCACTGAGGGAAGTCATATAAGGACAATGTGCATATGCATGTATACTTTTATACATGGTTACATTTACATGCATATGCACAAACACACTTGTATAGAGAGATAATTCAATCAAAGAAGGTGAATAGCAGATGCTGGAATATTTCACACATTCCTGTGCTGCACAGCCATGTGCACACTATTCTGTACCAAACACTACAGTTAATCAATTGGTACCTTAACCTTACTTTAATCAAACTTCTGGAATATACAGTAAATCACATCTTTCTTTTTACTCCAATATAAAAGTTCTGTGTTATGGAAACTGCCATTTGCATTCTAAACTTCTTTGTTGGTTTTGGGGTTTTGTTGTTGTTATTGGTTTGGATATTTTTTTTCCACCCACCAGTAGGAAAACTGCATAGTAGTCTTGTAAAAGTGATTATTCACTTACACTTAGGAAATATTATATTTTTCTTCCATGTATGTTTGCATGCATGTGTGTGTAAATGCATGTATGAATATTCCAAGACTAACTGGAAATCACAATTTAGACATCTCATGGCTTATTTATTTATTTCCTACTTAGTCTATTTATTATCAAGAGATCCACTAGTGGCTTCCTAATAAGTTTGCCTGACATGTTTCATTATAAATTATTTTGAGGAATCTTTTGAGAAGTTCTGGTATCTCTAATGTTGCCATCCGCATCTGAGATTGGATGTAAAAAAATCCCAGGGGTTTGAAAAGTGTGTTTCCTTTTCTTTTGCCATTCTGCTCAGGTGTGGTTGTGATATAATCAGTGGATTGCCAAGATTTCTTTTTTGTAACTTGTTTCCTCAGGAAAGATGTAGCAAACTGACCAACATAATAAATTGAACATGAACATCCTAATCAATGGGCTGGGCTGACTCCAATGCCTTGGCAACAGCAACAATGGCAAATGATGAACTAGAAATAAATCAGTGATCGAGGAAGAGATGTAAGAAGAGAGAAGGCTGAGAGGTTCTGATCGGCCTTTCAGTTCCAATTCCCAACGTTAAACATGGCATGGAGGGAAGTACTGAGACCAAATACAAGCAGGGAAATAAAAGTGGGGAAAAGTAATCTATTCCTAATTGCTCATTTGAGCCCTAAATCTGTCTTAGTAGTACATCTTCCCCTCGTACCTCGCACGCTACCTATAACAAAGAAGAGATTAGAATTAACATAATAATTTCTGTAAAATAAGAGATAAAAAAGATTATATTCACTTCTTTGACATTATTCAGGAAGGATTTATTATCACACAACACAGCATAATTGAGGCTGGAAGGGACGTCTGAAGGTCCTCTGGTTCAATATTCTGCTGATGGTCTAAATGCAAAATTAAATCTCTTTGTTCACAACCTTGTCCAAGTCAATGTCTGAATGTCTGCAAAGTGGAAGACCCAATGTATGTATGCTTATTTTTAACCCTTCCTCTTAATGAAAAACCCTAATTCAACTCATTGAAAGCTCTATAATAAAAGGCTAAATTTGAACAGATTAGATTAAATCAAGCACACCAATATAAGAAGTGTCATGTTTAGATTTTTATGTAAAACCATCATTCTGTCTCTCTGGGAACTGGGAAACAACTTTCAGTTACCTGATCACACACTCGTTTACAACTCCCATTTTCACTCTGGATCCTAAGCTCCTTCAATGCATAAGAGGGGCATGCAAGGAGGGAAAAATAATTTTGCATAAGCACATTATGTCTGATATTTTCTCATTATCAAGGGAAATGTACTTAATAAGCAATAATCAAACACAGAAGCATTAATTCATTGCTCATTGTACCAAAAAAATACATGTGAGGCCTTTTTAATGAATTCATAATGTACTTGTGTTTTTTCTTCTTTATTTCTACCACTCATATTCCAGATATATACACACATATATAGATGCATATATTGTGTGTGTGTATGTAATAAAGACCACAAATATCAAAATTATCTTACAAAAATAAATGAAAAAACTCAGTAAATATAAATATTAATATATTAGCAGAAGTAAACATCAGGTGAATCACTGCAGACATAGCATTCAGTCACTCAGGTATTAAGGACAATTCTTTCCTTATACCATGAAAAAAAAGTCCACTCTTATTTGAAGAAACACTAACCAATTAATCAAAGTTCAGAAGATCCTAAATACAACTAGGAACAGTTATTTTCTTCTGTTTGCCCCTCCATTTTGACTCAGATACATATTGGAGCTATTTTAAACCAGAGCATTCATTTCAAGAATGATACTCCTGGTTTTGTCATCAATAAAGCATTTTTAGAGATTTCTTCTCTTTTTGCTAACCTCTTGTCATTGCTGACCAATAACTTTGCTGCACTTTTACTTCCCCCCAGGCCATGGACCTCTTAGGAGCTTGTTCTTTACTCTTGAGTGTATTTTTTTTGTCCACCTACCCCATTAGTGACCCTATATATTAGTTTTTCTTCAGTGCTAAGCACTGTCTTTATTATTGCTGGCTACATGAACCTTTATCAAAGTGACAGCAACTGATAATAATTATTTCTTCTTCTTGAAAATAACATATTAATTTCAAAACATCTCCTACCCAGCTGACAATTGCAGTGACAACCTCTAGCTGTTTTTAAATTCTGTAATCAGTGATGTATTTAAGGGTTACAGAATAAAAACAAACAAACATAACCTAACAACCATGTGTTCAGAAAATAACTCTGGTTTTGAGAACATGAGCAATGTAAATAGGTAATAGATCCATTTAGGTTACAAAAGTCCACTAAATGCATCAAGAGCTACAAAACCAGCTGTCAAAATCTAATTGAAAGATTGTCTTCTTTGCAAGGATGAGAAAGATGTATAGCATACATCTTATACTAGTACTAATTAATCTATGTGTGGTCCAAATTGTTATCTTCACAATACTGTCAGTTATTAGAAAGTCTCTTAAATTATGAGCAAATAACTGAAATTAAATCGACTAACTTAGTTTTTTTCGTTTGTTTGTTTGTTTTCTGTTCACAAATTATGCATAACGGGGTAGCTTGCCTTTTTTTATTTCCTCCTGCTGACCATGTGCTGTTGTTACCCATTAGATTTTGCACACATTTTTCTTTCTCAGTGATGCCCTTTACTTCTCTACAACAGGACGACATAAATTATTTGTGACTCACTCTTTAGGCTATGGAATGTACACGTAGATGTTAATAGTCTCCAAGGGATGATTTGTCCATTTTTTTTCAGAGCAGAAAGGTCTGTAGGAACTCCTGGGGCTTGTCTTACTGGCAGTATGACCAGAAAAGCTGCAAATGGAGCAGGGTCTTCATTTACTAGAAGGGTTAGCTGGCACATATTTTACCTCTTCCCCCATATGGTCATTACAGACTGTCTCCAGGTCCCATTGTGAAAGAGATATCTTGCTTCTGCATCCTCACTGCATCTAAATCGTATGGATATGGGGACACCACATGTGAGGAATCTTAAAACATTGCCTGTTCCTTTTTGCTCAAGTAGGGCATGTTGTTTTCCTTTGAATTCTCAGATCATAAGAGCTATATTTCCATATGACAGAGACCAAAAAGTCCTTGGGGCTCTTCCAGCTGAGGAAGTAAAAAATGCTGTATCATACCTTCAGTGAATATTACTTTTAGAGTTATCTAGCTCTGCATGCAGCAAAGTATTTTTGCATACCTGATAGATCTAAGGAATATCATTCACTTTATGTACCACACACCATTAAATGTATGCAACATGTGAGTGTTCATTCTGATATGTCCATATCCCACAGATACCACAAATCTGTGTTGCATTATCTTTACCACTCACCAAAGTCATTAATTGAATGTGATTCTGGAGCACTGTTTATGCAAGAAAAAAAAAAAAAAAAAAGAAAAAAAAGTCACTTTCTCTGGTTTTGGTACATAGGTGATAATCTGTAGGTAATAGGTACATAAGTGGTATGTAGTCTGACATGCTGCTGTATTACCACACTTGGAGTCTTATTCTTTCATGGACTGAGCAATTAATTCAGATTCATTAGCAAAATATTGACATGAAAATCAGATACTCCTACACAACAGATATAACAGATGCTTTAGTTCTTACTATATCCATCAGCATTTCTGCTCACCACCATTCCACAAGTTGTCATTTCTGATGTCACAGTCAGAGCTATTCATGAAGATATGCTGAATAACATATTATAACTCCCTGAATGTCTGCTGTTACAAAGAACAGGCTTCCTTTAAGAGAATCTTTTAAGTGCTTAACACCACAAATCTCGTTGGTGATCTATACTTGTGAATATTGCATGTTTTATTTCATGATTTTACATTTCAATAACAAACCAATTTTCAGTTTTCTTTGTTATCAAAACATGGAGGTGGTGAATGCAGAATACATCGAAATCACTTGATGCTATCAGTATGTATTAATATCAAAACTATTTAAATTTCTTAATCACAGAAACATGTTTGTATTTAACAGTCACCTGTTAGAAGCTAAACAACTTCCTTATTGAACTCACAAACTGAAGCTCCAAAGACTATTTAGAACAAATGGCAACTGATTTCTTCATAACTGTCTAAATATAATGATTCTTCAAACATCAAGTCTACAGTTGCTTGGATTTATTTAAATCTGAATTTCACCTCTTATTAAACACTGATGAAGCTGAAAGCAGAATAAACTTATTTTACAGGTATTCAGTGAAAATTCTAGCACAAGAAAATGAAACAAATATGGTCAGAGATATTGTGTCACAGGTATTGATTAGATTAGACATTAGCAAGCTAAGGATCTTACTTACAAAATTATTGAACCACTGAAATAAAGTCAACAATTTAATTTCAGATGTAGCCAAGCATGAAAGAGGTATATTTTCACCTCAAAATTGCAAAAAAATGGCCCTGTTGGGTGTGGTGGTGGATGAGAGCCTGCACCAGCAATGTGAACTCACAGCCCAGAAAGCCAATCATATCCTGGGCTACATCAAAAGCAGCGTGGCCAATAGGTCAAGAGAGGTGATTCTGTCCCTCTACTTAGCTCTGGGGAGACCCCAGCTGGAGTGCTGCATCCAGCTCTGGGCCCCTAGCACAGTAAAGACACGGACCTGTTGGAGCAAGTCCAGAGGAGGGCCACCAAGGTGATTTGAGGGATGGAGTATGTCTCCTGTGAGGAAAGGCCAAGAGAATTGGAATTTTTCAACCCAAAGAAGAGAAGGCTTTGTGGTGACCTAATTGTGGCCTTCCAGTACCTGAAGGGAGACTACAAGAAAGACAAAGAGAAACTTTTTTCAAGAGCATATAGTGACAGGACAAGGGGACAAGTGACACTTCAGAATGGAAGAGGGTAGATTTAGATTAGATGTTAAAGAAGAAATTCTTTATTGTGAGGATGGTGAAGCACTGGAACAGGTTGCCCAGAGTTGTGGATGCCCCATCCCTGGGAGTGTTAAGACCAGGTTGGATGAAGCTCTGAGCAATCTGCTTTAGTGGAAGGTGTCCCTGCCCACAGGAGGGGGGTTGGAACCAGGTGATCTTTAAGGTCACTTCCAACTCAAGGCATTCTATGATTCTATGAAGTCAAGAGGCTCTTCTATTTTGGAAAAAAAAAACCCAACAAAACATAGTTTGAGTCTCAGCTATAGACTTCTGATAATATGGATTAAAACTTTGCTAAAGATCTATATTAGTCATATGCAACTTGTTTTCTTTTTAGTAGTTTTTGAGTGGTTTAAGTGATATAATAGTTAAAAATATGAATTGGTTAAAGACATAAAGAGGAAAACATCTTCATATGGATAAGTATTTATGGGTGAATAAAAGACAAAAAAACTGAGTGTAAGAGTAAATTGATATTTTTTGTCATGAAAAGAAATCAGGAAGTTCCCAAGGGACCTGGATGAGAACCCATGTTATTCAACAAATTTGTAAATGAACTGAAAAAGGGCACAAAGTGTAGTGACAAAGGCTGAAGTTTGATTGTAAGGAACTGCAGAAGAGTGTCATGAGACTAGAACAAAATATTTGGTAAAATTCAATTCACATAAATGTAAAGTGATACACATAGAAAAAATAATTCTAACTTCACATATAAAAGGCTGGTTTCTTGCATTCATCATCACGCTTCAAGAATGAGGTTATCTCTCATAACCCTGTTAACAACATGGATTACAACTGATTCAATAGCAAGGGCCTTGAAAATATCAGTTCAGTGTTTGGTAGTTGTCAGAAAAGCAAAGGAAATTCCAGCAAAAAATAATAGAGAGCAAACCAGAAGGCATTAACATGCCACTGGTATAAATCCATGGTTAGCTTGCACCTTGAAATGTTGCATTGTGTACCTGTGCTATTTCAAAAAGGGTATAGAGAACTGGAAAGGTTCACAAGAGTGCAGCCAGGACAAACAAAAATATGCTGTCGCTTCTGTGTGAAGAATGAAAATGTTGGGACACTGCAGGTTGGACTTGTCACTGCAGTTGACACCTGAGAAGAGTTATGACAGTGATTCATAGGATTATATGTGGCACGGTGAGACTGCAGAGAAATCAATGATTCAAAACCTTGAGATCACCACACGGAGGTAGGAGAAACCACATTTAAAACAAACACTATCAGGTTCTTCATGCAAAGTCTAGCCGAGTTGTAGAGCTGCCACCTGAAGTATGTTGTAAGTGTTTAAGATTTGTATGATTTAGGAATAAATAGGCAGAAAAACCCTATTTCTGCTTACAGAGTCTCTGAGCAGAAAACAGCTGAAGGGTGTTCATTTGCCATTTCATATACTTGTGTCCGATTTTGCCCTTGTTTGAAATAGGATACCTAGCTTGATGGCCTTAGGTCTGACCCAATACAGAATACTGTACTAAGGTGTGGGAAAAAACAGTGAGTCATGTCTCTGAATTAGCTGTAAGGTACTCACAGACTAGCATCTGAATTACTTTTTCCTTTCCTTCTCTGAATAATGAAGCCCAAGCTAGTAATTTTTAAGAAAAAGTTGTTCAGCCTCAGCAGTAGAAAATACACCTTTAACTTTACCAAACAAGTATCTTATGGTAACAGCTCGGGTTTTGCCTAGGCCTGTTGGAAGTCTCTGAACAATCTATTTATTGTCAATTTTTATTTTTTTCAATTAATTGTCTAATCAATTATTAATATGTTCTATTTTATTATTTCTTCAGAAAGGTGTTGGTTTCTGTGTATCATAGAGAATTACTTTGTCAGATTTAGCACCTGCTGGCCTGGCCTTTTTCAGCATGGCAAGAGATGTTCTCTAGCTCCTCAAGATCCCTAAATATGACCTTATTGAGCTGTTTCTGCTGTGTTTGGCCTTGTTCCTTCCAAGAGAAACACATTTTCTTCAACCTCATGTGTTTTGTTCCTATTACTTTACTTTCAATACAAAAAGAGAAATAAGAAATGTGGCTAGACTTGTTATGTGAGGCACCGTCTGGAGACAAAGATTCACAACTTCACATACAGTTTTAGCTAATCTTAGCTACTTATTACTTGTCTTACTGCTTAGCACCTCTCACCTGCAACCCCAATAAGAGTCAACAAAGAAAGATGCAGTGTTCAAAAGAACCCTTTTATTTGCAGGATTCACTTCACAGCTGTATGCTGTTGATGGCTCTCTTCCCACATGTTATTTTTTCTTGGAGTTAGATTTTGGGGCTAAAATTGAAAAAGCTTCTGAAAGTTCTGTATAGAGCTAGCTGTCTCAGGTGTTTAACAGTGATCTGTGCTCTGTCTGGGAAGTGAACTAGAGGTACAGTGCTGGGAATTACCCCTGAGGCTTGGGCAACTTGTGCAGGGATGAAGTTTGCTGCCAAACCCTCCCCTGCCAAAGAACTGCTGAGGCATTCAGGTTTTAGATATACATTACTTACACATACACTCTCTCCAGTTTGTGATCCTGATGTGCTGCTAGCTCTATACAGATACCACATAGTAGTAATGGGTTGTTGCTATTGATGCTGAATTTGATCCATCTGGACATATTTATGGAAAGAAACAGAAGCCAAAACCATTATTAGAAGGCAATGTAACAATATATCATGCAAAGCCAGTCATTCCTTTATAATTCAAAACCCCGAGGGGGTCTCTTGCTCTGAGGACCAGCTGAAGGCTACACAATTCTCTGAATCTCTGCTCCTTTTTGTCTCTGACTCGGCCTAAAGGCCATCACATCTGACACATCTGCAGCTCTCAGAGACAGAGCAACCTCCTTTTTCCAGAGGTTTTGAATGTGAAACAGACAGCAGCCACATGCTTTCTCCTGCTCTGTGACAGCATTTATAAAAAATAAACACTGTGTGTTTATGATGAAACATAACTATTGAGACAGATTTAGTATCTGTCATACTCAAAACCAGCCATAAATCAGAAAAGTCAGGAAGGAAAAATTGATATAGATTTTGGAATTGATAGTAGGAGGACATGTTATTTTCAAGGACTGACAAAGACCTTACACTATTTTAGTAGGAGCTGTTGACATTTTATTATGTGTTTTTAGGTACATGATCCAAAAGTGTATATGGGTAAAATGAGTGGAACTAGAACACTGAATCATAGGCTAGCACAGCTACATTTATGGTTAAAAAATGTAAATAATAATAATAATAAAAAAAAAATATATATATATATATAAGGAGGAAAGAACATGATTATACCACCAACAGACAAAAAGAACAGTTTGTAATACCACAGTTCCATGTAACTCCCTGCCCTAGTAAGAAACCTCATGCTTCAACAATATTTCTAAATGAAGTTTGCCCACTTAGTGTTGGGCTCATTGGAACAGTGTTATAAAGGCTTTTCAAGGTCATTAATCTGTATTACAGATACTATTAATAGGCATTTCAAAATTGAAAAAAAGAACAATTATATATGCTGACTTTTGACAGAAAAAAAATCCTAAGGCTCTGTTAGAGCTGTTATAACCTGTGGATTTACAACTGAGTAGGGTTTTCTTTAAATTGCAGCTCTTAGCTATTCACTGCCTGCATTATTGATATACTAGAGAAGCAATACAACCTGTCATAGATGTGTTAGAATTTTAACTGTGTATGTTTTGTTTTGTTTTGTTTTTTGTTTGTTTGTTTGTTGGTTTTTTTTTAATTGTGACTTTGTAGAGGTTATTTTTTGACCTGCTTAGATAAGCACAATAATACAGAAGTCATCACAGCTTATATACCAGAAGCTTATGGGGTGCTCCTATGTAGAGGGATAAAAGGCTCTTTTATTTAATGTCTATATGGTCCATCATATTAAGCTCTACTTCCTTCTATCTACCTCTTTGTTGAGTATGATTCTTATCTCAGTTACACATGTAAAATTTAGGAGTAATCCCACTAAATATATTGGAATTGCTAAGCATTTGTGTCAGTGGAACTAAAAAAGATGTTGTTCCCAGAGTTCAGATCATTTGCACCAAGAAACATGATTTCTGTGGTTCTGTAATATTCTGTCATCTCAATGAAGTTACTATTTATGGTACATTGAAAACAGTTTCCTTATAGAATAAAGAGAGAACAAAAGTAGCGGGGAAACACAGTGATCCACTTTTCTAGGTGAAATAACTTAGCTATTTTAATTCATAAGACACCAAGTACATCCAAATATTTCCCATCTTTACCACACTACAAAAAGTTCTTTTAACATAGATTTTTATTTTGTATTTCTGAGGAGTAGTTAACTACCTGAAGAGTTTAATAGAAATTAATTATTTTCACATCTTGTACTTGAGCTGCAAAAACAGCCCCATAAGCCTGCAGCACTGACCTGCAGTAATCACTACTATTTCACTGTTCTTATCAATTTCCTTTGACATTTTAGTCTCAATCATGTAAGGGTCAGTTTTCCAGGACTTATTTCAGGGCTTCTTTCCTGACTGAAAATATCCCAGGATGTTCAGCAAGGCTTTCAGAATCCCTGAAAACCATTTTTAAAAAGTCAAAAATTTAAATTTTGTAAATGGTAACTGGTTTTGTAAAGCTAATTCAGAAAAGTATATATTTTCCATGTTTAATTACATTCTTCCTGAATAGTAGCAGAGATGGAATTCTAGTGAATATAGGTACTCACTTTTGACCACCTCAGTTTAATGAAAAGAAAATTGTAACCTTTTCATTCCTTTCCTTGAGATTATGCTCAAGAAAGTATGCAGCATCTACCATCATAGTCCCACTGTCCAGCTTTGTTAGAGGGGGTTAGTGGGAATTTATGTGATGATGACATCAAACCTATAATGAAATTAGCTCCTCAGGTAGTGTAAATCATCTTGAATTCTGTTGTTCAAGTGGACATAGACAAATTTACACCAGCTGAGAATCTTTCTGGTCCTTTTGATTTCTTTATCTCCCACTATTATTATTTCTGCTCCCACGTGTCACTCTTTAGCTTTATAAAAATAGTGTGAACTCAATTGTGATGAGCAATGCATAGTTCCTGTCCAAACAGTTTTTCCTTCTGATTTGTGATCATATTTTCTTCTGAACATTTATGCAAGATTTTTGACAGTAAGGTCAGGTCAAAAGTTGAGGAATGAGTGTTTTGACTTATATAGCATAATGAATTGAGGTCAATTTTCTATTTGAAATAACCTGTAGAATAATAATTTTCTCTTTTGAGCTTAGGTTTTCTACTTTCTTTCACAAAAGCATCTGACTACTCTGTTTTAATCAATATAATATGCTTTTTCCCATTGATGAATGAGCTCAATAATGTTTCAATTCTTTCAGCATTGAAATAATGGGCATTAATTATGTTAGACATACAGGGAACACACTAAATGCATTTGTAATCATAGTCAGGAAAAAGAAAATCTTCTATCAGTTTTTGGACTACATGACCTAGGATAGCATGGAAAAATTGATAAGAAAAAAAATTCCTATTATAGTTTAGTTTTGATTGGTACATTGTATGGTATCTCTTCTGCAGAAGACCCATGTACATCAGTTCAGAACATACATTTTAGATTCAGGATTTACAAGGGAAAGAACAGTTAATAATGGCTGGCAAACAGTCAATTGCAATCATGATGATGCGTCCTACTGATTTGATGAATAAAGATTCATCTTTGGTAGTAGTTTTTCAAGTGTTTTTGAGAAATGAACTTATTCTCAAAAATTTAACTAGTTAGTTAACCTAAACCCCCAAAACAATACTATTTTGAAGATTATAAATTATATTATATGTAGATATTTAGATATAAGGAAGTAGATTTTATACAATGAGAGTGGCAAAAAAATGAAACCTTAGACTGCCCAGAGAGACAGTAGATGTCCCATCCCTTAAAAAACTTAGGTTCAGATTGGATGGGGCTCTGAGCAACCTGATCTAATTAAAGATGTCCCTTCTCATTGCTGGGAGTTGGACTAGATGACTTTTAAAGGTCTATTCCAACCCCAACTATTCTATGAGTCTATGATTAGAGTATGTAACCCTTACATTTTTCACCAAGTGAACAGTTTCTCCTTTGTGAGAGTACTGGGCAAGAGAGGACATTTTGTCATCACAGAAAAAAAAGGATTCTTTCTGAACTGAAGGAAGAGGAAAGAAAAAGCTTTACTTCATGAGGGCAGGAAAAATGCTATCTATATAGGGGGGAAAAAATAGCTTTTTTCTAAGAATGGAAAAAGAAATCTGCTGGTTAACTTCCCCCAATATTAGCCTGTAACTTATGGCACTACTCAGACATAACTGATGAAACAGTCTTGAAAAAATATAGTGGTACAATTTTTATAAAAATGAAAAGCTGCAGAAGCCACAGGCACGGTTCCCTCTGTATATGGCTTTCCTCTAGCACTTATTACCCCATGCAGTATCCTGGTGGTATTGCTATAAGCTATTAACTATGCAAGACAGTCCTTACCTCTGGTCTCCACAGCATGGAAATAACAGCTTGAAATGGAAGACGAGACATGAGTATGTGCTGGTAATGTCTCATTGACTGTCTCCCTATACTATTTCATTGGCTGTAGGCATATTTTATCCACAAATGAAGGTCTTGTATGACAAGTCAGGAAAGAAAATATTTTCAATCTGATTTCTTTCATCTTAGAAATGTGAAGAACTGCCCAACAGAAGCTCTGGAGTATTAAGAGCCACCTTCCACAGTGCATTTCGAAGGTGTCTACTTGAAATTTAACTGATGGCAGATTCAAACATGCTCACCACCTAAATTCCTCAATTAAAGCTAAAACAATTGAAAAAAAATAAACTGTCTCTGTACATTTCTTACCTATTCCTGTTTTTAGCAGAACTTTCAAAGTCTCAGAGAAATTTTGTATCAATTCACATTTCTGTATCCACTAATGACATCTGTTGGTAGCAATTGTCAACCTTTTAAATCAGAGCCAAGCGAAAAAAAGATCACTAGGATGAGCAGATTTGTAGTGTGGGGTAAATGGAATATGCTATATAGGACTGAATCTAAAAACGCCCCTTGAAAATGCAATTGCATTGGAGAGCATTTCTGCTCATCTACAGCATATATATAGTTGAATGTGAAGAGCTAATGCAAATCTTTTTCACTCAATTTGAATCTTCAGACTGAGTTGGTCACTTCACTGCTGGATCATATAAGGGAAATAAAGGTTACAAGAAGATGTTAAAACAGAAGTTTAGGTGCAGGGAGTGAAATTCCGTTCTTAACCACAGTCAGAGGGTGTTCTGCTCTGTCCCTCAATGCAGTGTGAAGTGAGAAGCAATCAGTTAGTCAAGTCTACCACCAATTATTAAGATTTTTAGTCAAAAAATTGAAAAATATGTGGAATAGACTTACATGAATGTTGATTGGATGAACACTTTACTTTTTTAACATAAAGCCTACTGTCTCACATCGAGTGCAACTGATCTGGTTGCAAGCTTTGCATACAAATGTAACTTTAATAAATTAATAGAACATAAAAATACAGTCTAATTTTGAATGACCTGAAGTGGACTGAATTTTGAATTAAAAAGAAACCCTAAAAATCAGACCTTTTTCTTCAGTCTCAGCTTCACCTACAGGAGTATGTTACCTCTTTAATGAACTGGGATTTAGAGAGCAGAACTGAGGATGATGTCTATGGTGTTTCATAAGACCATGTGAGGAGGATTTTTTAAAAATATAGTAGGTTCTACAGAAATTAATCTATTGGAAATAAGGGTGTCCCAGATAAATGCAGAATGCAAAGGAATGAGCTTGAAACCAACATATAAACTATACTCTTGCCTTGGCACTGAACCAAGACAGTATTTTTCTGATTGCACTGTGCATATCAAAAATTTATGTAAAGAACAAAAGAGGACAGAAGACTTGGCTCAGAATATTGTGGAAGAGATACACATGTTAGAAAACATTAGGGTACCTACAGTAATAAAAGGGCAACACAAATAAAAATAATCTTTGTTCAGAGCCTAGACACCTGTCTGTTAAGAGTATATCAGCATAAAGGAGAATGCAATCATCATATTACTTCGGAGATCTGTTTCATCTGTTACTCCTAGAAATTGCTGCTACATAAGGGTCTCCTGCCCTGCCTCCTTTCTGACAACACAAATGACTGTCTTTGAGTCACTTGCCTCTGACAAAGAGGTGTGAAACATGAGTCTGCAACCTTTAGTAATAATGGCTACTGAAGCAAATCAATGCCAAAATGTACCACTTTTCTGTACAAATATTAAAAAATTGTTCTCCTGCCTCCTTGTTCCCTCTTTGTGACCCAAGGTGTAGGCATATTATGATGCATTTTCTGAAGACTTTTCCTAGATACACTATCTTATTTTGCAGTAATTTACAACTTTTCCATCACAAAATAAATTAGTCTGTTCTGAGATGTTACAGCTTGAGAATCAAAGCTGAAAAAAACAGTCTGTTTATAAATAGATATGAAAGTTAGTATTTGGCTTTGTTAAGAAAGAGGTGACCTGCACAAACCTGTATATGCATCTGTTTGCAAATGTCTAATTCATTTGCATAACTGTTTCAAAAATGTTGAATGATAATAGAACTTTTACTATCAAGGGCAAGATCTGCATATTTCTCCCAAGATGTACAAAAATAATCTCTGCATTTGACAATTAATTTAGGCTCTTATCAGACATTTCACAGATTGGAAAGGCAAGACTCAGGAAAATAAACCAAATGAACCAAAAAATCTAATCAAGTTTAAGCCTAAGCCTTCTTCATAAAGGTTTCAAACAAACTTTAATCAAAGTATGAAAAGTAAAGGAAAAGTAAGAGACAAAGCCCCGATCTGCTCAGCCCTACAACAAATAATATCCCTATGACAGGGTGTTCTTACTCATCTTTATGGAAGAAAAATAATTTTCTTTGTTCTTAATTGGGAATATGGATGGCACAGAGAACACTTTACATACTATCATTAAACCCATGCAAACTATGAAATTAGTTGAGTTTGCATGAAAGTCAGGAAGGGAAGATTTGTGTTAACGCCTGCCTTGGTTGTTCTGCACAGTTTTTACAGTGCTAACACACAGATAATGTAACCATAAGTTAGTACTCTTACATAAAGAAAAAAATTGCAAAAATTTTGCTACCTGTACTTCTTACAGGAATATAAAGAATTCTTCACAGAAAAACAATTTTTTCTAGTGGTTTCCAAATAACAGTGCAGGCAAGAATATCCTATTTCTTCTGGTTAGTACGATTTCTGGTTGTTTTGAGTAATGTCAGTGTGACAGGTGACCAGAGACCGAAGAGGACAAAGTCAGTTGTCTTGATAACTTACCATAGAGTTGAGATTTGCCTTTAATAGTAACAGTTTGAAGTAACTCGTCTCATAGATTCAAATTCCTTCTAGCTGGCAGTGTCTCCTTAAGTCTAACTGGCATAATTTCTCATTTCTCCTACCACACAGCAGTAAAGATCTTATAGTCTGATAACAGTGATGACAAAATGACACCATGTGTTTTCTGTACCTCTTAGTAAACTTTCTGAAGTTTAATTTGAATTCCTACTGCAAACCTCTCATGTTCTGAATGAACCTTCCATGTAAAATGGGAATATTTAAGGCTCTTTTAATGTAGTCTGCTCTAGTGTTCCTGTTTTCTGAAGTGACTGCAACTTTCAATTAACATCTAGATTGGCTGATCATTCCGCAAGACAGAATACAAATACCTGCCACTTCTAACTATCTCAATTAGGTGATTATGCTATATATATAATTTCACAGACCTTGTTTAGGTTGGAGGATGTGTGAATATGGTGAAGAGCCTTGCCTTTTACAGATAAAATAGAAACAGGTTAGGCCATTAATACTCTGCAGATTTATGAGTTTTGTTGTCTTCTCTCAGCAGTCAAGTGTTTCTCCCAAGGAATTTGGAGAAAGCACAGCTAAAGTTTTCTGAAAGCACATGAACTACATCAACTTGCAAAAAGCTAATGACATGATGCAGTGTGGCCACCTCTTATCTCCTACACCTGCCCTTCTTCCCAAGGGGCACTGCAGTCAGACACTCTCAATGCCCTTGGGTCGGGACAATGCTCTCAGCAGCAACTTAGTTGGCACTTACACACTGTAGTAAAGATGAGTACCCTTGTGAGATTAAGAGAAACTCATAATCTTGTTCTCTGCATAGAGGAACAAACAGTGAGATAGTTTGCTAAAGTTCCAGTCCTCTGTGCAAAAGTGGATACTGCAGTACCAGCAAGAACGACATGAAAAAAAAAACAACAAACGCCAGGATTGCATCATCTCAGGCTTCACACAGCAAACAGAAGTTCACTTAATGCTAAATCTGGGCTTCCTTCCCAGGTCCTCAGTTCAAACACACTGAGAATGGGATTTTCTTTCCCTTGAAACATTTCAAATGCATTGGGCCAGGATGCTGCTTAGCCCTGAATACAAATCAACTCTCAATATGAAGCAAAATGGAAGTTTATGGCTCTACAAAAACAGTTTGCACAAGGCAAATAACAAAAACTAAAAAGAGGTGCAAGTTACACAGCTTTAAAGTGCAACATTCCAACAAACAACCCAGCAGAACACAATGAGGTCAGATGACCTTAGTGCAGAGAAATATAACACATCTGAATGGCTGTTAAATATTTGCAGTGAGTTTAAAACTTGTAAAGATAGAGAGTCTGCTAGAAAACCATAGCTCAATAAAATTTTGCTTGGTGTTATTTATTTTCTTTTTAATTAAGTGATGATAGGGAGAAGGTTTTTGTTTTGTGTTTGGTTGGTTGGTTGGTTGGTTGGTTTTGTGAGGGGGTTTGTTGGGTTTTTTTGTGTTTGTTTTTTTTTGTTTGTTTGTTTCTTTGTTTGTTTTTGTTTTGGGGGGTTTGTTTGTTTGTCTGTTTTTTAAAAACCCTTTGATTTAAATATTATTTAATTTTATTTTACCTTAAAGGACTTTTTGTAATTTCTGAACAGGGACAAAAATGGTCAATCTTTGTGTGGAAATTCTCATAAAATAAAAGTCTAAAGAAAGAAAAACTGGTGCATTAAGGTTTAATAAGCTATTTCACTGCCATCCAACTGAAAAGAAAGAAAACCACATTAGAGAACTCACGGATTGGCTGTCACAAAACATGCTTTACTTCAGCAAGTGAAGAATGCTATTACATAATCTAGTTTCAAAATGAAGCCTAAGAACTATTTTTAATCTAAAAATGTACAAATTAGACAGTTTCAATATCACTAAAGCACTTTGAAGCAATGCCTCTGTCACATTCAAACTTCAGCTTCAGGAGACAGTATACATTCGTTTTGTTAAAACATGAAGGATCCTATACAAATGCATGGAATGATGCATGTTCTAAACAATGATCCAGCACCAAGACTACTATCCAAGAGACTCAATCTCTGTGGTTATTTGTATATTAACATTATTGTAGTTGACTGTTCTTCTCCATGGACATGCCCTTGTGAGCTGTGCTGGCAGTGGTACATGCCTCTGGTAGGGTCTCCCATGCTAGTCAGGTCTCAACTGAAGGGTCAGACAAAGTGTGTCCACGGGC
>JAWWTY010000077.1:82492096-82516021 GCA_035222235.1 Margarornis squamiger
TCCACTCTGGCCTCCAGTCAGGAGAAATGGAGACACACCATTCATAACGCTGCTGCTTCCTTTGAGAACACACGCAGGATCAGTCTGGAGGAAAAAAGGCAATGCAGGAAGAACCGTGCCTCGCCAGTAGTGCCGATGGAGACTTTCCACTGTGCCTTTTGTAATCAGACTTGCCTATCTCACACTGGCCTTTTTAGCCAACAGTGTGCTTGTAGCAAGCATGGGTAGAGCCCTTGTAAATCTTCGTTCATGATGCCTAGCCATGATGATGATGGTGATGATGATGAGTTGGCTGTTAATGACTGATGAACTCAAACTGTGGGGTTACTGCTACCTTTGACACCAGCAGAGATGTGGACTAGAACTATAATAAACAAGTATTTGATTGATCAAGTTGTGTCACAGTGTCTCAGTATGGAACCCCTGTAACTATGTGCACAGTAAAAACTTTGGAGTATGCTCACCATGGTCTTCCACTTCTATGAAATGCTAAAAAGTATTAATATTCTCCATCTTGATGTTATTCCTACATAAACATTTGAAAAAAAAAAAAAAAAACACACCAAAAAACAAACAAACCAAAACAAACCAAAAAAAAACCATTCAAATCATGTTCCTCCTAATAAGACATGTTATGTAAGTTTTCTTCCACTAAGGTATATAATGATTTATGTTCAGGATGTAATAGCAAGACAAGAACTTGTTCAATTTCTTTAGGCACAACCTGTATGTAATCTTATTCCTAGATTATATATACCTGATAAAAAGAGTAAGATATTGAGCTTCTTAACTGTTAGACGCAAATGTTTCTAAAGTAATAGCTGAGTTGAGGAAATAAAATAGCCTTCATAGTCCATAAAGAAAAATTCTGCATCTAACAGGCAGTTTTCAAGAAACTCAAATTTAATTTACATCATACAAAAATGGATTGATGATAATTATAAGAATTGTTAGATCCATTTTCACTGCTTATAAACTGCATTACAGCTGGTGATAAACTGCTCATAGTAGAACTCAGCACAGGATTTTCAGAACTACCTTTACTTTTAATCAAAGTTTGTACCTTATCACATACACATAGAAGCACATTTTTATCAGGTCTAGATGCATTAAAATACGCAACCTTTCAAGTTTGTCTCTAGGCTAAACTCAGCTCTCATACAATATATTACAATAAACCTTATATGACTTATTTTATGGCTTCCCGTGGGGGTGTGATTTTCTTTTTGAAATAGCTTGAGTCTTTCATTTGAAGTTCCTTAGGGAAAGTGATGCAGTAATCAAAGCATGGTAACAGTGACTTTCCTCTCAGGGTTTGGCAAAGAAACTAAAGTAAGATTTTGTAGTACATGAATAGTGTGTTAGTTTTAGATACTGGAAAAATAATCATGGTCTACTAAGTGTCAGGTGAGAAGCAGACTGAGTAACAGATGCAATAAGACAGAAAAATATCTTTCAGATTGCACTTGTGATGATAACAGATTGGACTGAAATCTACTGATATACAGGGAAGGCTTCTGTAAAATTCAGATAAATTAAGACCAAATTACTCTGTACTTAAAGAAAAGAATACTCCTGAGTGAGATCAGTGAGTAAACCACGTAACAGAGTGTATCACATTGGACTCTCTTGTCTTGTTTTTCTCTTTGTTTGTGTCTGCAGCTTTTTTCCAGTCACAGAGCTTCCTGTATCTTTAGGGAAAAATCAACTGGACTGCACTGACAACAAGCCCAGAGGGGCAGAGTGTGATTATCCTAATTATAAGTGGAAAGCCAGGTGGGGTCATTTACAGATTGAGTTCAGTCAGAGCTGATAGATAAAAATGTGGGTCTCTTCTCATGGGAGAATAAATTGAGTGGGGCATTTTTGATATTGCAGTGTTTTGAAGTGCAAGGAGATTGATAAGGTTCTAGGCAAAATGGGGATACTAGGCTACTTTTCAAGTGTTGTTTCTAATTACTTGGAATTTGGTTTCAATTGCTTTTATCATAATCCTGCTGGGGTTCTGGTGATTGTTTTATTATTTTGAGCACACTTTTTAAAGAAAACACTGTTTTGAAGTTGTTTCTCTACATTATATACTGAATGTCTTGATTATGCCTGATCTCTCACTCTCTGCTCTGGGGTTATGACTCCACAGAATCAAGAAGCTTCAGAGAACTCCTTCTAATTCTGGTGTATTGATCAAAATAGGAAGTATTTCTTTTTGGAGAGCTTGGAGATATAATGTTATTTGGACATCAAAACTGCCCTGGTTTCAGTAACACACTTTTTTCTCACTAAATTAAAGTGAGAATATGTTTTTCACCATGGACCCAAGTCAAGTAATTTTAATATCTGAATTACACTAGAGTCTAAATACAAAATAAAATTGTAGAATCATCAAGGTTGAAAGAGACCTTTAAAATGAAGTCCAAGAATCAACCCAGCGTTACCACTATGACCCCTAAACCATCCAGAGCCAGAGCCAGACACCTCTTAAATATCGCCAGGGATGGTGACTCCATCACTACCCTGGGAAACCTATTCCAAGACCTGAACACCCTACCAATGAATATATTTATTATTTACTTATTTTTTTAATATATACCTAAATCTCCTGTCTCAACTTAAGGCCATAAATAGTGATTTTTTGTTCATTCTGCATCAAAGGATCTGTCATAATACCTTCCTTTAATTTTCTGTGTTATAGTTTAAAAAAAACAAAGTCAGTGAAATGGTCTGACTTTGGGGAAAACAGTTGAGAACACAGGGAATAGATGATGTGGTAGGATAGGCAGAAGAGACAGAAGGAGGCTTGCAGAAGAGATCTGGGAAACTGCATTTTGAACAGACTGTTGAAAGAAACAACTAACAGAGCCAAGCCTCAGAAGAGATAAAAGATCTGGATTTATGTAGAATTTACTGCAAACCAGAAAGTCCTTGAGCTGGATGAAAACAAGCCTGAACATAAAAATTTGTTTAGCAGGGTTACACTAGGAAACAGGCATAGCAACACACACTTTAAGTCCTTCTCCATTTGTTGCCTTTCATAGTTATTTTGACTATGTCTGTTTAGAAATAATACAGATAGTTAGCAGTTTCACATGTCATTCTAATGAAATTTGTCATTTTGAATGCAAAAGATTATTTATTTATTTATTTATTTGTTTACATTTCATAAGGGTAAGGCTTTAATACTAAAAGTCCACTGGTATACATGGAGTTCCATTATAGAAGGAAGTATGAAGCATGATTTGTGATATGCCATAAAAAAATTGAATTTCCTTTCCCTATACTATCTTTAGATTCAAAATGTGTGGATTTCAGAGCAGATATTGCTATATTTTCATGATAGTGTCTTTACTCAAGGGTTTTTGTTACATGACTTTTTCAATACCTCTGCTGTTTAACCTGAAACTCCATTCAGCAGTCTAAACCAGAATTTCTAGTCTAAAAACAAGGCTACTACTTCATTTTTTTTTATGCCCAATTTTTCCCCTCATGTTCAGAATTAAAGATACGTGCCCAAGACTTTATGACAATCTCGGTGCAGGCATCCATCTTCTAGAAAACCTGTCTTACTCTGGTTTTGCTCCTCAGGATACCACCGGCATTAGGGGTGGGACAGTGTTCAAATGTCCCAAGAACAGTGTAAATTACATGAAAAGTCACCAGATTGTGAAGGGTACCTTTGAATCAACACCTGTCACCCTCCTACTCCCCAAATTTTATAACATAATAACAAATGTTTTGCCACTGATATGAATAAATTGCCTATGCATTTCTAACCTGTCACTTTAAAACAGTGGATGTGTAAGGTAATAGACCTCATGAAAACTAGATCTTCATAATCTACAGATATTTGTACTCATAGTTTGAATTATTTTCTCTTAGCAAGATAAAATTCAGAGGTTTTTTGCCTCCAAGGTGCAGTAATTTTGCCTTTTGTGGCTATAGATAGTTGGCAGGGAAGGGGAGGAACAACCCCATGCCTACTTTCAATGCAGCTAGAGAGATCAGAATTTAAGCTTAATATCCCTTTATCTTGGATTCTTGATGTGTAGACATTTATGTTACAGTATCAGACCTAATTTACTATTTACTTTTGCTCTCGTGATATTATGAAATTCAATAAACAGCAACACTGATGTCTGGTGGTCTAGAAGTACTCCTTGTGCGGTTGGAAGTTGACCCAATCATTCCAGAACTGCCCTAAGCACCAGACAGGATGCTTTGGATTCATTGTAAAAGGAAATTACCGTCCTTGGAACAAATAAAATTTGTCCATCTCTGCATTAAATTCTTAGGAAGCAATTGTTAGTGAAAAATGCTTGTCCCTTGAGTAGAATATGCTATCTGTAATTCTGGAGCTTGGTAGTTCTATGTGCTGGACTTGGCAAAGTGTACATTGAACGAACAAAGCTGTTAGCTGAAATGTGCTTCAGTAAGCAATATTCTCTATTCTTTTTTTAATGTAAGTTGTGATTTGTGTGTGATCTACTTTTTCCCTGACCTTCATGTATTGCTTGTCTTTTTTAAAACATAAGCTGTTTTAGCCAGGGCCTCTGCACTTCTCTATGCATGGCCAGCAATGAATGCATTATAGATGCAAGGTCTTTACTAATGCCAGGTGATATCTTTAGCTTTCATTTCTGCTAATAGTTTTTTCTTACTGATGATAGCAATGTCAAAACTGTAATGCAAACTGGAGAAAGATTTTTTCCCCTGCTTGTTTTTTTTTTTTTGGTTTGGTTTGGGTTTTTTTGTTTGTTTGTTTTGGTTTGGTTTTGTTTGGGGTTTTTTTTGTTTTTTTTTTTGGTTGATTGTTTTGTGTTTGATGATAGGGTTTTTGGTGGGTTGTTGCGAGATTTTTAGGGTTTTTATTGGTTTGCTGTTGATGAAAACCTTGAACAGGATCATGTCTTTTGGCAAGATATTATATCAATAATTTGGTATATATGCATGCACAGGTCCAGGATGGCTTCACAATATTATAAAAATCCTTGTAACAAAAATTAAAAAAAATTCACTGATCTCTGCAGAAGATTACTTTTTCCTCTCATAACAGGAAATTCCAAATAGTATGTTCAGAGATGGTTGATACTTTTGCACGCTTCTACTGAAAGCCCATTAAAAAGCTTCAGAAAGGGTTTTGAGTTTGGTTGCTGACAGAGCAGATATTTGACGTTTCTCTTTTAGCTGATCTGTTATCCATCTTTTACATATTGTGTCAAAAGCACCCTTTAAAAGCAATGCTTCTGTCACTTCCTATTGTTCACTTCAGCTTTCAAAAGTCTGGATAAATGTTACAGAGTATAACAGACATGCCATTTATTAGCATTCAATGTGAAAGAATTGTATATTCTATACTGTTTATGGTCAAATACTTCAGGAGAAAAGTAAAGTGTTAGCAAAGAAAAAGGCCTATTTTGTATCAAATTCATAACCTCATAACATCAGATATATTTCTAGAAAAATGATACCTTGCGTCACCTGCTGAATTGGATTTGTCAGGTGCTAGACTAAGTCAGGTATATCATCCACAACATCACATACATCATCCTTAGTAGCAAATAAATCTCCTACTGAATTGAATATATTTCTAGTTTAAGAAGATCCACAATAAACTGATCATGTTTCCATTTACATGTTTGGCTGGATATAGATTTGGCCGTATTTGTTAAAGATGTACATCCCTGATGAATTGCTTCATATACATCTGATGTAACAATTCCTGAAATATCCATGTTAAGAACGGGACTGATTATATGAGCAGCTGAATTGTATGCATCAACTTACTCCAGCATTCAGATACACTTTTTAGGAGACACCAATCATGTGAATAGTGTGAAATCACTGGCAAAAAAAGTTTAGGTCAGCAACAGCTCTACAGCAAGAACTATTAGTCATAGCTGACAACATGGCTTCAGACATACAACAATTTGGCAGGGGATTCAGGTGTGCACAGAAGAAGATTCATCACTATGAGAAAAAAAGGCAGTATAGGAGACAGTCAACTATTTTTCATTTGTAGAGAACTTACTTGCTTTTGTCTTGATCTTTGATAAAAGATTCCTCCAGTTCTTTTGAGCCTGACTCTACCTTATTTTTTGCTGCTTTCTTTATGATTATGTCTTTTTGTATTAGTTTATGTAATGCTCAAGGTATGGGACTAGATATAAATAAAACATCCAAACTCTGCTTATGAGCTGGGCCAGGGAAGGTTTCCAATTGGTACATTGGTTGGCCATCTGCATTTTAAGTAATCTGGAAAAGTGATATGCATTGGAAATGACATTTTTATTTAAAATAAAGCTAACTGTACTGGAGGGGGAAGAAAAAATTCTGCTATCAGAAAAAAAAGTGCTTCCCTAGGAAAAACAACTAACAAAGACAATAATTGTCTCTCTCTCAGAGGATTTGGAATAGCATTTCCTCTGCTGCCTGTGAGCTCTGCCTGGATAGAAACATTGTTGAAAAACAGGTTCAGGTGGAAGCATTCCAGGCAGGGAGGAATAGGAGATCTCCAGGTGAATGCAATTAGTCTGCCAGGAGGCTTGTGAATACAAACTGTGGTAAGTGAAGAAGGAAAGCTAAGATGACTGTTCCTATGGAGTGATAAGCGTGTTGTAGCCTTCACTACAACTCAATGACATATTGTGTTTCCAGGATAATTAACAAGAAAATGTTTAAGAAGCAATGATAATAATTAGTGTTTTCTCAAAGAAACAACAAACCTGCCCATTATCACTGCATAGCACAGGACATATAACACGAGTTGCATGAGATATGGATAATGAATAAAGATATTCTTAATTCCTAGCCTAGACGTACAGCAGTTCAGCTATTACTGAAAATCTTGAATATCATTGTTCTCATGGATGCACTTCAATATACTGATATTTTAGGTTATTTTGAAAAGGTGGCACAACACAGATTAAGATATTATTGATATGTTTTTCAGAAGAATTATAGGCCTTTAATTTCTTACCTGCTTAATTATATTTATTTTTAGCTGTATAAAATACAGAGAAAAAGACCTGTAGTGTATATGATCTATAATGTCTTTGTTCACACTGAAGTTTCACTGTATTACCCTCTATCTTCTTCTTTTATCTGCAGACCTTCAGTCATATTTCATTCCCTATACTGATGTAACTGGATGCAACAAATTATTACAGACTTCTTAATGAAGTATCAAAGTTCTAGAAATAAAAGAATATTTCTTTTGATTTCACTGCAAAATTATTCATATGGAAAATAAATGAATATTTTTCTAGAAGGCATTCAGAATAAACCATTCCATAGTCCTTGAAAAGGCCACAAAGGCATTGCTATTTCTTTATTTTTCTTGATTGAAAAGCTATTTATAGGAGAGTAGAAAGAATCCTGAAACTTCAGCAGAGATATTTTAAGATTATCCTAACATTTTCCATAATTTTCCATAATTCCATTGCTAGAAATTGAACTGCATATATCAAAAGGAAATGAAGAGTATTCTTATTCTTGTTTTGACATTCTGCATTTTAAGCTGCTGGGTTTTTTTAAGGAACAGTTGTTTTTTTTCCTTAAACCATCTTGTGCTGAAATCATCAATACTTTAAAATGGTGCAAATAGAATTTTTTATTTAAGAAAGACCCTTCAAGCTGTAACTGCTGTCCCAGGTTCAGAAGAGATTTTCTTCTGTTCTTGCAAAATCTCATCTAATATAGAGTACTATACTCAAATTCTGCTGAGTTTGTAAATAGCTAGCCACCAATGGGGACTACATACACACAGGCAGCTGCAATTTAGCTGTCTGCAGTGTTTGTGATGCATGTGGCAGGCTACAAGCTCCTGCTACCCTTATTCTGCATTTTTCAACATTAGCACAAATTAAAATAAGTGAGACTTTTATTGTTATAAGGATTTGCCAGCTCCAACTCTAGAGCTGACATTGCACCTTTTAGGTTAGTGGATAGGAATATATTTACAGATTTTCAATCAGGTCCAAAAGCCATTTCTAACTTGAAGGACAAAAGACTGCTCTTGATAGTATATCTGATCCAACATCCAGTGATGCTTTGTATTGTGCCACCAGAACTATGATACCATGCACAGAAGCAATTAGTTCCCATTTGAAATTAATCTCTTCTCTCACTGTCCTGGTACCTGAAAATGTTTTTCATGAGTTACAGTTTTCCTCACAGTACTGTTCTCCTACACAGGTACCTCTTCAACTAGAACAGGATGTTCTACCCTCATCCAGATTTTTCCCCAAATACTACAAAGTAGGATCTGGCTAAACATCACACAGGTGTGGGAGCAGATTAAGGAAAGGATAAGTAAAATTTCAAAGTCAGTATTTATATTATATCTGCACCCTCTGTGACTGTCATATATATGCTAGTCACTGTACATATGTCCACAGAGATTTGTCTGTGCAGATAAACTTTCACATATATGCACAGTTTTAGGTAGTTACGTTTATAAAATGTATACATACAAAGCCTTGACAGTTTGGCCTAATACATATCCTTTTTAAAATTAATATAAATGCTATGAGTATAAAATATCAAACTTTTCCTTTAATTTTTGCCTAAGTATGCAAACTTGTCAATAAAATACTTTAGAAGAATATTTGTAAGCTATTTAGATCCTCCATTAATTCTTTATTATAAATTTTAATATCTAGTGGATTTATTCTTTCAAAATAATTAGTTTTTTATTAATTTATTATCCAATATGTGGTAGAATAACCATCCACAGGAAAAAAATATAAGAAAAACATTCTCTTTACAGACCTGTTGTTCTGCTGATAGTGATGGTCTCTCAAATGAAAAACAGGGCAGAGACTTTGTGACCTGCATTCTCTAACAAAGGGGATGTAAACTAAAAATATTTCTCTAAAGGAAAAAGGTAAAAAACAATAGGTAAAAAAGGTTAAAGGCCTGTCCATATTGTCAGCTGTGCTCCAAAATGAAGCAATTTCCAATTTAAAAGCAATTAGGGAGGATAATTTCAGAGGTGATTAAAAGTTCAGGGACAGTTTTCTTTCTTTTTTTTCTTCTCATTCGGTCCAAAGTTGGCATATTTGCTCTAGTTTTATGTTGACTTTTTGGGAATTCTACAAGTAAATAAAGAGTTCCCATGGAAATAGTTGGCCTCCTGAGGAAATTCCTAAGTTATATCTCATTTTTGTAACATACCTTTGGGGTTGTTGCCAATTCTAGGACCAAATTCTGTGTATAATTACTGACCATTTCTCAAAACAAAACAATGAATGTAAATGTCTGTTACAGAAAGCTCAGACTTTGAAGACATCTCCCCAGTTCCTTGTATACCAAATGGGGATAAGAAAGCTCTGGCCAGGTTCACTGATGTAAAATGATAATGTTTTATGACCATACATCCATTCAATAATATTCATTATTTTGTCTGCAATGTATAAATAGTAAGATTATTATGACATTAATAATTAGAGGGTAAATAGTGCAGAATGTGCCTGATCTTACAGTTAGTGCATTTCAGCTACTAGAGGTCCCAAAATGCAGAGGGATAGTACTTTCTCACAGATATCCAGGTGAAGGCCTATGGGCCACCTTTTGCTAAAGTTCTGTTACAGAAGCATTGCTGCCCTTTGTGGAGTGTGTAGCAGATTGGCATCAGACTAAGTTGTGCAGATATGAATATGTAGGAAAAAACAACATGATCATGTCATGGAATAATGTACATCAAATTTCACAGCATAATCTAAGCAGCTCATGTGGAGCAGTAATGTGGAATTGAGTTTTCAGTGTCTTAGGTTGTTAGGCAAGCAGATGCAGAAATTATATTGTTTTTAACTGAACCAAGTAAGCGCCTTTGGACCAAAAATTCTATTTGAATTTTACACTTAAAGCAAGAACTGGGAGAACTGCCTCTGATGTTTTTATTACAGTTGATAAGATAGCTTGTAATGTGGGTGCCTGACAAATTTTACTTTTAATTGTTTAAAGTATACACACACTGGTGGATATTCTCCTAAATATACTGGCTATTCACAATTATAACCTCCCTATTCAGACATTTTATATTTAAAATCCAAACACTGAATGCTGATGGGCCACAAAGAGGGTGAATTTTTATTTATGTTTTTTTCTCTTATCTCCCTTCTCTTATTTTCCAAGCAATATTTATGTCATTTCAGCTATATTTCAGCCTCGACAAAAGAAAATACCGCTTTGAAAAGGGTAATGAAGATGTGTTTCCTGAGGCATAAACTTACTACATGTGAGAGTCTGAGTATAATCTCTAAATTAAATACATCCAAAATACCTGTAGTATGGAAGAAAATAGCATTCAATTGTTCTATGGTACCATTATCTTCAGTGCATCACTTATTCTTTCTTAGAAAGAGAATATTGGGTTAGATGGCACTTTTCTGGGATTCAGATGATTTGAACAAGAGTAATAAAAAATATTGTAATTATTTTTTCCTAGACATTGTCTTCAACTACATGACATTCCCATGCAGCAGTTCACATCTCTCAGCACAGTGATATCCATGAATCATTTATCATAAAATCACCCTTGTTTTTTTAGTTTCCATCTTCCATTCATGAAAAAGGGAAAGAAAGAAAAAATGTTAACAATTTTACATAAATTCCTGTATGCCCAAATAGCAGTGTGAAGAAAGCTGTACTGTATGCTTATTTAAAATGACATCTGATTTTGGTCCAGTTTCAAAAAAAATATTTGTTTCATAAAAAAGCCAAAGAGCAGAAAACATTTACGAAAAATGTCCTGCAGAATCAAAATGACTAGAAATGTACAGAACAAGACTTATTACAATAATAATTTTAATATAAACTTAGCCTTATTTGCCAAAGCACTGAAAAACAGTTGGCCATATCAACATGTTGTAAAAACAAGGAGAAATATTTCCATAAGCTCAGGTTTACTTCATTAATACAGATGACAATAAAAATGAAACTAAATTGTACGTTCCTCTTCCTAAACTTCTGTAAATACAGATTTGTATTTACTTAATAACATAAAAAAAAATATAAGAAAGACTTATAAAAGAATTTCTTTTATGAGTGGACACATGTTACTATAAGCAGTCCATAAAATTATTTTTTTCCATAAATGTTTGTAAGCCTGTAGTAACAAATTCAACTGAAAGGAGATAAATCATATTGCATTTATTTTCTTATCCAGGTTTATAAAGCACTAAAAGAGACAAAATATTTTCTTTAATCAAACATCCAAATAGCTACTGTAAGTTGCATTACTTCTAAAAAGGACCAAGAAAAACATGTGTTCAGTAATACAGTGAACAGTGCTAACTCCTATGACATGGTGGAATGCCATTTAATTAAAAAAAATATAAATTATTGAGATCAATTCTTCACTTAGATGTAATTACTTACACCAGGAAAAGTCTTGTTAAATATATATGCATTTTATACCTCTTTTGAGTGGGCATAAAATGGTACTCCCTGCTATAAAAGAACACCAGTGAGTTCATTTCTTCAACTCAGTTCATCAGGAATTTTGTCACTTGCTGTAGCAAACATGTAGGATTAGGTATATTACTTTCTGTATTTATCAAATGCAGATATCTTCTGGGTAGGCAGTGGCTTGTGCTAGTCTAGGCAGAGTCCAAAAGAAAAGGACAATGGTTGGCTAAGTCTCATATTAACTAAGTCCCCACAACTGCGAAGTTGTTGATTCATCCTCTATCTCTTCTGAACAGAATGCTGGCCTGTTTTAGCAAAAGAATTTTCTAAGACAATCTTTGTTGGGAACACTGCATGGCCACCTTGTGCCACAGGTGAAACTATGTTTCCTTATCTCAAGGGTAAGGACCAACCTTCAGTGAACAGAGACATGGAAATGAACTATTGGGACCAGCAATGCTGCCATCTTTGTTCACACTGGCCATTTCCCACCCACAATTAGTCCTGTCTGGGTGCCCTGAAACCTGCAGGGTGCCCTACCTGCTTAGCTTCGTTCTGATGCTGCTATTGTCCATCCCTGGCTGAGTAGGTGCATGCTTACCCTGGAGGTATTTGTGCAGGCAAAGCTGAATGGGAACCATCTGTATCTCATTAGAAATGATGCCTTCAAGAATGACTTTTTTTTCCATATACTGCAGTTTAAAATAATTTACCAAGCTGGTTTATGATGAGGGAGCAAAAAATCTTTAGGACTCATACATTATTTTCAAGCATTTAATACTTCCAATAAGTAATGTTTCCTAAATAAAACCAAAATGAAACAAAAACAAACAAACAAACAAAACCCCAAACAAGCAGAAGAACAGACAAACACACACAAAATAAAAACAAACAAACAAACAAACAAACCCCTAAACAAACAAAAAAGCCGAAACTCCAACAAAACAACAAACATATCCTACTGGCTTTATGAATGTAGTCTTGTTTCTTGCTAATACTATGAATTCATTAAAGGAAGTCTTTCAAATTTGATACATTATCCTGTGGCAAGTTATAATTAGCCCTGCATATTTACAACATGTGATGAGATACCAAGAGAATTTTCAAACATAGCATAAAAAGTTACAATGAAGGTGATAATGATTCTTTTGGAGAGATATTCCTTTGTTCATTTTAGCATCCTCATAAATGTTTAAAGAATATAAATTAGGCTTCCAAGCCAATTAATTTGTCTGTTTCTCATCTCCAGTGATGTATTTTAATTATACTTTCATGCCTCTAAGCTTCAGAAGAGAAGACAGCATGCACTGATCATGAAAAATAAAACCTGTAAAAGTCCAAAACGATAATGGAACAAATTCCACAGTTTTGTGCCTCAGTCTCACCCCATATAATTTTGAAAATAAGGAGAAAGTGGTTTAAGTCTTAAACAGTATAATTTGTTAGGGCATGCAAAGCTTGTATTATAATTTGGGTGAAAGATGAATTTTGCTTCATCGAAAATGCTACACACTAAATTTATTCCATGAATCAAAACCAATATATGGTCATTTTGCATTACAATGCACAGGTTTAATTCCTTTGTGGTCTAGATGTGCTGAATAATAAAAATTAATTTATTTTCAATTGTGTTTACTCTTCACTGTTTAATCTTTTGTCTGTTTTTTTGATCTTAAAATATGCCTTATAGTTAAGGCATACAACTACAGAATGTTTTTGACTCACTGAACTTTGAAATGGAACTTGGGTGCTTGAAAAAAGTTGATTGTTTATTACAGGGAAACTCTCAGGCTGACTATTATGAATACTTTTTCTGATCATGTGACATCGGCAGCCAGTAGTAATAGCTGTTTCTAATAGTATTGGGCTAAGATGTTACTTGCTATCTGGTCTCTTTCAAATGAATTTTCTTAAGGGAAAGCATGTGGCTTTGACCTATATTTAGTTATCTAATTAACAGTATTAAAAAAAAAAAAAAAAAAAAGGAAAGAAAAACCAAACTTACCAAACTTGTTATTCTCCTTCCCACCATGAGACCCTACCTACAGCACCTGCTTTGATGGGTCAATTCTCAGGTAAATTTATCTATTTAAGCACTGAATTTATGGTAGTACAGGTAAGTAATTATAAAAGTATCTATTAAGGAGCAGTATTCTTGATCCATCCTGCATATTTATACAGAATACTCAAATATTTTCCCTCTCATCTATCTGTTTTATCTCTTTTCCTGACCGTAATGTATTTTCATTTAACCTTCTGTAAACAATTTCCTTCTGCAGAAGAACTTGCACACACAGTTACACATTCTAGAATCTGAAGAATGTTATCTCAGATTGTAGCAAACACCTGTAAATAAGACAGTACTTCATTTGGTTTAGATCTTTTATATTTGAAAGGAATCTTTTCTTGTTTTTTTCTCCTGTCAAGTTTTGTTTAGGGGAATTTTGGAAGTGAAATATTTAGCCAAATTCCAACCTTTTCTAATGCTTCTCCAAGATAATAGAGATATTATAAATAAGGTAGTCAGAAGAATTGTTCTCTTTTCCCCCTCAGAGCTTAAATGGGAGAAAATATAAGACAAATATCACAGAGTATTTAGGCTCCTTCAACTAAATACAAAACTAAAAGACAGGTGGGTAAAATAAAGAATGAAAGTATGGTGTAGTCATGGACAATACCATGGTAAAAAGATGGGTTATTTTGCTTACCAATCAGTCTTCAACAGCACAGAATTCACATTAAGTCACAAATTGAGTAGAAGATGAAATATTTGTATTAAACTTTTGCTTTTCAGCATTTTGAGTGCATAAAAGTGCCTTTAAAAAGCATATATGTAGTCATTCTCCTCCTTACTTTGCAGTGTGCTAACATGAGGGCAGGAAAGAAGTGTCAGTACAACAAAACATGAACTGATCTGTGTAGTCCTGCAGAGTTTTCACATGGCTGTTGATTGACTTGTTGCCCCCGATGATCAATCCCATTGGTGTAACTTCTTTGCTGTGCGTATTTGCCCTTATATTTTAATTCAAGAGACCCCATGTCAATAAGTATATACTACCAATTAATCAACATGCTTACCAGTTTATGAACAACTTGCTCATAAATAAACAGGGGAAATCCCTAAATTCCATGATCATTGAGGTGTCAAACTTAAACTGAACTCTAAATATGCATTTTGCCCCATGGAGCTTGTTGCTGGTTCTCTGAAAAAACAATCTTTCCATTGAAAGACAAAGCAGAAAACTGGATGCTGTGGATGTTCTAATTGCTGTGTCTGTTGCTAGAAACTATTGTGTTGTACAGCATCATGTATTGAGGCTTTTTAAACCCTTTTGTCTCTCCTCACTGTCAAGTTGAAATTCATGTTTTTTCCCCTCTGTATCCTGGAAAGCTGAGGAAGGAGGTAGAGAGAAGTAGAGCTGGTTCTATGTAATTTCTGGTGCTGGAATTGGGTACCCTGGTGAAAATCTGTCTTATTTACAGATTTACTAACTCATAGCTTCCTCCCTGCATCTTTCAGTGATTCACTGCTTTCAATCTTTGCCAAGACAGCAAACTCCGTTCTTTTATTTTGGTCTAATGGCCATGAAGTTGTGTTGCAGGAAGCTCATGGGAGAAGGAATCCTGTTCAGGAGTGAGATTCACTGGGAATAAATTTGAAGGGCAAGGGCATAGTTAATAAGGGAGAAACAAAACAAAACAAAACAAACAAAAAAAAAAAAAAAAGAAAATGAACCAAACAAATAAAAACTGTGAACCCAAACCAAACCAAAAAAAATCCAAACCCAACAGGCCTGCATTCATAGATTTCACGTGGAAAAAAATGCACGTTGTCAGGTGCTCTATAGATGCAATTACTCATTCTGTGAATAAGATAGTCATGTGGGAAAGGCCATGGTTAAAAAATGGTGCAATAGGCAGGCCTTTTGTTTTGGATCCTGATAGAAAAATGAAACTTCAGTCATTGGGGAGCATAGAAAATTTAGTAAATAAAATCAGGTACCATAACCTATATATATGTTCCAAATAGGGTGATTTCCCTTCCCCCCCCATCCCCAATATTAAAATCCCAGTATTTTTGCAGCCCTGTCTGGACACTGACATGATTTATGTATCTATAGATAATTTTTTTAAAAAATTATTTATTTTAAGCAAGTTCACAATGCCTCTGTGATTTTTACAATTACTTTTTATGATGAAGAGTAAACCACTAATAATCCTCTAATCCTCACCAATATCCTCTCCCTCCCAAGTTAAACTACACTAAATGTTTAAGTCCAAGTCCAATTTGTGCTTTGAAAAAATCTGTTATATGTAAATCAGAGGTGAACATGTTCTTCCAAGCAGAGCAAATAGCTAGTCATCTATGGGCTCAAAATTTAGACTGTGTCATTTATTTCTTGTTGATTTTTGACTGAGCACAAATCCTATGTTCTCATCTAGCTCACATTAAATGATAACTAGAGAAGATCCCTCATGCAAATTATGTGTTTGCGATTTCAAAATATTTTCTTTTTTGCAAATAAAAATTATGGCATTTTTACAATCTGCTTTAATAATCGTTTCCTGTATAGATTTGTTTCTTAGATTGTTTTATATTTATTTTTGGAAATTTATAGTCATTAAACATTCAGCTTTGAGAACACAGTTAACACCTAATGAAGTTAATGGGATTATCCATATGTTTAAAATGAAGTACTTCAAGTGCTTTGCTTAATCTGAGGTTTAAAGGGATGGTAAAAAACAGTCACAATTCATAGAAGGCATTTCTGTGTTTAGAACATTGTAATAGTTCATTATTTTTGTCTTTTCTAATTACAGTTTAAACAACACCATAAGATTAATGTGTAAATAAAGTCAAACCCATGAATTGGCAACAAGTCACAGGAAATCTGTGTGCTTTTCAGCAAAGTTTGAATACTATTTCCACCAGCATCTGATAACCTTGTTCTCGCTGGTGAGGATTTGTCAGTTTTACTTTCTCTCACAAACGCAATATTTTCTGTAGACCTACTAATTATATTGAATATTTTGTCATGTCTCATAGAAGATATTGACTTTGTAGTTATTGCTAATGGGGAGATGTATATAAAGTAGACTTCATATTTAAAATCAAATGTCTTTGTATGAATATATTTGTGTCTTGTGACAAGTATAGAATGATGTAAGAGCTTAGAAACTATATCAAATTTGTTCATAACTCAAGAGATGCTTAGAGAACACAATTTAGACATTTTCTGGGTGCATGGAATACTTTTGAGATTAAAATAAAATAAAATAATAAAAAAGGCATTATTATACTTTCTGGTTTGTTAGAATTTCAGATATTTCCTAAGTGGCAATGAAAGAGTATTCAGAACAAAATCACTTCTGGCTTTTAATATAATAAACATATTGCCACTGAAATTTCAATGCCCATACAGATCCCCACACAGGTTGTATTCTTTGAATTCATCAGTTTGTAGAGTATTATTAGCATACTGTATTTTAAAGCAGTTGAGGTGGTACCACAATTATATTCAAATTTAAGGATACTTATATCTGATACTTAGGTCTATTGTTATGCCACACAGAGAAAACTAAAACTAATTCTAATTCAGGTGATGCATGTACATGTGCAATGTTAGTGTTTTATTCCACTTAGATACATTTAGATTGATTCAACAGGAGTGAGAAATCTAAAAGGGAATTGGTAAGTAACTGACATCTTTTTGGTGATAGGCAGAGGTGCTCTCTACAATGAAAACAGAAAGGAGGGCATGTGGTTGGTTTAGCTCCGCTCCTTAAATCTGATTTTTTTATGCCTGACTGTTTCTTAAAATTTTCTGGCAAAGTAAAATTTGTGTCAAAGAGATTTCTCTATATAAGTTACGAAAGAAGGCAAAAGAAATTTACCATCATGCCAAGAATGTGTGTCATCACATTAGGTGAGGTTGTAGCTTCATGCTTTACGTTTCCACTGCAGTTGGTATAATTTTATATGTGTCTGCCTCTTCCACTCCACGCTTCAACTACTCTTCCCATCCCTCTGCAGAAAGAAGGTTTTAATTCCCTTGTTTTAAGCACCTTTCAGGATACTTAAACCTCATTTTATGAGATCACCTGTTTTTCGCAAAGCCTTTATTAATTTTTTTGTTTGTTTGTTTTAATTTAAACTAGTTAACTTTGCTGCAGTTTATAGCACATCCAGAAATGCTGTACTGAGGAGAATGGGAGGAGACTGAAAGAGGTGGAATGAATGAAGAGCACACATGCACATGGATCAGGGAGTCCATCACCCAAGGAAGAGTTAGAAAGCGAGTGTAATGATCTGATGTGACAGACTGCACTGATCTTGTGTCCTGCATGGGTGGGCAAGCCTGGGAGGAAGAAGAGCAGAGTATTATTTGGGCTGACTCCTGCCATTGTCTCTGTGCTCTGCTGTGTGTGTGCACAGGAGCTTTTATCACATAGCCGAACAGAAACAGTACAATTTGGGCTTTGGCTTCTCCTTCCCAGCAGTTTCCATCCAATGTAGTGGCTTGGGCAGTGCTACTGGAATTGATCCTGTATTTGAGCCATACCAAAGAGCTCAATCATTTTTTTATTTAAACAGCACTACCATGGAAATAGGTGCTGTGGCCTTGGAAAGGTGTATAAATTTCTTATGATGGCTTAATAGCACCTTTATTTAAAAATATATTTCATTTAGGTTCCTCTCAGATATTTTGATTTGTGATTACTTGCTTTAAAAACGTAATGAAAGAAGCTTCACTTAGAACCCAGGAAAATGGCATAGGCTTGAACTATTAATTTTTTTCTCTTTAAATAAAAAAAAAAAGTTTGAGTATTTTATTAATCAATCTGTCAGTAGGCTTGTTTATTATTCATACATATATACTGAAAAAAACCCACTGAGAATGGCAGAAACTGATAAACTTGTTGGGGTATTTACAGGGAGAGTTTCCATTGACACACATGGACTATAGTTTTTTTTTCTTAGCTGAAAGAGAAAAAAATTTAAAAAAAAAAAAAAATAAAAAAGTAAGGGATCCAGCATTTACAGACTGGAGAGAGAAAAAAAAAAAAAAAAAAAAAAAAAAAAACTACAAAACATGTTAACATTAAGAAAGATTACCTATTTCGGCTAGTACAGTCCCTGTTCCTGGAAATGCTTCTTGAGACTGGATGACTTTCTAGAGCTGTTCCCCAGCTTGATCACTAGCAGTTGATTGTATGCCAGCATCAAGAGTCAGAAGTATTATAGCTTACATTTTGCAGAAAGTCAGAGTATAATGATACGCTATAAAAAGGGCTATTCCATTTAGCAGAAATTATATATGATATGTTGTGCAATATTCATAATGGCTTTTTATTGTTTTTAATAAATATAAAAATGAAATCAGTGTTAAATATGATAAGCCTGCTTTTATCAGTTAAATGCAGTAGCTCACTTTTTATAGTCTATGCAAGACTGATCATTATAGATGCATTCAAAATCTCCTTCTTCCTAAGCATGTCTGTATAGGTCACGCATATATCAGCTTCAGGGAAAAAAAAATTATAATTTCAGTTGCTTCTTGGTTTGGCTGTGTGTCAGTTCATGTGATTTTCCTTTCTTTCTCCTTTTTTTTCTTTCTTTTTTCCTTCAAAGATGTGACAGCCATAGAATAATAGTGCTGAATGGGCACTGTGGAGGAACAAGACGAGCAAAGGCACTTGTACAGGCTTAAGGCAGGAGGCCATTGGAACCAGGTATGTCCCGCTCCTCCTGGCAAGACTGAGAGATGAGAGTTGTGACTCACACTGCAGCTCAGGGACAAGGCACAGCTGCTTGAATAGGAAGCTGACAGTGAAACTGTGGCTTCTGTACAGAGCTGAGCCTTGTTTATTTGTATTGGGTTACTGACTTGGCATCAAAAGTTTGGTATCTTCGCTGAACCATGTATGCATTCTGACCCTGAGGGGAAAGAAGATTTCATCTGTACTGCTGTAGGCAGCGCTCGTAAGAAGCAGTCTCTAATCAATTAATTTGTTTTTCATGTTATCCTCTTGAAATATAGGGAGCCTTGCTGCTTTAGTGGAGTGTGGTAGGGACGATGGCTCCCAGGTAACTGCAAATTTGTTAGAGACTGATCTAAGGGTCCTAAGTTTTGTGGTTGCCTCTCTTCAGAACAAAAAACAAACCAAACCAAACCAAACCAAACCAACACAAAAAAAATCCCCAAAACCAAAACCAGAACAAACAAAAAAAAAAACCCAAAAAAACCCACAACCTAAAACCAACCAAACGAAACTTGACAAAAAGAAGATAAAATTTGTATTCTCACTTTCTTGAACCCTGTAGCATACTACTTTTGATCTTTATTGACAAGCAGGATTTATATGGCTATCAGGCTCCAGATGGAAACAGTGCTGATTGTAATATTGTAACATTAATTGTTAAAGTGCACTTACAGAAAGTTAAGTCCTGTTTTCCTTGAAATTAATTAGTAGGGACATTTTTGTCATGTTTTGTCATGCCTGTGTTCATTCGCCACAAAATCTTTTGGGTTTACATACTGAAAATGTCGAGGTCTCTTGCAATATAAAGTTATTAGGTGCTGAAGGTCATATTTTTATAGGAACATTAGCAATTATTGACACTGAGATATCAAAGGATTTATTTTGCAAATTATTGTTGGTGAGACTGATGCAGATGAATTTTGGCAGCCAAAATGATGTTTGGAAGCCAGTGTCTGGATTTAGGCTGAGTCTGACATCTCTGCAGTTTGCCTTCATTTATATGTAACAGGTGTGCTGCTTTTCGGTGAAAACTTAGGGGGGAAAATACCAAAAAGCCCTGCAATGATAGTGTCATTTTTCCTTGTAATATAACTGCAGGCCACTCTTTCTTTTTACTCTACTATTTCCAGCATTAGTCTCTTGCACCTATTTGCTCTGGTCTTAGCAAGGAAGAAAGAGGACCTTTCAGCACAACACTAGTGCTTTGTCTGCTCAGGCCACATATTTTGCCCTGTCTCCTTCAAGCTGGTGAGAGAAACCCAAATACAAGCAAACATTTCTTAACCTGAAACAGAATGTGAATAACAGCCAGGTAGGTGCAGTATCAGATGCATCCATATCCTATTTAACATTGTGGATTTTAAGCTGCAAAGCTATGTTAAATGTCTTTAACCTGGCTGCTGTCTTATGACAGTAGGTTTTACTGGTGATTTTTTTTTTTTTTTTTTAATAGCATAGCTGGTTGGATTCTATTCCTTTTACTATTCAGGTATGTCAGATTCTGTTACCTCGAATAGGAACACAAGGAAGTTCAAAAAAAGTTAAGTGCTCAGAGTACCCTTTCCCTCCCACTCTGTTACCACCCAGGAGCAATGTCAGTTTGAGTGTAAAACAGTCAGGAAGATGGTGTAACTGCATCGTTTGCCTTGTCTCTATAGCCTTGTTTATAACTGTGTTTGACGATTTTCTCTGCTTGACCCAAACAAATGAGCTTTTGGAACGATGACTGCTGACTTTGCCTGCAACTTAAAGGCATTAAGCAGTAAACTCTTCACAGTTTCTTCACATTATGAAACAGAGAACAGGAGGTAGTTCTTCTCAGTAGAATTGTTCCCTCTTTGGGGTCTGCTGCTAAAACTCCCATATGGTATATTTGCTGCTGTGATTGTTATAAAAATAATATTTCTAATAGCGTGTTTACCCAAATGTTCCATGAAGCACTGCAGACTTGGAATAAACTTAATTATTTTGTAGAATAGTGTTTAATTGCTGCTGATATGTTTAAAATTTAATTAATTTCCTTCCTATGGTAATGTCTTACCAAATATTTCATAATACCTTCATTGAGGTAATATACTGAATTCACATGATGCTTTGCCACTCATTTCTCTGCCTGAGGTAATACATAAATACAATTATTCCTAATTTGGCGGAATCTGCCATCTTTTGAAGATAAAAGAGTTCCAAATTGTAGTCATGGTATTTATAGCTACATATACAAGTAAGTAAATAACTATTGGATAAATAGTCTATTAGTCTGCATCTGTTCAAATGTTACCACTGGATGTATTTTCAGAGTTCTAGAGGTTTTCACTAAACATATATTTTATTGGGATAATCAAAATTACGGAAGTCAGCTGGAAGCTTGACTGTATCACGTAGTATATATTGAGTGATAAATGAAGTTCTGCTATCTAGAGAAATTCTGTAAGGAAAACCTTACTGGTTAAATTTTTGTTTGGATTAGTGTCACAGTCTCATACTACAGGACTTTCATATAACATGTATAGGATTTTATGATCCTTGTTTTACAAAGATGCTTGTTTTCAATACTCACAGGATTTTATTTACATTTGCATATAGCCTTATTTGTTATTTTGATGAAATTTGACAGGATTTAGTATTTCTTTTTGTTCAAGAAGCATACACTGTGTACTTGAATTTGAGGCAATATATAAATCATATTGACAATTAAATGTAATAATCAGGAAGGTAAAACTTGCAATGTTCAGCTAAAGACTAGAAAATTCATTTTATGTGGATTGTGTAACGTATCTAGGCTAAAATATACTCAGCAGAGCAGATACGTCCATTGATGAGGCAATAAAGAACAATCTGAACATGCTGTTTGTCTTACTGTTAGCAGTATGTTAAATGGAAAATATTGAAATTGGAAAATTAACATTTTAAATGATGCCGTTTCTTTCCAGCTGCTTGTGGTCTTTATTTTAAGCTCTTAAAGACACATTGTTCTTTTACTATTTCACTAGTATTTATTTAAATACTTGAACCAGAGATTGGAATAATTAAGCTTGATGGTACAAACACAAAATTACGTATTTCTCTCTTAAGCAACATATACTTGAAAAGTTCACTCAAATAACATTACAAATGCTGAGGCAGTAAATTATAAGGGCAAAACTCCATTTTTATGGAAGTTGTATGGCAAAGCTTCTGTGTCTTTAGACACAGAAATCTTCTTTGTCAAGTTAGAATTCCTTTCTGAATATAACTGAATTAAAAAGTTCAGGAAGACAAAAGAATAAAGTAGGATAAAAGCAAGCAACTTAAGTGAGAAAATAAATAAGCATGGCCTTGAAAAAATATTGAATAGAGAATGAGCATATTTGGAGCTACAAATGATAAAAAAATATTTTAGTATTATATAATATTTTATTATTAATTTTATTATAATTATTATTGAGACATTTTGTTGTAATTATACATCATTATTTATTATGTAAAAGTATTTTCCTGGAAGCTGTAATGTAATGAAATAGGCCCATCTCTGCCTCCCCTTCTGAGACTCTAACGAAGTAAAAGAGCAGAAAACATAAAAGCATCAAGGCTGAGGAACTTCAGGAGCTTTTTATTTGAAACCAAAACACCACTAGGACAGAGTAACTCCCACCATAAATAAAAAACTTTAGCTAACTGTACAAACACCATTAGTAATGGGATGAAAGTAGAAAGAAAAAATCATGAATCACTGATTGTGACTGGTACCATGGGCAAATCGATTATGGTCCTTTAAAAGATAACTTTTTTTTCCCAAAGAAGCATATGTAGCAGAAATCTCATGTACGTGTTTCTGGATGAGCCTCGGGGGTCTTTTTTAACAAAAAAAAAAGGGATTGCAGCCACGTTTTCTGCATAGGAGACAGTAGGCATAGCCTGAGGGATTTCTTGTTTTTTCATCATATTTTTATTGAAATGAGGCCTTAGAATGAACCAGCTCTCCCCTGCAAAAACCTTCTTTTGCTTTTGCTTCTTTCCAGTCACTATCCCACCACCCTAGGGCCGAGTCATCCTAAGATATTAATGTGTGCACATCTCAGGTAAATTGGAATAATGTGAATCTGCTCCATTTATATGCTAAAGTACTAAGGCCCTGCAGTCACCAGCAGTGAGAAAAGTCTGCATGTGTGGAAACAATTGAAAACTCCAAGTCTGGAAATTATTACCATTTTCACCCTCTTTTTATAATCAGCATATTAGTTACTAAACTTCACCTTGAGGGAGTACATGGTCTAAGTCTTGCTTCTGTCAGTCTCTAGAACTGCCCTGAACCATTGTGAATGAAGCACCAATCTGGGGCCTGCTTTAACACCAGTCTCAGTGACAGTTCACATTATTAAAGAGAATGCTCACTTGCTAAGTCTAAAACTGCAGCCTTAATGTACCAAGCAATATTTTTCTGTGTATGTTATCTGTCAGACTTTCAGATTCTCCTAGAGCTGGGTCAAAGTTGGCATCTGAACACATATACTGATAACCCCATGAGTCAAACAGGAGTACAGATCCTGCCAGATCTCTTTGATTGTAAGTCTTGTCTGTGTTACAGTTCTGTTCTTCTCCTTTGTTACTGTCTTATAGAGACTCATTATTAGTATCTAAAGATGCTATGTGACATTTAGCAGAGAGGCTCTTCTATAAACGATCAAGCTTATCTGCTTATCTTGTTGCCGTAAGAAAGGGGGAAAAAACTTCCAAGACAACTTTATGTGGGTAAAGTAGAGAAGAGTTCTTTTACTT
>JAWWTY010000077.1:82516121-82548667 GCA_035222235.1 Margarornis squamiger
TTGCTAGCTGCTCTATATGTGAGAAACTACCCAGAAGTATAAAAATCTTCAAATTCATGAAAACCCTAAGGCATCAATCTGCTGCAGTGTTGGGCACCAGCATATTTTAAAGTGTTGTTATGTAAATTCATTGCATGAAGATCTAACAGAGAAGTGTTATTTTCAAAGGCATAAGAAAATAGAGTGTCTTTAAGAATGTATCTGTAAGACATGCATCACTAGTCATGTTAAATAACAACTGCAGCTTCATACTTCTAAGGTAGGAATATCCTTGGGCCCATATGTCATTATTCTCCAAAAATATATATGCAAAAAGTAGAACTTAAGTGCAAGATAATGTCTGCCCTCCACCTGGCTTCTTGATTGCCCAAACTACCTAGAATTAAGTCACAGACAAGTGTCACAGTGTGAGGATTCAGCAGTGGCTGATTGCTTCGAACACAGTCAGCACAGTGCATTCTAATGTGCGTCTGATGGATGTATGTGTTATATGGGTAAATGATGAGGTCACTGAAGATCACAGAGGTGTGACACTCAGTCAAACAGACACATTTGTACTCTGAACACTATCCTCAAACTACATTTAAAACAATAACCAGGTAGGATATTTTTTGCAGTGAAATTTGTTAACATGACTACTAGATGTGTCAAGGTCTATGGGGGTATGATCTGTCATTTTTACTGCCTTGCCTGCTAAATGCTTGTGCCAGAGAGGCCATCAAGATGTGGCATGCACCATCTTCTCATAGCTGTAGTAATCTGAGTCACTGTGACCATGCATTTTCCTTCTACTCTGACAAAGGTCACAACTGTGAAAACAGAGTTTGAACTTCTAGCAGACTTTAGGTCATGCACACTGTGAGGAATGAGAGAAATACCTCAAATCAGCAATGTTCAGGGTATACACTGATGATTCAGTTGCACTGATTATCCTCATGCCATTAATTCCACATCAATTCTATTTATCACCTGTTAGTTGAATATAATATTAAAGTTCACCAGTAAACACCTAAGAAACTGTATTCTCTCCTCTACTGCTGTTGTCTTCAATGAGGTAACAAAACAAAACAAAAAAATAATGGTAGAAAAAAAATTATTTATTGGAATCTCCCTAAATAAATTTTGAAAACTAAGACATGAATCTTGTTATTTCTTTAGCCTTGAGTGTTCTGGAAGCAAAGAGGCCATAAAAATTATGTTAAAGATTCACAATAAAAGGATTCATTACTGGTCTTAGTGCTTTCAATAGGGCTAGTCACTGCCGATTCTGTCTACTGGTGAAGCTGACCGAAATAGTTTGAATTTTTAAAAAATAGCTTGTTCTGATTCATAGAACACCTTCTGCTCCTCCTAAATGTGTTCTATATTTCCTTTAGTGTATGACGGTGTTACTGTTAAGATCAATCTAAACTAATTTCACCAAAGAAATACTCTACAATCACTTTTCTTCTCCAAAACTTCCCATGGGCATGTTGAGGTTGTAGTCATCTGTAGCAGATGACAGCTTCTGCATTATGTTCCTTTCTCTTTGATTGAAAACTAGTAAAGCCCATGGATTGTGAAGGACTTGGTAAGTGGAATCCTGTCAGAAGGAATGTTCTGATTGGCAGCAGATATTTGAAGTAAGCCCAGAGCGAGCTGAGAGAGTTCAATTTTCTGGTATTCTTGAGCATAACACCAGAAAATTAAATTCTTTTTTTCTCTTCTACAACTCATAAGTCTTGCATACCATCCTGCTTTATAAAGGAATACACTTGTATAAAGTAATTTGATGTTTTTACTGCTCTGGATCTGTTTACATGGAACTTGGTTTCTGAGGCATCCTTTCCACTTTAACATAGTGCTTTACATAGCACTACTTTAAAGAAACTAGTAAAATAGTGTGGCACAGCCACAAGAATTAAATATTTCTCTATTCTGCTCAGCATATTACTCAGCTTTTACGTATATTTTTACGTATTTTGTTTTACATATTTTCTTAATCTCTGACTGGAATAAAATGCTGGATACTTAATGACAGGAGAATATATAACTTGTTTACAAATTTACTACTGCAGAATTTCAATACAAAAAGGTGTGTTTTGCATTAAGTAGTGAGTACAGTCATGTAACGTTGCTTCACAAAACACAAAGGAAGGAGAATATGAATGTTAAACCCCTTCTCTCTCTCCTTCTCCCTCCCACCCTCCACCCCACCCATATCATGGAGTTGTTATTTCTTAATGAATCGTAAGGTTTAGATCCTGCAAGGAAGGAATAAGTATTAAATTTTATTTAGACTGTGATTCACAAAAGCCATCAATTTCAGATGTAAAATTTGCATCAGATTTCTAACTATAAACCTCTGAGCATGGCTGCAATCCTTGAAGAGGACATTATTTTTTTTTTGTCACAGTCTTCTATGTGGTTGCAGAAATTGTGGATGCAAGTCTTGCTTTTGAGCAATTCAACAGCTAAATGACCAAAACATGCCATTAGTCAGCTACGCATTTATTCATCTGTAGAAACTACACATGACTACTATTTATCAGTATGTCATGTACCAGTAGCAATTCTAACTCATAGTTCACTACATGCTTTTAAATAGAAAAGCTCCTGTTTTTCTTCTCTTGGCAGTATTTTAAACTGAGGTCATGTCTGTTGAAAAGATGTTCTCTAACATTTAGATATGATAGTCAAGTTGTAAAGACCATGGAGTTCCCAAGTACAGACATGTATTTTTGCAGGGAACTCATTATTTAAGAATAATTATTTGTACCCTGAATGAACAACTCTCTGTTGCCTAGTTTCCATGGATGTGATGTGTTCCAGTTCACATTATTCTACAACAGTTTTCACGAGATCATTTTCTTTTTCAGTCTGCCAGCCTGGAAGCTGACTCTGAGCTTTAACAATTAAGCTGAGTTGCCATCTGACACCTTAACAGCACTAACAAAGGTTTTCTGGGCACTTTATACCCTGACCTACTATTCTGCAATTTCACTTCCAAGCACACATCACTGTGATCTTGATTTGAAGACGATGAGTTTTCACAGGTATAGCTGTAGACTAGATTTTTCCTCCAGACTTGTTCTTTTTGATGATGATAGTATAGGAAATATTAAAATAAAAAGTAGTAAGTTGCCCAGGGTCATGACATTTTTCAGATGGGCTTTGAGGAAGCCATTTGAGGCAGAATGACTATAAAAAACAACCAAGTGCCATCATAAAAAAGCATTTCCATTTTTTTCAGTGAAGGGTCTTGCTTTAAAAACTCTGGCTGCAAGTCTAGGGAGTGATCCCTGTTTTATGAACAAACCATTGCTGTGCTCTCACCTTGTGCTTCCCATCTCTATGGTAACAGACTGGGGAAAAAAAATTAGGCATCTAGATAATAGCTAACCAGCCAAAACTGGGTGGAATAATGATCACTTGTTTGCAGGCAGGAAAAACTCTCTACTAAGTAGACATCAAAGGTAATCCTGACCAAGATGGCAGTCAAGGAGAGATCCCACTGCATCTGTGGCTCTGGCCTTTGGCTCACCTATATAAATTTTGACTCTGAAGTTTTCCCAATTAAGTTCCTGATAAAATTGAATATATCCCTTGAGGTTCCTGATATACATTCCTTGAAAGATTAAAGTCAATCCTGGCAGGCAGTTCAGGCAACATCTGAGGAATGTTCTTCAAAAATCTGCCTCCAGTAAAAATCCTCCATGTCTTTAGGTCTTTCTCACAAATCCAAGGATTTCTGCAGTGGTCTTGGTATTCATCTGCTGCTACTCTTCTGCCTGAATTTTGTCTGCTCCTCATTACAATTCCAGGGCACACAAGGGCACTGAGGTTGCCACGGGGAGAGAGACAAGTGTGTGGAAGGAGGATGCCAGTAGAAGGGCTAGGTTTCTTGAATTTTCTGAGCATTAAATTTGTCAAAAGTGGGACTGCAAAAAAGCATCACTTTAAAAATTGGATTCAAATAAGGGTGAGTTTTGAAATAAACCATTTTTTTTTTGGAAACAGTAAGTTAATTAAAAACCCCCCACATTTACCTTTCTTAAATCAGGAAAACAGTTTAAAAGTATGGTAAAGCCTTTTTTTCCTTTAAACAGGGTTTGATTTTATAAGGAACAATATACCTTGGTAGTGTATGGTGATGACTTTTAATGCTGAGCAAAGCCATCAATTGTAATACTTTTGCAACTCTTCTTCAGGGATAAGGAAAAAGGATCCATTGCAGATGGTCCAGCAAAGAAGGAAGTGATGTGATGATGCAAAGAAATGTAAGTGTAAAGAAAGGAGAAGCAAAGACTGTCCAGATAAGAGTGATGTGACCAGCGCCCTAAATGTGGTCACTGTTGGTTGCCATTCATGTTCATGACTGACAGTCAAGGTTACCTCAGCAGCTATTAGGATCTTCTGGTGAATATAGATGACACTGAAGTAATGCTATTTACTGAGAGTCTGACAGGTTTCAAGGATAAAGTACAAAGTGCCACTGATGAAGTCAAGTGACAGGGACACCACAATTTCCTTGTCTTTAATTTTTTTCTAATGTGTCGTGATCTGCAAAGTAATATTTATGCTACAGTAGCTCCTAAAATAGATGCCATTATGTTCATTAGATGCTTCACATCTGGATATCACAACCAGTAACTGTAGTAAGTAGTGGGGGGGAGGGGGGAAGTAATTTTCATCTTTTCTGGGTTTTCTTGATTAGATATCTCAGACTTCATAAGCATTTATTTAATTCGTATTAGCATTTAACAGTCAAATGCCCTAAATGGTGAAAAATTACCCTAGAGGCAGCATAGAAATTAATGGTTATTCTGTGACAGATCTTCTCTCTGACAAGGACTTAAATATTGAAATTCTAATTTATTTATTATGCAAGAAGATGACATTTTATCCCTCCAACCATTTGACAGGAAGACACTATAATTATGCCTTTTCCTGGATTCCCATTTTCCCTTCTGTACCTTTGTGAGAGATTATGAGAGTTCAGACTCCCATTCCCAAACAGGTTTACCCTTAAAGCAGCACATTTGCAGTAATCAATGCAAATGCAGTGACTGGTTCTTTCTAGATCATTTCTTCAAGCTGAAATTTCTTTGCCTTCAGAGGCTGTTACGGGGATGACAGATGGCAATGTGTTTATTAGGAAAAGTGGAGGTGACTTTAATGCACTCTCTGTACGTCTCTATGCTTGCTCTATTATTAAGCTCTGATTTGTTCTGAGAGAGAGCACAAAAGGCAACCACTGTATCAGAACACTATCCTGCAAAATAGGAGTTGTGGAAATATTGCATGTAGTTGTGGTTTGTTTGAGTAATTTTCCCTAGGAAGACTATTATTATATATTGCAGACAGAAACTGAGGACAGGGAAACAGAACCAGAGCAAACTTGTGGCAGTTACACTGTGCACGCAGATATTCATTTATGCTGTAGAAGATTTTTGATAATGCTGTTAAAGGCTTATAATGTGAGCAGGGTGTCACATGCTCTGAAAGGACTGTGCAGCCTTATCAGTCCCTAAAGATAGCTAACTGCAAACCACCTCTAATATTCTGACATTAACTTGAAATGCCAGACTCACACATCAGTTTGGTCACTGGAGCTGTCATGCATGACTTACTACCATTGCTGAAAACAAAACTAAGAGCCAAGTAAGAATTTGGAAGAGGGCTGGAGCAAAATGGCTGGACTTTAAAAATGTGAATTTTATAGAGAGTTGGGTAAGTATCAGAAAGATAAACCACAAGTGTGGGGATGCTGGACTAACTTCTTAGCTGTCTCCCAGCTGTTGTGCACAGCGTGCAGCAAGCACCGAGGATTCTGGCAGCACATTCTTATGCTTTTTTATAGAGAAAAGAGGTTTTAGCTGTTAGAGAAGAGAGGAGCATTGCAGGTTTCCATACTTTCTTGTGTGTTCCTGCAGTGCCAGGGGGGTAGAGGAGACCCTTCCCCAGAATCTTTAACTGGGAACCAGTCATCCCATTATTGAAGAGCCCCTGCACACCTCTGCTAATGTGCTCCCAACCAGCGGCAAAGACAGATCAAGGAAGACTAACGGTGCTTTGTTGAAGGGTGTACAGGCAAACAGTGTGGCAGTGAGGCCTTTTTTCTGGTGTGCCTTGACTTTTAGGTTAAAAGTATCATGGCACACATCTTCTAGCCTGGGATGTGAACTTGGGTGTCTTGTACAGCACCGTGATAGGGCCTCTCAGATGAACCAGAAAGCAATTGCAGCCCTCTCTCTCACAGCCTGGCATGGGTGAAACAGATTTCTTGAACTTCCTGAATCAGGAAATTGTATTTAAGTAGTTTTTCAGGATCCTCCGATGACCTTCATAGCTTGTGCTTTCAGAGCCCATAGTGCACCATGTATTCTCTGTTGGCTTTGATCTAGAATGAGCTGGTTTTTTTTTTTCTTTTCTTTTATAAGGAGATTGATATTTTTGAAGATAACTGGGGAAGTTTAAGTAAAAGGTCTCTCTGTATGAGAAGAATATGAAGATGGTAAGAGAAGAAAAAAGATTGCATTGTTTAAAGGATTCAGTTCTGCTTTCCTCACAAATTTCTGTCCTCTGATACTGTTAAGAGGAGCTTTGAATATACAAAAGTCAGGGGTTCTGTAGCTACAAGTTTGTATCTACACGCACCCAAACACTAAGAGTTTAGGACTGCATAACGAATAATGACACTATATTGCTCTGATATGACAGAAATGCTATGACTAAAAGAGAAAACTATCTCTTTATACTCTTAGAACCCTGAAATATGAAGTTACCTATTAGTGGGGGGGAAAAAAAAAAAAAAAAAGACAGATTGCCATTGCTGTATTTTGATAGCATGAAATGGGTAACATCATTTGTTTTTCCAACATGGCATTTTATAGTTTCTCAATATTTTAGGGTAAGTACTGACAAACTACAGAACAGAATATCTCAGAAACATATTGTTGACGTCCATATGTTCTGCAACTGTCCAGATATTTGTTATGTGTACCCATTTAGTCTTTTTTATCTGCTAAAACCAAACATACATACTCTGGAAGAACTCAAAATCTTAAGATGGCACTAAAGATCAACACAAGAGAGAAAGTTGTCTTCAAGAGACTTTGTGATATGAAGGGCACTGATAATTTAAGGCAAGATGCAAATAATTGTGTTCTGGCTGGAAATTAGTAACCTGTTCCTGAGTGTTCTGAGTCTTTGAAAGTTACTCATCTGCCCATGATAACATGCTTTTTTCTTTATTTTGTTTTGGGTCTTGATTGGTTGGTTGGTTTTGGTTGGGTTTGCTGCCAATAAGAGAGATTTGTTGATTGTGCTTTTCTCAGTGCTACAATTGTGGATAGACTTTTTTTCCTGTTAGTGAAATAGAATAGTTTTAAACTGGCATGCATCAATATGATGGGTAGGACCATTTTTTGCAGTTATAGAAGTACTAAAAATGTGTGACTGGATAGAAGGAGAATTCTACTCATTTGATTTAACATTTCTTTCCAAGGAGTGCATACCCTGTAAGGAAAGGAAAACGAGCATTAAGCCTTATTTAGATATAGAAGGGGTATTTTCCCAGCCATTATGATTTCTTAAAGTCATACTCTGAGCAAATCTTTTTTGTTCAATAAATACAGAATACACTAAAGCAACAAAATCAAAACTGTACATGAAATTTTATGTGATTTTGAATTTATGTGAGTGACTATCTAGGATTCTTGCTCACTGTTTGGGGAGAAATCATTGAATATTTCATATCTGGGGAAGCTATACCAATATTTAAGTATTTCATTAATATTTTCAGAAGCACCCTCTTGATTTAAGACCCCAGAAACGCTTCTAAATATAGCTTAAAGTCTTGCCCCAGATTACCCTTACTGGTAATTGAGGGCCAAAGTATATAATTTAATTTATAATGCTAAGCATGAAGAAAAAATTCAGAAATTTTCCACCCAAATTAGATTATTTTTTAAAAATTCTGGTAAATATTAAGTGTCACAAAAGACACAAATAGAAATAAATCCTATTTCTCTGTTTACCATCTAACGAACTAACTTAGAAAGTACATGTGAATGCAGGAGAATCCTGCTGACAAACAGCTTGGAAACCATTGTCAAATTGTCATATTTTTAACTGTCATTTGAATGCAGTTGTCTCCAACTTGATTGCCCATGTAGGGTTAAAAAAGTCAACAATAAATGACAGATCAAAGTTTAAAATAACTCTAATTAAGTTAAAATAGCCCAAATATCTATACATGTTAAATCAGGAATGAAATTGCTCTTCAACTGATAAACTAATAAAACAGTATTTTTCTAGAGTTGTGGCAAAACTGCACAAAGTTTTCCAGGAAAACTGTTTTCCAAGTGTGTTGATTTCCACAGTCTATGCAATGTTCAGCTTCTGTACAGATTTTTTTGGCTGTGGAGCCTCACAAATAATATGTAGTGAAAAATAAGTTATATTTTGTTGTATTTGCATGTCAGAAAACCAAAGCCATGTGGGCTGCCACTGTGTGTGGATGTGTTTATGTGTGTGTGCACATGCCTGCATGTGACTGTGTGTGCAGCCTGGAATACCCCCATTTTGGGTGTTTCTGTCAAAGGCAGATTTCCTCTGTGAGACTTCTGCCATGTTTGAAAGCTTGTTATGCTACAGATCAGTCAAACTAAGAGTGAATGTTGCCTTAGGTATACTTCTAGGAGAGAAGAAGGAAAAATTTTCTTGTTGGTCAAGTCAGGACAGAATTTTTACTGTAGTAGAGAAATGGGTGTTCCCCAGAATTCAGCTAAGTGTCCTTTGTGTTTCTACTTTTTTCAAAACACAGTTGTGTTCAGAATGTGTATATTACTACAATGAAGACCCTGAAAACAATACTTGCACTTCTCCAGTTATGACACAAATCTTTTTTGTAAGAAGCAAGGTCTATGGTAAGAGTTTTTTGTTTTTTGGGGTTTTTTTAGTTTTGCATGTATTATCTCGTGTGAACTCATTAGCACCTGTGGTTATCCTACTGTTGACAAGGGAATTCTCAAGTACAGAAAATGCTATATACAGATCAATGAATAAAGAGAGTTAATTTAGAAGTTCTATGTTGGGGCTATGACTAACCCTTCCATACGAAAATGATGGGTCCCTGACACTTGCATTTTGTACTGGATATCATTTTTGGAAAATCTGTACACAATATGATATCTGGGTCAGGAAACATGATTTTGTCTGCTGGATGGTGTGACTCAAACCCATTTCTGACTCTAAGCATCTGGAAAAGTAATTTGTTTTCCTGAGGACCTTTTCTCTCTGGTGTGTGGATTACGCTCTTATCAGAGACACCTCAGTTTAATTTGCCCAGGGTTAGAGAATTTTTTCTGCTTTCATGGCTTTTTAAAAATACAAATAATCTTATTCCTTTATTAGAAAAAATTAGTTCTTCTTTTTGCATTTTGCAAATGCCGCTATTTCTTGGCCTATCATTTGCAACCTCATCCCTTTGCTGCTCAAATATGCCTTGAATACCTGGCACTCAGATGGCTGTAATTTCTTCTGCAGTCCCTTTCTGATTCCCTTTAACCCTATGCAATATTTTTCACTAGTAGAATTATCAGAATACTTTTTGCCGCTGTATAAGTCTTGTATTTATAGTCACTTATACTTTTTAGTCCACAAAGAAAGTATAACCACCTCTGCAGTGCAATTTTATGTTTGATGAGCAGCTAAGGGCAAGGAATACAGATAGCACATTTTAGCAGAAAGTGTAGTGAAAGCATGCACATACGAAAATGTTCCAATGTTTAAATAGTTTTATTTTTATTTTTTTTTTTTTAATTATTATTATTTGGTATTGCAAGGAGATGTATTGAGTTTGTGTGGCAAGGATTTGGTAGCGTGGGGGATACACATGTGACTTCTGTGAGGAGCTGCCAGAAGCTTTCCCCATGTCCGACAAGGCCAGTGCCAGCCAGCTCCAAGACAGACCTGCCACTGGCCAAGGCCAAGCCTGTCAGTGATGGTGGTTGAGCCTCTGGGGTAACCTGCTTAAGAAAGGGGAAAAGCACCTGTGCAACTGCAGCTGGAGAATGGATTGAGAACAGCCCTGAGGAGGACTTGGGAGTACTAGTTCATGAGAAGTTCAACATTACACAGAAATGTTCTCTTGCAGCCCAGAATATCAAAAGCAGTGTGGCCAGCAGACTGGGGGAAGCGATTCTCCCCCTCTATGCCGCTCTGGTGAGGAACCACCTGGAGTATTGCATCCAGTTCTGGGACTCCCAATGTAGGGACATGGACCTGTTGGAACATGTCCAGAAAATTAACTCCATCTCAGCCAGACCCCATACTGGAGAAATACAAAGATAACACTTGAGTGAAAACATACTTTTTCAAAGGTTCAAATGTGGTGACACTTGGATGTTATGCTAATTTTAATCTCTATTGAAAAAATATTATTCCCTTTATTTTTCTTCTCCGTATTTCTTTTTGCGTTCCTCTTTTTCCTTATTATTATTGTTTGAACTGATGATAGCATAGATAAGGTTTTCATACCAAATTATACTATAAACTGAAGTTGATAAACTTATCCTGGACTTAAAAATACACTACACACTTTCCCTTAGGAAATAAGAGGTAGGTGATTAGACTCTTAAAAAAAATAGTGAAAAAAAAAAACAAAAAACAAAAAACAAAAAACAAAAAACAGAATGTTGTTTAACTGAAGTAGACCAAATATGTAGAAAGATATTTTTGAGGTTGTTGCTAATTTAGAATTTACTGCTCATAATCATTTCTTGATTTCTTATTTTCATTGTAATTTTCAACAATAAGGATTCTCTGTCACAGTCTATTTCCGATGTAAAAAGAGAACAATTGTTTTTACTTACACAGTGTTTGTCCTTTATAAAAATAGCCAATTGAAAAGCCTTGTCTGCTTTCATGAGTGTTATGATGCTGTCAGAGAAATGCCAGCATAAATCCTCAGAGAAGATTTGGAAGACGGAAATTTGTTCTTTGTGTTTTGAATTTTTATACAAGTATACTCTAGTGTTAATTTAATAAAATGTTGTTTCTGGAATTAGATGGAAGCAGAGTGACATGCCTTTTTTCTTTGTTCCTCCCCCCCCTCCCTTTTTTTTTTCCCCTGCTGTTTTGAAATGAAAGAACTGAGTCATTGACAGGAAGGAGATACACAGACACATATGGGATTGTTTCCATCTCCTATTTCCCTCTCCTTTCTCAATTGCAGCTGAGATAACCCAGCATTTGTCCCCCTACTTCTTGTTTTTCTGTTATAAAAAGATGGTGGGAGGCAGTGTACATGTAACTTTGATTTTTCTTCCAGAGGTGGAGAACTGACATGAAGGGGATATCCCACTAACATGTGGACCACTCACCCAGACAGCCATGAGGCAGTATGATTTAATTGCCAGAAAAGCAAGAAAAACTTCTACCAGTGAAGTCAGGGACAGGAGTTCTTTCTGGTTTTCATGAGACACATTTTTGTCCTGAATATAGTACAGGTTTCATGTTTATAATTGAAACAGAAATTGAATTTTTTAATTAAAAAATATATTATTTCCAGATCCCATTCCCTCCATTTCAGCTCACCATTGCAAGGAAGCTGTTGTTGTCTTTAGCTCAAAACTTTATTTAAATTAAATATTTTTATAAGAAATTTTTATGTTGTAACAGGAATTTTCCAAGCTACTAAAACATTTCAAAAAGCCTTAATAATAACAGCTACAAAATATCATAAGCAAATATATGTTGAGTGATTTTCTTTCTTCAAAGTTATTTTGTTCTTTTCCTCAGAGGTACCAGATGGTAGCTTTTTATTTGTAGCCCACAATTAAACTTGCATGTTTGATAATGAAAGTTTCTGTCTGAACATATGAGCTTCTGCCTGAGCTTCTCATTGTTTCTGGACACTCACGTTAAGATGGAAGACTTCAGTATCCAGAACACAAGACTATATTCAGTAAGATTAGAATTTACTGTTTTCTTTGCATTATACTTCCTCTTTGAACTTAGATGGGCTATTGTTATAGTATCAACACTCTGTTGGAATTCCTTCCACAAAGCTTGGAGCCAAGGCCTTAGGGTTGGTAAAGATGGTTAACAAAGGGCACAATGAGTATGCATATCCTGATATTAATTACTTTAGCCAGAGCCTTTTGTTCTGATCTCTCCCCAGGTCGGGAGAGGGAGGGAAGACTGGCTTGGGTGGGGGAAGGGGTCGTGGTTTCTGCACTTTCTGTGCAGGTCAGCAGCTCAGCTCTCGGTGGAATGAGAGAGGAGGGGGGACACACACACTGATTCCAGCATCACTGGATAGCGTGGACTGTGTTTTTTTCTCCCTCTCTAACTCAACTATTTCATCCGTGGGAGATCGTGGGCACTGCAGAAGCTGCTGTGAGGAAAGTGGGAGAGAGGCTTGTTTCCTGCCCCTGTGGAGATGGGATTCCTGCTGCTTTTCTTTTGACATTGATTTCTTATGGGAGCTGACCTGGGGACTGTGCCTGCCATCTCGCCTGAGAGGGAGCCCAGCCGGCTGGGCATGACATCGCCACCTGCTGCCCATAAATATAACTGCATCCCTGAGAGAGAGAGAGAGGGGGCAGCAGCTGAGGCGCGACACTGCCACCTGCTGTCCATGAATATAACTGTAGCCCCTGACAGAGAGCACAGCCAGCCAGGCGCAACATCGTCACCTGCTGTCCAGAGATATAATTGCATTCCCCCCCTTTTTTTGGGGGGGTAGCCAAAAGACCTTTTACCTGTTTGCCTTGTCATTTGGGGGGGAGGGGTTTATTACAAACTGTTGTTGTTTGGTTCTTTCTGGAGATATATATATATATGTGTGTGTGTGTGTATTGTAGTTAAGAACTGTTATCCTTTTCATATACATATATATTTCTAATTAAAGTTCTGTTTTCTAAATTTAAAGGAGAGGGATTATTTCCTGGCCAACATAGATATCTTAGTTCTCCTCTGAACTATGACAGCCATCTAATCATACGGTGTCTGCAAAACGCAAAAAATAGTAAAACAAAAGCCAGTGATCAGTTGTCCTTTTTTTTAGTAAGATATCAGCTTTCTTTCCTGAGACCTTTCTTTGTCATGAAGATACAGTGGAAGGCAATTTACTTAGTTTGTGTTGAGCCATTGTCCTAATTACAGGGGCTGAGACTAGTTTACCACTATGTTGGTGTAATCAAAATTGTGTATTCTACACTCTCTGTATAATTTCTGATGAACTGTTAATAATGGATTGTTTGCAGCAGCTGCCCAGGGCACACCTGACCCCTCAGGCTACAAGCTGGATGTTAAAGAACCCTGGGAGACAGGGGAGTATTTCTGTCTTCACACCAATGGCTCAGGTGTGATAACTTCCCTCCAGGGAGTCATTAGCACCTTCACACCCAGCCTGAAGGGTCATGTCTGATAATGAGCCATCAAAGATTCCAAAAATATCCCATGAGTCAGAGAGTTAAATCACCCATTGTGAAACTCCTTGCCTTGGGGGGAGGTACTGGGCATTCCCACCTGAACCTAATCATATATAATTTTGGGGTCTAGGGACTTCTGGCACCACTCACTGGATCCAGAGGAGGACCAGAACTTTAACAGGACTGTGACTGCCACTCTCAACCAGAATGCAGCCATCGTCCTCACCAACAGGTTTTCCTTTCCTTTTGTTTTGTACTCAGGGGGACCACTCAATGCTCAGCACAAGGGCTAACAAACACTATTCTGTTCATGCCCCAAGGTGTGGGTTATACATCTGTTCTTTTGCGGGTTAAACCCAATTTTTCTCTGTATCATTTATTTATTGTAATCTTTTTAGTAAATTGTAACTCTGACTTGTAAGTTCTCTTGAGCTGGGTTCATTCCCCCTGCTGGTTTACCTTTAAACCAGCACAACCATCTTTCCTCATGTTGAAATCTTTGATTGAAACCTCTGCATATATAACAAAAAAACCCAAGCAAACAAACAAACAAAAAAGGGCAAAAATCAATGTACTATAGAAAACTATACATAACCTTATTTTTATGATTCAAAAGGCAGTTAAGACTTCCTTTTCCACTATCCTGAGTTCTTAAAGTGCTTCTTCTAATATTTAAAAAAAAAAAAAAAAAAGTGTTCTATGAAGGCAGAAAAAGGACTTAGAATAAGAATGTTGTCACAATAAATGTAGTGTATCCATGATTAAGCCAAAATTAAAAATTAGAAGGAAACCATCTTGTGGAAAGATCTGTAGCAGTTGTCAGCTGAATCTCTTGGGGTGGTTTAGAGGATCTGTTATTGATTTTCAGGCACTATCTCTAATTCTTTTAGAATAAAGGAAATTAAGAAAAGTTTCTCTAAGGGGATGCTAAAATTTCAGGTAAAACTGAAGGAAAATACTGCTATTCTTAACCATGAACTGTTATTACTGAATGTGATAGGGGATAGACGTCTGATCAAATAATTGCTGAAAAAGCAAGAGGTGTAGTCTTTGGGTCAAATATAAAACATATCAGTAAAAGTTCAGTAGTAGAAAAGAATAGAAAGTTTGTGTTGAATAGCTGAGTCAATAGAGTTTATTCTTTCTTTTATTCTAAAGAAAGTTTGGTGTAATGAGTTCTTGATTACAGTGGGAATATAGGCTGAGTCAAAGAGAATATTTAGTGAAAGAAACTGACTTTCAGAGATGTGGCTCTTTGATGTGGAAGTTGCTTGGCAATTCAAATTAGAGGTGTGTAAAGCTTTGGGCTAAGTGTATTCTGTCTAAACACACTAATCATCTAGCTCACCACCATAAATTTCTCTAGACCTTGAAGGCTAATCATGTAAGTGTTCTTTTTTGTCAAGAGGGTAAAAAAAGAAGTTTCAGAGGGCAGCTGATACCACTCTTATTATGAGTCTCAGGGAGCAGATTGGAAAATCTTTCAAGTGCACTGATCATTTCCAGTTACTTGTGCAGTGGTCATGGGCAGTCAGGGTGTGTGACTGCTCTTTAGATGCTTCCTTGCTTGCTGGTGAAAACGTGCTCTGGATTGTGTGTATATAAACTACATATATTTGAATAGCACATCTTTGAGATTTCTATACTCTGCAATTAAAATCTACTTCAAACTCACTGTGCATGCCACAGCTTCAGAACCATTTTGTGACAGTATTTTATTGAAGGACTATTTTTATTTCCTTTCTATTTCTGCTTCTTAAAAACAAACAAACAACCCCAAACCCAACAGGAATGCACAAAAAAACCCCCAAAACTAAACCAGAAAAACCCAAACCAACCAACAAACAAAAAAAATATTGTGAGGAATTGTACCTTAAAACATTGTTACTATAGCAGACTGTGCAAAGAAGTCAGGAGAGTGAAGATAAAGGCTGAGGGGAAGAGGCCATAGCCTACAAAGTGTGACTTTGTGGACGCCTGGGGGGGTGACTCTCTGCATGTGTGACGCCTATCTAAAGGAGACCAGTGGCACTATCTGAGTGTGTGATGCTTGTCTCCTATGGGCCAGACCGTGCCAAAGAAGGCCCCATATGCACACACCCACCACTACCCCCTACCCCAGAAAAGGCCTCACTCTTAACAGTGATGCCTCTAAAGCACAATCCCCTGTGCAAGTCTAAAATGACTTGCAAAAACCAGCAACTCCAGGTCCCTGCAAAACCAGCATAACTGTGTGAAACAGGGCACCCACCCACCCACACACACAGGGGAGACACCAGGAGGGTTTCTGAGGATATATATAAACCCATCAGACTTTATGTTTTGAGGGCTTCTTTCCCCCACCACTCACTGACAGATCAAGACACCAGAGACAACCAGCAACAGTGACAACAACCAAGTTCCTCAAAGACCTCTGAGTGATAACTATAAACTCTTACTTTTTCTTTCTCTTCCTTTCTCTCTTTTCCCTTTAACTCTCATTCTTCTCTCTTTCCCTCTCTCTCTCTCTTCCATACACATTTTCTTGGGTGATATATTTATGCTTTTATATTGCTATATTACTATAGATAATCAAACCAAAACAGCTACATACCTGCTTTCCTTTGCAACCAAATTGTTCTAAAATAAATCACGCACACACACACACACACACACACACACACACATATATACTGATCATCTAGTATTGATTTACTTTAATTCACCCCAAGGGATTTATTGGCAAAAACTTCTGCCTTGTGGGATAAATCATAGCAAACAGAAAGAAATTAACAAAACTCCAATAAAACTGTATGCTTTACTTTCTGTAGCATTTCAACATTAGTGCAAATTGATTTGTTTCTTCTTGTACCTCATTTATTAATGTTTAATAGAAGTGTTTGCCAAATATTCTGACATCCATGGTGTCAATTTTTGGCTCTTTTTTATTGCTTTAGATTAAAACTAATATGAAATTTTCAGAGGAAATTGAACAAATCTTTTCCTTTTAACTGTACCTTTGTTAATAAATCATGTAGCATGGAAGCAGAGCAGTTAGAACTAGGACTTTCACACCTTTCCCTTCTAAAAGTATTCCCATTGTTTAGAGATTAATCCCTTTCTCACGGAGATTTTAAAAGCAGCAAAATGTGCTACCTGCCTTCAATATTCTAAATCAAATTGATGCTTTTAGCAAGATTAACTCTGAATATAAGGCTTTGCTGATTCAGTTAAAGCTCTGAAAGAAACGATTGTGACTCATTTGCTTGATTTTATACTCACACACACACACACACAAAGAAGCTATACTATAAACATCCTCAGACTATAAAACTGATGGAGAACACATCTTCTCTAACTACAGATCTATAACCCTTGCCACTTCCAGAATCTGTCACTTCTCAGCATCCTCAGCAATTATCAGCAATTATCAGAGGGATAATTTTAGCAAAAAAAAAAAAAAAAATTGTGTTCAGTACAGAAGCTGAGCTATCTTCAAGCAACACTAAGGAAGGGAAGCAGCCTGTTATTCAAAAATATATGGGAATACAGGAGCTTCTTTGCTCTCAAATATAGCACATCAGTTTTAGGACGGCCTTGCAACAACACACCTCTCCAGCTCCTGGTCAGATCCATCACCAGTACTGACAGACAACTTTCACATAAAACAAAAGAAAAGTCCCTATTGCTTCTAGCTAGAAACTAAGCTCTCAAGAACTCTAGCTCTAGCTCAAATTTGTATGCACAACACAGATTTGTTTCTGGGTGCAGGAAGACTGGTGGAAACAGAAGTCCCAAGCAGCAGAAGGCTGCCCATGAGTCACTCTTTTGTGTAGCCCAAGGAGGAACAAATTATTTTGAATAAAAAGATCAATTACTACTATGAACACTACTATAATTAGGTAGATGTTAATAACAAGGAGATAGAGAAGCATTCTATAAATTGATATATGCGTATATATGTGCATATGTGTGTGTATTTTGTTACTATTATGTAAGTCTTGACAGAGGTTGAAATTATGAAAACAGTTTCCATATTAAGGTTAGCTATAGAGTTAATCTTAAAGTGATGAATAAATCAGTCATGACTGCCTCTCATGTGCATGTGGACACTGAAAGAACTGTCGCAAAACTAGTTGCAGCAGTCCTTCAAAAACCTTTTTTTTTTTTTCCTGTTGTGGGGTGTTTGTTTTGTTTTGTTTTTTTCCCTGAGTTAAACGAAGTAGAATTAATTTGCTCCCCTTGAGTGCAGGTTGGTCTGTGACTGCAGATGGCGAAGGAAGTCTACAACTGAGTGGACTATGCCTGCCTAATAAAAATCACTAAGATTTTGATGAAATGATCCCAACTGCTCTCGTCTTGAAGAAACAAAATTAACTAATAGGCTTCAGTCTGAGCTTTGAAACACATTGATGCTGTTAAGAAGAAGAAACACAGAATCACTGAACCTTTCACACTTTCTAGATCTGACTTACAGCTAAAATAAACAAGAGCCGCTCTGTTGTCAGAACTGGCAGTTTACCTGGACTCATGGCATTTGCACTTTGTTCTTTTTCTTTTATATTTATTTTTGGCAACTGAGTTTGCTTTCCTATAGTTGCAAGCATCTCTGGTGCCACATCGTGTATTCTTGACCCAGCCTGACTGACACCCTCCGCGAGTGACACACAGTACTGAGGAGCTGTTCGCGTCTCTGTTTCTCTGTTTCCCCCAACGCTGAGACCCGGTCACACTTTGGAGGCTCCGTGGGCTCCCTCTGGTGGCCACCTGGCCATAACCATCCCAGAGCTGCTTTTCCAGGGAACCTGTCAGGGGGAATGAAGATATAACTTTGGTAGCAAAAGATGGGGATACTTTAAAAGTGGTCTGCAGTTGTTTTGGTCATAAGAAACAGCAAGGGGAACAAAATGAACACAAAAAATTTAGGTATTCCCTGAAGTCTGGAGGTAGGGGGATTTTATTCCATTGTAGTTAAATTTTGCTTAATCTCTGTTAATGTGGGGAAAGCTTTGCTGAAAAGCTGGAAGCGTACCTTACCAAGGAAAAAACTCTGGGTGAGGGACTCCAGATGTGCATTCAGATTTGGTTATAACCCCTAAGAAAAAGCTAAGAAAAAGCTACGCCCTCTAAGAAAAGCTCAACTGATGTAGCATGTTGTATTGAAGCTGAGCATATGAAAATACCTCATTGAGATTAGCACTGTGGGATTTATTCCCAAATCTATCCAGATGGTCCACTTAAGCCTTCCAATTGCTGAAGAAACATGGACAAGAATTGAACATACACGGTATGACACGAGATGGCCGACAGCATAGGTATATCAGTACTTTGCGTCTGGCTACAGCAACAAATCATATTTCTTCATCCCTGTCCTTGCAACTAATGTGGAGAGAGAACACCATGATACTAACTCAGTCACTGCCTGCTCTACAGTGACGATAACTGGAAGCTCTTCTTGGTGGACTGGAAATCCTCTTGTGGTCCCACACTATATTATATAACAAAAAGAAACCATTTAAAAAGTAGGACATAATGTTGAAGTCATGTTTGCCTCTTTTCTTTTCCCTGTAAGCCAATTTCTCTGACTTACCTTGGAACAGGCTATAAGGAAGCATCTCAATAACCATCAAATTTCTCTGAGCTTACCTTGCTGTGATCAGAAGAAGAATTTGTTCCTACAGAGAAAAAAAAGGGAAATTAAATATGTGTAGATATTGGCATGCAATCATACATACATAAATATAATCTTCTCATTTCTTAAACATTTGATTATGAAACTGTGTAAATATCTTCTGTAAATTGAAATGCAATACACAAAACTGTAAGTATCACCTTATTGTAACAAATTGACCACTGATTTTTAGCACAGAGACAATTATTCCAGAAAAAGTGTAATAACATCAGATTCAACACAGCCATTTGCAGGACTAATGTTTTTCTGACTTCCCACTTAATATTTTTGTCAACATAAGATTTTTTACCTAGCTGACTTTTTCTTTCTTTGACTTAGCAGGTTTTGCTCAGCCTTAGGACTTAGTGCTCTATGTTTACAATGGCTATTTTGTTATAGAAGTACTTAAAAGACTGGCTGCTACATTTCAACACAAAACTTTGGTGGCAGTGTCAGCAGGTGAGATGAAGTCTACAACCTTCAAAGTTGACCTGCAACACAAGGTACACTGTGGAAATGTGAGAGGTCAGAGATCATATTTGAAAAATCAGAGGCAGGGTATACAGGGAGCTGGTGATTTTATCACGCTGAGCTTAGATCCTGATGCCTGGTAGGATTAAAGAAGCTTAAGAGTTGCACTGACTTGAGTCAGAGAATGATAATTTTCAGGGATTCTTCATGGCTGAAGATTAATAAATGTCAGAACAGTGAGGACACCCTGTATCTGTTACTGCTGCCCACATGGGAATACGAAGCCATGAGAGTGAGGGCTTGGTGCCTTCCTGACACCGACTGGAAGCTTCTCTGTGTTTGAATTTCATAAGGGCTGGTGTTGTGCTCCCTTCCTTTGTACTGGCTGTTCCTAAAAAACGTAAAAGCTGCCATTCCCTTGGTTTGTTCAAAGTCTCTGTCTTTGGCTACTGCCTGCAAATGCAGTCTTTCATATGAGTGGCTGTCTCTGGTGTGCTCTCCCAGCTTCCAGCTGCTTAGGGATTTCTGACCTGGGTTGCATTTGGGCAGCCACTAATGACTTAGTCTTCATTAATTTATTACTGTTCTTGTCTTTAAACTCCTGATCTGGTTATCCTTCACATATTGCATTGAAAAGAGTTCCACTGTTGGAACTCTTTGAAAGAGTTCGTCCTTTTTACAAGATTATTTTTTCATTTCTTCACTTCATTCAAAAATTGAGTAATACAAAGCAAGGAAACCAGTTCTGATACTTGTCTACTGAGTCCAGTGCATTCTCCTATACATAAACCACCACATAAATCCTAGATTTCATTCCACTCTTTCAGGCAAGTGATGCATAGTGTTAAAAGTTGATGAGTTCATAACATGTAAACAGATAACATTCTAGTGCTATCTTGCAATTTTTTAAATGAAGAAATCCAGGTGCTTTCATTCTCTGACATAATTCCATTGAAACCTATGCTTTGAAATACCATGTTAGTAAAAAAATACAGTGCATCTTCTGTATTTTGTACTGCTCTGTGACTCCAGTCAGTACTTATATAAAGGCAGCAATAGCTTTTACTGCACCTTAAAAAATGTAGATCTTCACATCTGTGGATCCTTTTTATTCTCTCCAGCTTTCAAAGAAGCTTTGAGATTATTTTGTTGAAGACTTAATATTTTTCTGCATTTATGAACAGACTTGAATTTACTGGAAGAGTAGAGAGGGCAACAAAGCAAACAGAGCTTTATTTTCCCACCAAAATCCATTAAGAAAGTATTCTGTTTCTCTGTTGCAATATCAAGAAGTACTGAATTTGCATTTTTGTGCTATTTTACCTATCGCTTTAGAAATATGTGTTGGAAGCCAGAGAAAAGGTAGCACCAGAGAGCATGCAGTTCTCTCCTGTTTTGCTCTTCACTATGAGCCTCTTAACTTGTTAAATCAAGACAGAGGGAGGGAGAGAGAAAAGGACAGATCCTTAGTCCCTACATATGCTTGCACTGGAATTGCAACCATGCCAGACTGCAAAAAGAGGTTGTCAAAGGGTCTGAGTGTCCTTTTTTCCCCAAAGCCTAAAGGTCTCACGTTGTGGCAGCCCTGGGAATTGAGTATAAGTCTTCCAATGGCACATCTTCTGCTTTAATCAGAAGAATTTCTTCTGTGACCTCTGGGCTCCGAGTCTCCTGGGTTTAAATAATACATGAAAATTCATATGAAATCTCAGTGGGATTAATCTTCTAGTACTATAAAAATTTGAACCTGCTTTCCATATGTCTCTCTCACAGATGTTTTGGAGTCTAGTCTGTCACTGTATATGCTTGAATTGGAAGTAGAAATCATGTACTGTTACATATCAAGCAAGGTGCTCATCTCTTTTATTTCTATTCAGATATTTAAGGTCCAAGACACCTAAGTGTCAGCTTAAAGACAAGTGACTGCCTAAGTCCTCTGCTGAGTCAGACCTTGATGCCATTCAAGGATTATCCAAAGTGTTTCTCCAAATAGTCATGCTAGGTTTGACAGTCTGTGACTTAACTGGCACAGGAATGGGAACCCCATGTCCCACTTCTGATTGCTCAGTGACCAGACTCCTGTTTGATTACGAAACAGTCATCCCTCAACTGTTCTATCTCCTTGGACAGACACATGTGATCAGAAATTTTCTGGTGGGAAGATAACATTCCTCTTAATCTTATTCTAACTGACAATTTTATTTATAAACTCTGTTCTTGGCAAGTCATAACTGAAGCTGTGCAGTTGAAATGTGATTCAAGTGAAAGTAGTTCAGACTGATGGGGTAGCTTTAAACAAAAAGGTACTTCAGAAGGACAGACCATAGTTAAAATCCCACTTAAGTATAAGTCAGGAACATCTGTAAGTTCTGAGAGAGAAGAAAAGGAATAGTTTGGAAGCGGTGAGGATTGAGGTTAACGACTGGTCAGTTTTACGTCAGAAATAGTAAGACACAAGCCAATTGTGTGGCAAAGCTCTGGGATCTGCATAGACAGAGAAAGATTTTTTCAATATGCACCCTGCTGTTTTGTCAATAGTGGTAGAAGTATTTAAAAAAAAAAACAAAAAACAAACAAAACCACTAAGCAAACCCCTCCCCAAAAAAAAAAAAAAAAAAAAAAAAAAAAAACCCAAAACAAAAAAAAAAACAAACAAAAAAAAAAAACTGGAAATTTTCACAAATTCTGCTTCATTTCTTGCTGAATTGAGTGTAGCATGGATTTTGTCTTTTAGGGTATTGACCTGAACATTTGTTTACTAGATCATTAGTAAGGTTGTGGTAATTTTTCTCTAAGAAGTTTGTGGTTATGCGAATGTTGTTATTGGCTATGCATGAAGCACTTTCTGCCAATGTTAACTTCAAATCAGGTACAATTTGGTAGTTTGTACACACAAACATGCATATGAATACCACAGGATTTAGGCTGAATTGTTGGTATAGCACTACCTGTACTATTACATGTCAGCGTCGATTTTTCAGAGCAAACATGGTGGAAATGAATGTAAATGTCAAAGTGCAGACTCAGACTAGAGCAGTTTAAACTAAAAACATATTTCAAAAAGTATCACAGCAGTTGGTACCAATTCATGTGTCTTTCACAAAATAAATTAATGAAACACAGGTATGGTAAAAATCTGAAATTGCTTTTTTTTTTTTTTTTAAGTTTGAATTTATTTTCTGTGTTGCTTCTTCCTTTTTTTTATTTTTCTCAACCACACCATCTGACAGGAAAACAGTTACCTACCTGGACCAAACAAGCAGCTGAGTTCCTGTTTATCCATTTTTAAGATATCTATATCGACATACGCAGGGTATTCATTATTTAAAGGCAACTCGTGCTCTGTGTTACCGCATAAATACATGAAATTCAAGATTTCCCCATATCCCTTTCAACTTTGCTAAGAACTAATTGGTCCCATTACATGCCTTATAACAGCAGTTGAGAGGAGATTTTGAGATGTCACATTTTAAAAGCAGACATTTTCCTTCAGTGCTTTCTCATTCAGGGCTTGTGTGGATGTCACGTCTGTTCAGAGAGGGAGTTTTAACTTATGAAAAATCTGTGTCTATCTGAGGTGAGATTTGACTTTTATGTTCAAATTAGATGCAAAATGGTACAAAGCTGCCGGAGTGTGACATTAAGATATCTTACTAGAAACGACAATTTGTAGGTAAGTTGCTGGGGAGGCTAGCTCCTGCTCCGCTGCCTCACACTCAGCAGAACTTGAGGAAATATTGTCTTTTGAGATAAGTGGTAGCAATAAGCCAATATTTGACAGAAAAATGTAAAGTAAAAAAACGGACAAAATTATCTCTAATTTAATTTTTATTTTAACCTTTTAAATACTGATACCTTCTCTGCAATTCGATAACTATATAAATCAACAATTGGCCCTTTTGAAGAGAGCACCATTACAGTACTCAGAGAGCACTAGGCTGAATATGCACTAAGAGATCCAAATATCCTTCACATCTCATTTTTTAAGCCTTCCTGTCATTATCATGTACATTACCCTCTTGTCTGTTTTTTTAATATTCGAACTATATTTTGAATACTTTACTGACTTTTTCAAAAGTAGATCAGATTTCATATTTGCATATGCATATGTTTTTTAACCTAAAATATGTATGTGTGTGTGGGGGGGGTGTTTCTAGGCTCATAGTTTTCATATTTTTCATTATACAGTGACTAAATAGTCTGTTTTCCACTTTGATTTTATTTTCCAGGCAGAAAATTATGCTACTTATAATGCAGTATGTATGCTAACATGAACTGGTAGAGTCATAGGTAAACTCTTGTGAAAGTTGGCAGAGACTAAGAGGTAGTCAGCTTCTTCCTTTCATAGGTGAGCTGCATTGCTACCTAACTTCATACAGTAGCCAACTGTTCTGATTGCTCAGCTTACTATACTCTTGATTAAAAACACTTACATTTTCACTTCCTTTCAGGAAGGAGTGTGCTATAAAGAAAAAGGATTTGTTTGACAGTGCCTGACATGACACTTCTGAAATCATCCAAGCTAGTTGTTGCAGGAAAGAATGCTGATCTGAAAAGTCTTTTCCTTTAAAACTGCAAATTGTCTAGAATGATAGCAACAGATATGTAGGTCACAAAGTAGAACAACACTATTTCTGAAGAAGCAATGATCTTGAGAAGATCATAACACTGCTTGAAACAATGTCTTGTGTTTCGAGGGATAGACAGAGTCAGACAGGCCAGACTTGATTAGTGATAGTTTGAAACAAGTGCATAAAAAATTGTGGAAACCTTTCCTCTTTGGTCTCTTTTGGAGGTGAACACTGACAAGACGTGATCCATCCAGGATCAATTTTATGATGTAAGTCCCAGCTGGTGATACTTTTGTTTTCATCTTCACATGGAAAAAGGTTGTGGATGATTGTCACAAGATACTAACAATGAAAGGGAATAGAACCAGTTTTTGCCTTCTTGGTTGTAGGATTCAACCTTGAAAAAAGTATTGAAAAAACCAAACAAACTTGAAAGCCAGAATACAACACACACACCCCTCCCCCCAAATTTGCATTTCAATACATCTTGTGATTTATAATCCAACACCAGAGCTCCAGGGAGACAATCAGGCCCCAATGGCACACTGACATTTTCAGAGACAGAGAAAAGAGCAATACTCAAGGAAATTTATTATAACATAATTTGGAAGATTGCTGATCAAGAACAGAACAGGATGTTTATCTATTCCTTGACCATATATTTACTGATTATTAAAAATGGACTGTAATAGCCTTTAATTCTTTTCATGTTATGCACTCACACACTGATAAATTATGTGACATTTGGAGCTGATGCTGAGTCCTTCATAATATAACAGGCCTTTGAGTCCTTGGGGCAGTGTTCTTCCAAGTGTCTCTTTGATTATCTTTCTATCACTGTCTAAGTTGACAGAGCTGCAAATGTTATTGTTAGTCATAAAATTATCCAACCACAATGTCTGTCTACATGACCTGCAGTGGTTGTGAATGCCACAAATTGATTATGCACTGTGTAAAGAAGACTTATCCTTTCATTCGTTCTAACTTTATTGCCTTTAATTAAATTAACAGTTGTTACATCATACAGATTAAAAAGAGAGGCTGATATGTTTCTATTGTATAGGTTCAGATTTAGACCATCTCTGACAAGTCTCCTTTTGCTCCTAACCTTTTCAGACAAAAAAAAAAAAAATGCTGGCTAATAAATCTTTTTCTGTATTTACTCAACCTATTTCTTATTTCTACCTCAATCTTTCTTCCATCTCCTTCTCCTCCTTGCTTACTCTTTCAATTTTCTGGCTACATTATTCTTCTATCTATAGCCAGTTTTCTGTCTGATATGTAGGCATATTGGTTATTCCCTATAAAAATTAGAGACCTATGTTCAATGCATCCTTAATGATAGAAACGTTTCCTGGTGATTTAATAGTTGTTCAGAATTGTTTCCACATGAGGTCAAGTAATGATCCTTGAAATGTTTTTGTTTGTAATAACATCATAACATCATCTATGCCATTTAAGCACAACAGGGACAGTAAGATCTTATGCATGTCTTATGGTGAACCTGAGAAACAATGCCAATATAGTAATTACTACTACATTTGATCAGTAGAAGGAGAAAAACAGTGAAATTCCACAGTCACACTGATTGGTTGATCTGGATCCATTCAATCAGATTACTGAATATGATTATATCTAAACTTGTATAGAAAAAATGAATAAGCAGCCACTTTTCCAAGGTTAGTATATGAGGTGCCCTTTGGCACCTTGTGAATGGAAGACGTCACAAAGGGCAGGACTGGAAGGCCCTGCTGAACCATGCAGATGCAGAAAACTTCTCCTAAGATATTCTTCTGCCTAAGCATACCTCTCCTCTTCTAAATCTACTGTCCCAGCCAGCAATATTCTATGATCTAACTCCTGAAAACACGTACCTTTGAGGTATACTTTTTCTGGGAGGTTTTCTATAAAAGATAAAAGAGAGAAATAGAGGTTTTTTGTAAAGAGATATTATTACCTCAGTATCTGCAATACTCCCACAGTGTTTTCTATTCTCAGGACCAGTGCGGAGGTAATATTATCCATTCATCACAGACACAAAGTCTTGAAGGGATCAGCTCTACCTCAGTATTTCTTAGCATCAGAACATTGCAGATGCCTACTTACTGGCATTGCATTATTTTCTTTTTCTGTATAAAGTGTGGTTTAGTATGAGCAGAGTAGAGTGCATTAATATATACTTTGCTGCATTTTTGGTGATTATAGAGAAGCTAAGATTTTATTATTGCATATTGTTTATCAACAAGTTTTTCCCCTCCCACTAGGAACAAGTCATTCCTGACTCAGGAGGAAGAGTGCCACCTACCGTATCTCCAAAACCAACTCTCCAGCAGAAAGCAGGGGCTTAAAGGATTCACAGCACTAACCTAGTCCAAATATGAATTAACCTCTAAAGGATATAAAACCCCATCATAGTGGGGTATATGCCTAGGCTGTTTAGCAGTTAAAGGTAGGTAAAATGTTCTGTTAAGTGGAGTAGGATTTCTCACCAAGAAAACCCAATTGAAAGATCCTTATTATTTCTGTCAGAAATAAGAGTAGTCATAATACGTCACCAGGTGATCGCCAGGTAATTTTAAATGCTTTTTCACTCCAGTTTTACAAGAATATTTTCATTAAAAGAGAGTTAACCAGACTAGTCATATATATGAATGACCAGTTAATGATGTCTTTCTGGGTGGATTACATGTGCAGCCAATGTTCACAGAATCACAGAAACATTTAGGTTGTGAAAAAACCTCTGATACCATTGAGTCCAACCTTTGGCTGATCACTACCTTCTCAACTAGACCATGGCACTAAGTGTCATGTGCAGTTTTTTCTTCAACACCTCCAGGGATGGTGACCACCTCTCTGGGCAGTTGATTCCAATTTTTAACTACCCTTTCTGCAAAGAATGTCCAGCCTGAAATTTCCGTGGCACAGCTTGAGGCCATTTCCTCTCATTCTGTCACTGGTTGCCTGAGAGAAGAGGCTGACCTCCACCTTGCTATGACCTCCTTTCAGGTGGTTGTAGAAAGCAATAAAGTCATTCCAAAACTCCTTTTCTCCAGGCTAAAGGATCCCAGCTCCATCGGCCACTCCTCATAGGAAACTCTCTAGACACTTCACAGGCTTTGTCGCCCACTTCTGAACTCAAGGCTTTTCTTGTAGTGAGGGGCCCAGAACTGCACATAGTACTTGAGGTGTGGCCTCAATAATGCCGAGTACAGAGGGATAATCACTGCCCTGGTCCTGCTGGGCACACCATTTTTGATACAGGTCAGGATGCCATTGGCCTTCTTGGCCACCTGGGCATACTGCTGCCTCATGTTCAGCCACTGTCAACCAACACCCCCAGGTCCTTTTCAGTATGGCAGCTCTTCCCCCTGCCTGTAGTGTTGCATGGGGCTGTTGTGACCAAAGTGCAGGACCTGGCACTTGGCCTTGTTGAACCTCATACCATTGATCCAGCCTGGGGATGTTAAATCAGTACAAAATGTTATTGAAACAAAGGAATACAATGTAATGTGAAACTCGCTTCAGTATTCGTATTTACGGCTGTCATAAGCAGGTGCATACATGGTTATATTAAGATGTGTTGTCATAGCTGAACTGTATTAATTCCATTGGATTTACTCTAAGTGGCAGATTCCTTATGCTGTTACACAGAGCCATCTGTAATTAGACTCCAGTATAATGGAGCCGCATTAGTTGCCTGTTTCTTCTGAAGGTGCAAATTTCAGATATGAACCCTGAATGTGAATTAGCTGTCCTCTAGGAAAGTTCTCTCAAAAGTTTTCAGATAAGGAGCCTCTAAGATCCTTGCTGAATCCAGCTGTTCTGAGAATAATCAGAAGAAAGAACAATATATCTTCAGGCTTCAATTCCCTTAGCTGTCCATTTGGATGCTGGGCATATAAAAATGCCTTCAAGGTAAGGATTGCAATTACAGATCTAACAAGTCCCCGTGTACATCCTGTTCAGGGAATGCTGCAAAATTTTAAGTAATAGAAGTTCAAAATCAAAGTTATTATCCCATCATTATCCACACTATAATGTTCCCTGGCCAACAATAAACCAAGATATTTTAAAAGACTATGCCTAGAGTAATATAAACAGGACACTTTTTATGCATATATAAAAGTGAAATTCACAAAAAGGAATTAAACAGCAACAGTAATATACACTGGGATCACACTCTGTCTTTCATAATAATTTAAGAAGTTTATTTCAAAAGTGGTTTGTGGAACTGAGAAGTAATAATGAGACTGTTCAGTGAAATTTAAGTTGAACATATTGTATTTTTCATGTAAGCTTTTAGAAATTCAAATCACAGAAGAACCTTCCTAGGCATATGTAAAACATGCCAGTTAGAGATTAGATGCTTGTCTGGTATTATTGGATGAGAATTTTACCTTTTCCTTCCTTTTACAGACTGCCATGACCCACTAGCCTGCCCCACTTTTCAGAGTTAATTGTGCTGTTGCAGAAATATTTATGGATATATATGATGCACTTATAAGTAAAGAAACTATGCAAGGGATTTCTGGATGTATAAGGCTATTCACTTTTTTAAATGAAGTATTTAGTTTGGTGATGACATAGATTTTGACAGTTACTAAGGTGGGGACAGTTCAGTTTGGCATGAGGAACTCTCATTAGGATGGCTGGTAATAGATGACAAAGGATGGCTTAATTTTCAGGGAACTATTTAAATGAACATTTTGGCCCTCAAGCCTGACAGATGCATGCTTAAGAGAGAAAGAAATCAATTATTTATAATAATCTCAATCATGCTGAGAGAAATTAAAAAACCCACCAGAATCTAAAGAGTGCTGCATAGGGAGAAAAAAAGACAAAAGGAGGAATGCAGTGCATGTCTTGGTACATGCAATTGCATCTTAACCATATTGTGGAGGTAGCAGCATGATAAATTGGATTCATCATGTATTATTGATTGTTTCTCCTATCCTCAGTTCACTAATTCATCTCAGCCATGACCACTTTCAACATTTCAAAGCCTAGATCAGCTTTCTATGGTCATGCAGATAAGTAATGTTAGTAAAATCAAAACCAACACCCAAAACCTCAACTTTATTTCAGTTAAGATGTCAAGAATTGTGGGTTTGGCACTATTTTGAGCTCTCAGGTAAAGTGTGTAATAGACAACAGAAAGTTAGATGCATGATAAAATAGTAAAGTGAAAATGTTGCCCTGAATTTGAAAGGGAGGAAAGTAAGGCAGTTTAGTAATAATTTAGAGAAATAGAGGTTGTTTGGACTGTTCTTCAGACAAGGAATATATTGGACAAGAAATGCCTTTCTATGATTCTATAGTTTTTTGCCTCTCTTGGTCTCAAAGTTGTTCTGCGTAGCTGTAGGAGGCCATAAATGCTCTCCTCATTCAACCAATCTGCACTGCAAAATTAAGCCAGTTTTCTGAATCTAGCTTCATGTATCAACACTCATCTTCAAAACACATATATACTTCCTCTTAAAGCTGGCTTGCTTTCAAATGGGATGCAACTGAATCGGTACAATGCATGGTGAGCCGCTGGGTAAGACCCCTGGCTCCAGGCAGTACAAGGGAAAAGTTTGCATATATGGGAAGGACCTCTCCTGCAATGTGCCTGTGGCAGTAGTGGAAGAAATGTCTTCCTAGACTTGTAGAATAATTGAAGAAGGACAGTAAGGTTACTTTTCAGCCTCCTTAGCAGTCTCCTATCTTAGCAGCCTGCATTCCTGGATAGTTATGTCCTTGACTTTGTCAAGAATCAGACTTCCTCTGTAATCTGCCTGTGATCTGAACAACATGCTTTTGGCTTGGCAAAGCATTTAAAATGTGGAGCTACTACTGAATATCTGAGTAGTGTTTTCGTGACTTTTAGGGACTGATCATGTTGGGAAAGGTAACCATGTGGGTTAATCTTTTGCTGGAGCAGGGCCACAACAGTAGACTGCAAAATAATTTGAAAATAAAATTTACAGGAATTTCCTCCTCACAAAATGTGACTAAATACATGATAACACTAGAACTGGACCCAGACCAAAATGCTGTCTCTGAATAACTTTCCGAGCTGTTTAAAAGGGTAGATTCAAATTAGACAGAAAAGCAGAGAAGTAGTTACGAACTAAAGAAATTTGCATTTCTGTAATTTGAAGCAGAAGGGCAGGTCAGCATATCAGAATTCAGGAGATGTGTTTTCATTTAGGATGTTAAACACACAGATCAACTTCTCATTCATGCAAGAGCAACCCAAGTAGCATATTTGCAAGATCCAATATTATTTTTATTACATTTTTGTAAAGCCCATTTATATCCAGGTACTTCTTTAGATACATGAAATGGGGAGAAATGTATTTACACTACAAAGGAAAACTTATTGTATCTCCTTAACACTATATACTCCTTTAGTAAAGAAGTAAATATTGTTTCAAGTAATTTTTAACTATGAAGTTCTGATATTAGTGAACTTTGAACACTGAATAACTCCTACCTGTAAAATTAATTCTGGAATTGTACTTCATTCCCTTTGAGGCTGCCACACCTTTGTCTGAGAAAAAAGACTGTAATTTAGCAATATTTTTATTGCTAAAATTATATTTTTGAACTTCAATTTGCAGAAAGGTGTGCTTCAAGAAATTACACATAGTTTAAATATCCAGCATGGCTTGATTTGATTCCAAAACTAAAGGGAAAAATCATTGTAATCCTGCCATCTCTTCTTGCTGCCCAACTCAAATGAGAATTTACAGTCAAGTCTTAATTATTCCAGGCACTTAATTCCCCATAGGACTTAAAAAATATAATGGGGAAAAAGAAAGTTTAGAAGCAAAGTTATTTGTTTGAATTAGAGACATATCTAGACCATTTAGGATGGATTTCCTGAATATTAAGCCAGCTACCATTAGGAAACAAATAAAGAGAATAGGCCAAGCACTTGGCATAACTGAAAAAGCCAAATAAAATTGTAAGTGAAAAGGAAATAGAAGTGCTATAAAACACATATTAAGGAAATGTACTTTGGCAGCCCCAAGGGCCAAATTTCCCCCAACAAGCACACTCTCAGAAACCTAAAAGAGAAACCACAAACAAACAAAATGAAACAAAACTCAAGCCCCACAACTTCCCACAGATGGCAAGCTAGCCATTATATCAAAACGTGTTCTTTCTACAAACTGCAGGCACCACATAATAAGAAGCCCATAAAATCACAAAAGCATAACATTTATGCAGTTTTACAATTATAAATAACCTCAGCAAGATTGTTTGTTTCATTCAGTGTCATAACCTCATAATCAGTCAATAGGAGAAAACTTAAACAGATTTATTCAGACTAAGGAGAGGGAGGACAATCCAGCACTGAATGTCTAATTTAGATTTTTCAGAAAAATGTTATGAGAATTCAAATGTATTTTTATGCTACCTTATATATCACAATTATTATTCAGGAAAAAACTAAGAGAAGTACAAAAAAGTGTTTTCTGGTATAGATATATTTTAAGGATGAATAAACTTTGAAAGATTAAGTAAGAGCAAGGGCACATCTATTAAGGTATTTAAATATTCATCTGTATTAAGCATTCACAAATGCTGAAGAGATGAACCAAAAACCTTTAAAAACCCTCATTGTCTTGCAATCTTAGGACAACAGTAGAAAATCTTCCATTGCATTCCATCTGCCTTTGAGCTTTCACATCTAAGGTCACCTTTGTAGACTGTTTTCAAGATGGCCTACCAAGAAAAGACCACAGAATCACCCTATACTATCATGTGCTGTCCTTGACATTTTCAACTCAAAACCACCATCCTTGACTTTCTCTAATCTAAAGAAAGTTAAGTAGAAATGTATTTCTACTTGGTATATTTTTATCACATCCAATAGAAGAATTTTATCTGTTTTCCCTAAATAGCCCTATTTGTAACCCTCTCTGGAGTGGATTCTTTTTCCCTAATAATGAAGACAGCTTGGTAGGTTGAGGAGTTGGCATGACAGAAGCTGAATGTTAGCACCAATAATTATAATTGAAAGGTGTTACTTTGATGACAGTTTTCTACTTTCAAGGAGGACAAATCAATTCTGTGACCAGCTGTTTCATTCTGAAACATGATCCTACTATTTTCACTTATATTTAGCTGCTGGAGCATGTGAACTGTAAGCTAATCTCAGTTCTACCAAAGGAGAAAGAGAGAGTTGATAGTTTCAAAAAGTCTTTTGACAATGAGGAATACAGGTGGAGATTTTCAACCTGAATGAAAAAAAAAAAAATGGTAAAAATGTGATTTTTTTTTATTTTATTTTTTTTTATTATTATTTTTTTTCTTCATTCTCATCATATGGAACCATCAGTAGGACAGTTCCTCTATGGAATACCTTTCTACTTTTTTTTTTTTTTTTTTTTTTTTTTTTAAAATAAAAAAGGAAAAAATTTTGTGGATGTTTAATTT
>JAWWTY010000077.1:82550381-82567532 GCA_035222235.1 Margarornis squamiger
AACAAATAATTAAAATTAAAAAAAAAAAAAAATCAGCCTGCATGTCAGTATATTTTTTAATAGTTTCATGCAGCTCAGAAAGCTGATACTCTGTTTAGATAGCACCGCATTTCAGGAGGTACTTTTTCCAAACTCTGTGTCTGCTGTCAGACTGTGGTATCACCTTGTTACCAAGGATTGCTGTTCACATCTCATCTCTAAGATGCCTCATCTGCTGAAAATCCTTGTTGATTCCAGTGGGAGTGCAGGAAGGACAGCCTACTAGCATAGTCACATAATCTCTGCCTCACCATTTATGTTATGCAGGAACCAGACATATCAAGATTCTTTCAGTTCAATTTGGTGTTTTCCTTTGCATCTCCATTTCTTAGTTATATCACTCTATTTTGGTAAAGACTAGCTGTGCTTCATTAATATTAACAAAGAAAACTTATCATACTTGAGACATTATAGAGATATCAACTACATAAATATGAAGACTGAAAGATTAGAAGTTTATTTACTGCATTAACTATATGCAGTTACTACCCTTTCTCCTTTTAACTTTTAATAAGAAGAATAGTAGAAAAAACTAGACCATTCTACTCTGTGTGTAAACTCAGAATATTACTAATAGTATTTTAGTTGTGTATTTAATTGAAGCAAAGGCCTTCTAAAACAATTACTGCATGCACTAAAGTCTTTATCACTGTATCTGTTCCATTGCACTTTTACACTGAGAAACAAAATTGATTCTGGACTTCATCCAGTCTAATTTTCCAGTAAGTGGCAAACAGTATGTGTCTTTGAGCTTCAGTGAAAAGTGTCTGAATAGGAAGCAATGCAAGTCATCACTAAGACAAGCATTGCCAATGCTCTTCATATGTTCCAAGAGATAAGATGTCACTGTTCTGCTTTTTGTTTTAGGGACTCAAGTTAGATTTTGAACTAAACAATGATATGTTTTTAATATTTTTTTCTTATTGTTTTGCTTGTGAAAAACTTAGGGGAAGCTAAAATCTCTGCATATGTTTCTCTATTTATAGTCTTCAGCTCCACTAAGCAGCACAAATAAACTCCTGTATATCTAATTTCTATCAGTCCTAATGCTTATTAGTAGCTATCCTATTACTCCTCCCTCCATTGTATTTCTCAGTTTGTTTCTAAAAAACACACACAGAAATGTGGTACAAAAACTTTCACAGCCAAAGGAATTTTTAAAAAATAATCCATTCCTAAAATGCATGAATTAGTCAAAAACAAAACATCAAGCTGGAGAGTGGGGTGGAGAGTTGATTTTCTAGTGCTGAACCTATTTAACAATAATGTTGCTCACAGTTAAGTGAAAAGATAGTGAATCAACTTCACTCTTCTCTGTTAGGATGATTATATTCAATACTAACTGTATTTGTATTTGGCAAGGCACTTTTATAACAGTTGTTGGTCTCTGTACAAGAGTATCTTCCTATATAAACAACAAGGAACAAATACAGTAGACTGTAAGAACCATCTTACAATATGACACCATATTTTACAGTTAAGCAGCTTCATAATGTATACAGGATTTTTACTGATTTTGGCATCTAATTTCCATTAAAATAAAATGTGGAGCTAAGCAACTATAGTTTGGATAATCATGCAATGCTATGCACTTCTTGTACATAGCAGAAATGCTTAGTTTCTTAAGTTTCAAAGTAATTTCTCCCATGGTAAATTTAAGCACATATAGAAATCTTAGTGGTTTTTAGTCCCAAGTAAATTATCCATTTTTCAAATGCTTTGAGGACACTTTGGGTTAATTTAAGGTAGATGTATTTATAACACTTTGAAAAATACCTATGCCTCATCGTTACTTATTTGTGGTGGTTTAGTTTTCTTGGTTTTGGTCTAGGCCTTCCCTAGTAACCAGGTTATAACTAAGGAAGTATTCCACACCATTTCTTTCATGTAATCTGGGGTATATGAAGATGGGGAGTTTCCTCCCTCCCTCTCTCTTCCTTTCGTGTGCTTGGAGGACATCAGGTCTCTGTGCCGGCTCAGCTCTCATCTATCTGAGCTGAGGCCTATCGGAGAAACTGGTGTCCCAGCTGCACAGAGGGGAAGGACCTGCTTTCTCTTAAGGGGAGTTTGGTGAGATTTTATTGTATTAATTACTTACTGAGCTTTTCTCTGAGTTTACGAGTGTGTGTATCTGTTTTGTTTGGTTTTACCCATTTTTGTCCCATTTCCCTTTCCCCCTTCTCCCTTTTGGGGTTGCTCTGGGATTTGTTCTGTAGATTCATAGTGTTTGATTGTATATAATTGTAATATATGTGTGTGTATATATATATATATACTTTTACTACAATTGTCTTTTTTGGTACTTTTTTTCACTTTCCTCTTGGGGGGGGCTGGCAGTTGGGTTTGGCAGGGAGCCAACCCAAACCTCCACACTATTGTATCCCATTACTGTTCCAAACAGATTGAACTATCATATAAACTATGATTATTGAGAACAAATTTTTGTTTTAAATAAAATCAGATAACAAGTCTTCATCAACAGTGAAAGTGGAATGGTGAAATTTGCAAAGATGAATGCTTCCACAAACTCCCATACAATGTGATGTAATTTAGCAGGAATGTGAGTGTGATTTGCCAGCAAATAAGGTGTGCAGTGAAGTGGAAGCTATTGTTTTTGATTTAATGGATTTGCGTATTCCAATGTGCCTTTTTTCTGGCTAGGGTTGGGTTAATTTCCTTCACAGTGTCTAGTATGGGGATATGTTTTGGATGTGTGCTGAACACAGGGTTGATAACAGAGAGATGCTTTTGTTATTGATGAGTAGGGCTTACACGGAGCCAAGGGCTTCTTGGCTTTCTGTACTGCCACAGTGGTGAGGAAATTGAGGGTGCCTGGGAGGTTGAAAGAAGACACAGCTAGGACAGGTGATTCAAAAACAAAGGCGTATTCCATACCATAAGACACCATGCTCATGATATAAAACAGGGGGAAGCAGGAGGAAGGGAAGGACATTTGGAGTGATCACATTTGTCTTCCCAAGTAATTGTTACACATGAGGGGTCCTGCTTTCCTGGGGATGGTTCAACATCTTCCTGCCCATGGGAAGCAATGAATTAATTCCTTGTTTTGCTTTGCTTGTGTGCATGGTTTTTGTGTTTGTTACAAACCAGTTCTGAAGATTCACGCTTTACCAGGTGTTACACTTTAATTCTGGGCTTCAAGAGATTTCAGCCACATAAACCCTTGTAAAACCTTTGGTTCTTTGGTACCTTGAATTCACATCCAGAGAAAAACTATGCATTTTTCTCTAAGAGATTTCTTTTAATTTGGTGAGAAAATAGGTGTTTTGGCAAAAAAGGTTTTACAGAAATAACATACAACTTCACAAAAGCCTTACAACCGATTACAAGGACTAGCAAACATAGCAAAAGTAAGGAACTTTTGTTACACCTGGAAATCAGAAATTCCATGCCATTTAAGTGAGGTAACCATGGCTTACAGAAAATAAGTGTTTAAGTTACCCACAAGAGGAAGAAAAGAATAAAGGAAGAGAGACTAAGAAAAGAAAGAATAAAGAGAAAAAGAGGAGAGAAAAACACAGTTACCACTTAGAAGGTCACAGGTTGACAGCTTCAGGAGACTAGGCCAGTGCCAAAAAGGAGACCTTGTGCATGCCTCTTTATCTGCTCAGGTCCCCATGGCCAAACGCCCCGGGGGGGGCTCTGACCCACAGGTCACTCTGGGGTCCCAGGCCAGGGTGAGTGGCCATGTCCTCACTGTCCCTGCCAACCCCAGCTGGGTCAGGGGCTCCAGGAGCTGTGGGGTGTTGCAGTTTTCCCAGGCTGTTTGTGACTGGGAGCTGCTCTGGTGCTTCCCCTTGTGGGCTCCAGGGACTGCCATGAGGGATACAACACCACCCCACCTCTGTGAGGTTCGCCCCATCCCTTCCCCCTCCACACACACACCCACACCCACAAGGCACTTCTGACCCCATAATAACTGATTTGGTGTGTAAAAGTGTTCCCTATTAAACTGTCTTTATCTCAAACTCTTGTTCTAGCATGAGTTGCCTGGGAGAGCAGGCTGACCCCACCTTGCTACAGTCTCCTCTCAGGTAGTTGTAAAGGGTGATAAAGTCACCCCTAGGCCCCCTTTTCTTCAGGCTAAACAACCCCTGCTCCCTCAGCTGCTCCTCATGGGATTTGCGTTCCAGACCCTTCACCAGATCCTTTGTCCTTCTCTGGACTCACTCCAGAATCTCAATGTATTTCTTGTAATGAGGAGCCCAAAACTGGACACAGTACTTGAGATGTGGCCTTACCAGTGCTGAGTACAAGGGGACATTCCCTTACCTAGTCCTGCGGGCCACAATATTTCTAATACAAGCCAGGATGCTATTGGCCCTTTTGGCCACCTGGACACACTTCCAGCTCATGTTCAGCTGCTCTCGACCAGCACTCCCAGGTCCTTTTCCACTCACTTGCTTTCCAGCCACTCTTTCCCCAGCCATTGGTCGCCACCCATTGATCCAGCCTGTCCAGATCCCGCTGCAGAGCCTTCCTACCCTCAAGCAGAACATTCCCACTCAATTTGGCATTGTGTGTGAATTTACTAAGGGTAGACTCGTTCCCCTCATCTAGATTGTCAATAAAGATATTAAACAGGACTAGACCAAAGACTGATCCTTAGGGAACACCACTAGTGACCAGATGCCAACTGGATGCAGTGCCATTCACCACCACTCTCTGAGCCTGGCTACTGAGTCAATTTTTAACTTAGCAAAGAGTGCTGTCTGTGGGCTGGCAGCTTTTCCAGGAGCATGCTGTGGGAGGCAGTGTCAAAGGCTTTGCTGAAGTCCGGGTAGAATACATCCATAGCCTTTTCCTCATCCACTAGGTCAGGTCACCTGGTCATAAAAGCAGATCAAATTGATCAGGCAGGACCTGCCCCTCCTAAACCCATGCTGGTGGGGCCTGATCCCTTGGTTGTCTTTTATGTGCCATGTGATTGCACTCAAGATGAACTCTTCCATAACCTTGCCAGGTATCAAAGTCATGATGGACCACCTATAGGTCCTCAGCTCCTCCTTCTGCCCCTTCTCATGGTTGGGTGTCACATTGGCTAGCCTCCAGTTATCTGGGACCTCCCTGTTTCACCAGAACTGATGATAAGTGATGGAAAGCAGCTTAGGGAGCTCTTCTACCTGCTCCCTCAGTACCTTTGGATGAATCCCATCTGGTCCAATAGACTTGTGAGTAAGTGGAAGAGCAGGTCAATAACTACTTCCTCCTGGATTACAAGGGTTCTATTCTGCTCCCTGTCCATGTCACCACCTCAGGGAACTGGTTGTCCTATGGATAACTGATCTTATTGTTAAAGACTGGGGCAAAGAAGGCATTAAGCATCTCAGCATTTTCCTCCAGGTCCAGTAAAGAAGGGATATTTTCCTTGACTCTCCTTTGGTTGCTAATGTATTTATAAAACACTTTTTATTATCTTTTGCAGCAATGGCCAGATTGAGTTCTAGTTGATCTTTCACCTCTCTAATATGATCACATCCTTGTACTCTTTCTGAGCTTCCTGCCCCTTCTTTGGAAGGTCATAAACCCTCCTTTTTTTCCCTGATTTTCTGTGAAAGTTACCTGTTCAGCCAGGCATGTCTTCTTTCCTGACAACTCATATTTTGACATATAGGATGGCCTGCTCCTGCACCTTTATGGTATCTTTCTTGAGAAAGAAAGCCTTTCTGAACCCCTTTTTTTTAACTAAGAACTGCTTCTCAGGGTGTTCTCCAAACCAGTGTCCTGAATAGGCCAAAGTCCACCCTCTGGAAGTCAAAGGTAGAGATTTTGTTGATCCCCTTCCTTACTTCATCAACATTCAAAAACTCTATCATTTCATGGTTCCTGTGACCAAGATGGTCTCTGACCACCACATCTCCCACCAGCCCTAATCTGTAAACTGCAGGTTTAGCAGGGTACTGCCCTGGTAGGCTCATTTACTAGCTATGTCAAAAAGTTATATTCCACATACTCCAGGAACTTCCTAGACTGCTTCCTCTGCACTGTGTTGAGTTTCCAACAGGCATCTGGCAAGTTAGTCTCCCAAAAACAAGCACCAGTGATTATCAAAAGTCAGCCAACTGCTTCCAGAATAGTTCATCCACCAGTTTGTCTTGGTGAAGTGGTCTAAAACAGACTCCCACCAGGATATCTGCCTTGTTAGCCTTCCCTCTGAAGGCACTCAACCTTATCATCACTCTCCTTGAGCTCCGTACAGTCAAAACGCTACTTAATGTACAAGGCCACCCCATCACCTCTCCTTCCTCATCTGTCCCTTCTGAAGATCTTGTTGAGACCCATTGCAGTACTCCAGTCATGCCAGTCATCCCACCATGGTTCCACGATGGCAACTATGTCAGAGGTTTCCTGTTGCTCAGTGGCCTCCAGCTCCTCCTGTTTGCTACCCATACTGCATGAATTGGTGTACAGGCACTTCAGCTGTGCCTCTCATTTCACCCTCAGCACTCCCATGTCACCCCTAGGCTCATCTCTGCTGAGACTGGTCTTACCCTCTTCCCCCTTCAAACCTAGTTTAAAGCCCTCTCAATCAGCTGTGCCAACTCACAGGCTAGAATCATTTTGTCCCTTTTAGACAGGTGAACCTTATCTTTTTCCAGCAGGCCTGGTGCCTTATAAGCCACCCCCTGATTGAAAAAGCTAAAATTCCACTGATGACATAATTCTTTAAGTCACATGTTGATCATGTGGGTTCTCCTATTCTTTCCAGCATTCCTCCCTGCTACCAAAGGAATTGAGGAAAACACCACCTGCACTCCCATCCCTTCAATCAGTCACCCCAGTGCCCTGAAATCCTTTTTGATTGTCCTAGAACTTCTCTCATTAACCTCATTGGTGCCAACCTGGACAACCAGCAGAGGGTAATAATCAAAGGACCCCATTAGTCCAGGGAGTCTCCTGGTGATATCTCTTACCCAGGTCTCAGGGAGGCGGCAGACTTCCCTGTGGAATGGGTCTAGTTGGCATACAGGGCCCTTGTTTCCCCTCAGAAAGTTGCCCACTACAATTACCCTTCTTTCTTAACACCTGACGTTGTGATTCATCTGGCTGACTAACTTGTTCTGGGTACCCCTCTTACAGACCTTCATCCCTTCTATCATTTTCCTGACCTTCAAGTCCCAGAGCCTCATATCTATTCTGTAAGGGCACTTAGGAAGGCAAAGGACGCCAGGAGGGGAGTCTCCTACCTCCTCAAACAGGGACTTGATTCCATTCCCCAACATCTTTTATGTACCCTCCTTCTGCCCGATGGTGAGAGAGTCAAGGCTCATCCAAGTATCGCCAAGCTTCCACTGCATTTTTATTCAGGGATGGAAGGGTGTGATTCCACCACTTTCTCACTCTCTGATACGCCTCAGCTTCTCCGCTTCCTCTCTAAGCTTTGCCACAAGGCTGAAAAGATCATCCACCTGGTCACAACCCCAAACAAGTGTCATTGCCGCTCTCATCTGGCACTAATTCCAGACTCAAACACTCCCTGCAGCCAGAGACCTGAATAGTTGCATGCTTCTGAGGTAGCTCCATCTGTATCACCACGCTCCTGCTAGCAACAGCTGTCAACTGTGTGGAAACTATTACTGGATCTGTTCCACCTGGACATGTAAAGGCACCAGGTGAACTCATCTCAGGAAGCAGGAGGGTGGCTGCCACCCTACTTCACATCCTGCCCATGCAAAATATCACACAAATTGCTGTGCTATGTTCTTCTGGTGCACCATGTCCTTCACGTGTGCCATGTCCTGTTTGTCTTCCCTGGTCTCCATGCTCCATGAAATCCTGGAACCATCTCCCATGATGCTCCTGGCAGTGGCCCATCCTCGCCTTATTGGCTCATGAGAACTTCTGTGTCCTGAAGGGGCTCTGGGCTGTTACTTGGCTGACTCTGACCTCAGGAACCTCTCTGTGCAACCCAATATAAAGCTCATCCCTGGACTCATTCACCAGTGCTGCCACTACTGCTGCTGTGTCACCTCAGTTTGTTTTGAATGGGATTGTGAATAGCTATGGTGTGAGAAAATAATTTCTTTATTTGGTAACCGACATCAGGTAAGTTTGAAAATTTACTATATCTATGTCTAAACAAGAGTTTCCCTTGAAACCCTAACCTCATTTAGGAATATGTAGAAATAGCATTTTATCATTTAACAATGTTTTGAAACAAATGCATCTCAACTACTGTGGAAGGTGCTCTGAAGCAGCCTGTTTGACTTCTGATTGTAATAGAGTTGGACTGTACATGCACATTATCTATAGGTGTGCTGGACAAAAGTCTACCACTCTATCCTGCACTGTCGCTGCCCCATCCTCTTGAAGATTGCTATTTAATGGATTTTGCTGGATGAGATGCTTCTGTGATCACTTTCTAATCTATTTCAAACGAAAAATGCTACATTAGCAAAGATCACCTTTGAGACTGTTTAAATTAGTCTGGCTTGTTTTGTCCCAAATGGTGTAACCACTTGAAAGTACTCAAAAGGTTAGAAGTTTTTGAGAAGCAGGCAGTTATAAACAACTGAGAAAGGGGCAGCAATGATAACTATTTCTCTGATACCATTGCAACTGGAAGTAAGCATGTGTCTCCAGCTTCAGGCAATACAGAATACGTAAATAAGCTGGTCTGTTAATAAGAGTCTTGTTTTCTCTGTCATTGAGAGTTTTAGAAATTAATAGATGCAGTTCACAAAGACAGATGTTCTGAGCAGACTCTGAAAAGCCCTGAAATCAAAGATGTGAAAGGTATCTGGACCTACAATCCCAAACCGACACAGAAGAAAACTTGTGGGCAATAGCTCCAGTCAGGACTGGAGGAACAATGCTTTCACAGAGGGTATTAGGAGGAAATAAAGTATTTGTGTGGAATTTAATAGAGAATGTGCCATCAAAAAAGCTCTTCCTCAGAACACAGAAACTTTATAGATAAGGTGAGAATTGGCAAAAGTCAGGTTCAGAGAGATATTCTCACCTAAAGCTAACAACTAAAGGTACAGTAAAAAGGAGCAAGGAGTAGCAATCCAAATAGGACTCAAAACATAACAAGTTGTCCTTAGGCTTCAGTAGAAAGGATGTTGCTGAAAACAGGGGTAAATGTGCAGTGACAGATGGGAAGGACAAAATTGCAATGTGGAAAGACTGTAGAAGCAGAACTCAGATAATTAACATTTTGAAATCGTGGAAAATTTCATAATCTTGACCTACAATATTGGAAGAATTCTGGTATGTGAAATCTAGTTTACAAACATTTTAGACCCATCAGAAACAGAGGAAATGGGGCACATTTATTTCTATTAAAAAGTTGCGATGTATAAATGGAAGAAAAAAAGCAGGTTAAGAAGTGTTAAGGGAAAACAGCTGATATATTATCATAACTTTCCCAAGGCTAAAAAAATACAAGCACTCCTGTGTATCAGGAGGTTCCTGACTCACATGTCTTATAGGTTAGAGTAACAATCTACAGGAGTATTACTGCTTCCAGGTCCTAATTTTATGCTTTTTCCTAAACACCTTCTTTTAATGTCTGCCAGTGAGGAGGTCATGAGCTAGACAGACTTTTGGTCAGACTCTCTACAAGTACTCTTTTGTTCTGTTGGAACATAAGGAAAAGTCTTTATAAAAGCTCCATTGGAATATACTAATCACCCAGTTACAAGAACTAATTCACTTGGATTTCATAGCTCTTTTAATATTGTAAAATAAATGGAGATCTTAAGGAAAAAGTGAAGGGGAAAAAGCCAGGTAAGATTCAGATCTTCTCACGCAAGAACACCTCATGCAGGGATAGAAGAGTTCACCAAGGACAGGTCTGGAAGGTAACTTTGTTTAATATGTCCACTGACAAACTTGGCACATATATTGCAGTAGGCCAGTGAAATTTGATGACAGTAAGATAGGAAGCTTTATTGCTACAAAGGAAGATTGGAATATTCTACTAGTTTGCTGACCCTGAGAACTGGAGTCACAGCTCTGGGAAGAAATGTAATAATGCAGAAACCAAGGCTGCTCACTTGAGAAGTAAGAAGAATTTATGCTCTGAATTGGGAGTTCATCAGTTGGAAATGACAGAGAATAAAGATTTGGGTGCATCCATCAATCACTAGCAGCTGCAGAAGGCAACGGTGGTTTCTGGAGGCCCTTAATCAGAGAAACTGGAAACAGGGAAGTATTAGTATCATCATGTCAGGCTTTAGTAAGGTATTGCCTGGAAACAAAATACTCAGTTCTCATCACCCAAACTCCAGAGAGATGAGGATAAAATGAACAAGGCATGCAAAAAATGTCCTGAAATATTCAGAGGAATGGAGAAACTACTTCATAAGAGGACAAAAAAAAAAGAAATTTTTTGTTTAATTGTCACATTGAAGGTGAATTAGAGAGGATATGATCATCCTATCTATATAAATATTACATTGAAATAAATGTGAAGAAAGACATAAATTAACTCAAGAGAAAATTAAACCAGAAGTAAATTCTTTAAAAAAGCATCACTGATAGTAAGGGATTATTTCTAAATTCTAGATATACTTTCCAACAAAAAAATCACAAAATCCTGGGTAGTGAAAGGTAGAATTCGAATTGTGATTAAAAAAAAAAAAAAAAAAGGACTTAGTTACCTGTTATGTCAAGAGTCTTTACTTTAATAGAACCTGACTAAAGCTTTCATGTTAATAACTGTTATTTCTTGGCTTAAATGGTTTAAACTGAACTGTTCTTTCCAAATTTCTTGAAAACATTGATAGTCTCTTACTGGGTCTTGGTAAGAAAATGGACAGGGAAGTAGTGAGTGGCCCTTCTCTGCCGATTTGCAGTGAGAGAAGCCTACAGAGCAAGAAGTTAACTTTCACCAGCAATGTATTTTTGTTCACACTTCAATAATACAGTAAGTTTCAACTCCTGCTCCCACAAGAGCTGTGAAATGACAGAGATATAGTCTCAAGAGCCCATCACATATTTTCATAGGATGAACAAATTCATAAAAAAAGGGTATGAGCAGGAAAAATATGCATAAACTTATTGTACAAATTATTTTCTAGAAATAGCTCCTAGGTATAAGCACAGTGCAATAAAGTATTGTTTCACTGATGAATAGGTACTGTATACTACCAGTCATTTCAATGCTACATTTTCTCTTTATCTCAAACTCCCAAGGTTGTCCAAATAAAAAGGGGCAGACCCAGCTGAAGTGCAGCATTAATACCTACAGCATTTTAATAGACTGTAAAATCTCATTTCTCATATGAATCAGACGTTTAATCAAAGGCTCTTAATTATTGTTTATTCCAAGGAACTGAGAAGAATGACGGAATTGCTACCTATTGATGAGGCTTTAACTGAATAATTCAATAAAACATCATTAGTGAGCAGACTTACATTCAGAAGCATTTTGTGATGCCTCATTTTTTTAAGGTTAGCAGTAGGTGTGAGACAGAAAGCAAGTTTTTGACTCAAGAAAGGTAACATAGCTAGCACCACAGCTTTAGGGCAATTGACTGACTCATACTGACTTAAGACCTTTTTTCATCCAAAGTACAGGTGCAAGTTTCTTCATTGCAGTCACAAGGACTGCATATTTGTACAAGAAGATGTTTGCTTTAACAGAATTGCCTTTGAAAATTTCCTGTACTATCACATGGGGGATTCAGCACTTTAAAGCTTTACATTAGCTAAATCTTTCAGGGAAGTTCTAGACATACTAAAGAGCTGGATGAATGCCTACTGTATTTTCCACAATAATCAAAAATCCTAATTTTCTGTTGAAAATAAGAGGAAAATAGCATCAATATAGGACAGGATTCTTTTGAATCCATATAGCACAAGAACACACATCTCAATTTTTAAAGCAATTTAGATGTCTAAGTTAATTTTAAAATTTTAGACAAATGAACTGTTCATAGCCTAGGAAGTATGAGAGGGGACATTTGTTTTATTTTTTTAAATTCCAAATAAATAAAAGGTATTTCAATCAGGAAAGGATTCTGGGCTTTTTTTCCCAGTTGCATTCTCAGTAGTATTTCTGGGTTTTCATTACTGAAAACCTTATATCCATAAGACTTTCAAAAACCAGGAACAAGGCCTTAGGTCTGTTCCTGTTTCACCTAAACCACCAAGACACAAACCTACAGACCTCCTGCCCTATTTTCTTTTGGGCTCTTTCTATGTGGGCATTTAAAGGTTACAGCTGAAATCAACTGCAGATGAAAATATCAGTATACTCAGTAGTGGAGTTGTACAGGAGGTCTCTGTTCTGACTTGGAAACCTGAGCAAAGTCAAGTGTCTTTGGTCACTTACATTCGTTTAAAAATCTGACATATAGAAGACTGTCACCCAGAGGGTGCTTGTGTATTAGAACAGGCTATCCAGGGAAGTAGTCACAGCACCAAACCTGTCAGAGTTCAAGAAGCATTTGGATGATACTCTCAGGCACATGGTATGACTCTTGGAGATGGTCCTGTGCAGGGTTGGACTCGATGATGCTTGTGAGTCCTTCCAACTCTGCCTATTCTATGATTCTGTGATTCTGTGACTGAGCTGCTTGAAAGGTGCCAGAGCTGATATTCCAAAGACACTTTAACATATTTGAGAATGTTAACTCCAAGTCTTAAAACGTCAGTAAGGTTTCAGCCTCTAAGGATCTCAGCTTTGCTGCTGTTAGTAATTTGAATGAAAATTAGCAATACAAACAGTGAAGACTCCAGATATAGGACGATAGATCAAACTCTCTTTGTCCTCTCTGAAGCTACTGAGAAAAGATCTTATTCTTTTTCTATTGAAATCAATGATTTTTTTTGGCACTGACTGCAGTAGGGACATGATTGAGCCCAAAGGTGCTAATTAGTTCTTATTGGTATAATCATTTTGATGTGGACACAAAAGCAGCCTTTCTGTGCTTTGCAATGTTAATGAATCTGAAAAAGAAGAGTGCAATAGAGATAAACCTCAAATAGTGTCACTCAGAATGAGTCTGTTGTGAATTCTTTTATTTTTTCTTTTCTTCTGATTTGTGACAACTGTATGCTGAATTTTGTTTAACTGTACTAGCAAAGGGCCACAGTATACTCATCCTTCTACAGACAGCTGCAATATCTTCTCTCCTGTGAAATGATGACAAAGAACATTATGCCATATGAAATTGAGAGGTAATGAAGATAATTTACTTGGGCTTCCTTAAGTACAGTAGAAAATCCTAACATCTGTAGTATTGAGTCCCAGCTATCAATTGAAACTCCAGTTTTAACACCAGGCTATAGGAAATGTGGTAATACAGAAATATCTTCAATTTTAATTTTATTGCCAGTGTCTTTCAATGTCTGGCCAGATTTGTGTGTTGTGTTCAACTCACAGCCTCACTTCAGCTACTCCATGGGAGCCTATTCTGCTACTCAATATGTTCTAGTCCTTTTCTTGGCCAGGCTCACATTGGTACAAAGTAAATAAAGCAGGAAGGGAGAATGGAACTGAAGTTTATGTTCCCATATATTTTCCCACAGTGATTAATACCGCAGTGACAGGGAATAATATATAGGTATCTGATAAAACACAGGGACCCAAATGTGTCATCTTTTTAGTCCTGTTTAAGACAAAAGGCATCATGAAGCAGCATGAAGTCTGTATTTTGCATGGTAGAAGGCTAACAGCACACCAGGTGCAGGCTGTGTAAGAATTTTCTCATCAAAATCCCATTATGGGTAAAGTATGAAGAAGGCAAATGCAGACTAATGGAGAAACAGAAAATCATCAATAATTATGTGCTTAGCATTTTTACCTGAGGAACACTAACAGTACCCATAGGAAACTTCTGAGATGAGGCAAGAGAATCTGTATCAATTCCTATCAGCATCCAGGAATGAGGTCAGGTGTGGAGCATGAGGCAGCCACACTGAGCCAGTGGTTTTTTAGACGCCTACAGAGAGCTAAAATTTGTGTATTTGTTCTAGCCATTGGCACCATGAGAAAACCTGGGTATTTTTTATTTAATGTCAGCTTTCACAGTTGTGTTTTTTAACAGTGGGATCTCATGTTCTTGAAATGATATGTGGGACTGCATTCAGGCCTCCATTACGTCTTTGTAATGCCACTGAATTCAAGGAGTATCATAGGAAAGAGTCTAGACCAACATGCTTTTATCAAACACAGTCTCGCTGAGACCTCTGTTTCTAAATGGATTTTTTAGTTAGTAAAGTGAAGCAAATGTCCAGTAAATTTCTCAGAAAGCTATTCCCTTTGAAGAGTCAAATAAATATTTATAACATTAAACAATCAGCACTAGCAAGAAAAACAGCAGGTAAACTTAGAGATGTGCTAAAAAAGATAAAATTCTCTATTTGGTCTTATTATTTTTAAAACAGTCTTTGTCAGTCAATGTATCTTAACGTGCTGTTACCTCAAAAACTTGGTATTATATCTCTACTACTGCTACTGTTTTGCCCTCAGCCATTTGATTATACAAAATATAACTGAACTGAATATAAGAGAGCTGAACCATAATTAACTACTCTCCATGCATTTGAGAAATATTGGAAGTTGTGACATTAACCAAGCCTCAAGTTTTTTTCCTTACAGTACAGCAATAAGAGCTCTTACTGGAAACCTTAGCTGACATAACATTGAAAAGTATATGTTTTTTTTTGCTATCTACATTAGGAATGTCATTATTTTTAGTTACTTGTATTATTTAAAATCTTTATTTCAAGGTTAAGAACAGGCCATGATTTAATTCCTACTACTTCTTTTATTATTTCAGTGAGGGGTATTAAAATCCATGATGAAGCAGGTTCTACACAAGCAAATGTTATCAGGAAGACTGCCCTGTGCTGCTTCCTCAAATGCTGCATAGTGTCTTTTGCTCTCTTAGTGCCTTGTCCTTCCACTGAAGATCAAAGGATTGAGAAATGCACCTCCTATTTAGTACTGGGACCTGTTTGCTTAAATCTTCCTGGAAATCAATAAAAGAGAAAACCTAATTAAAGCTAATCTATGTTGCTAGAATTCCAGAACTCCAAACATTAATTAACTTTTGAGGCTCTGTTACAATGGACAACTCATCAAGTAAAACATCCAGTTTAATACTGCAGTAGCCTAGGTTGCAGAGTTCCTGTTGGTGTCAGTGGAATGCACGGCCCAGTCTTGTTGAAAATGCTTAAAACCTTCCAGTAGAAATCCCTGAGTTAAGGGACTAAGCCCTCTGACAAGGAATGTGTAAAGGCAGCATTTGTTTTCTAAGAGCTAGATCCAGACTCTTCTCTGAAATTTGAATATCCTCGTAAACACAACATACAAACAATATCAGGAATAAATCTGAATACTTTCCTGGTGTGAAGAGAAGACAGTTTAAAGAGAAGGTTAAGGTTAAAAAGATTTAAAGATTCGTAAATAATATTGCAAACACTGCAAGAAAAGGAAGGGCTATGAAAGTCCTGAAAGCAACACAGGCTAGTTCAGCTGCACATTCTAAGGATGTTGTGGTAGCAGGCTACTTATGGACTTGAGACTATCAGGCAGTTATACACAGTGACTACAAGGTGCTCTGATTCAAAAAGGTTTCTTATTCTCTCATGTTAGACATGCACATGTGAAAACCATGTAAAATTAAGCCAAATCGTTCAAGCTGGCTATACTGCTTGCAGAATTCTGCAAGAATGATGTACCTTGTTCTTCTTCTGAGACATGGTGCCTGCTGCAGAGGGCAGAACAGAGGATGAATGCTCTCCAGGTAGCAAAAATCTACCTTAGACCAGAATATTCATCTCTTACAACTGTTATTCACATGGAGAATTAATTCAGCTGAGCTAAGTGAATAACTGTTCGCAAGTTGTCAGTGAAGGCTAAATAACTTAAGATTTTAATTCAACATATGTGTGATCAATAGTTGTTAGTGTATCTGGGTCATCCAGCTAATTAAGCAAGTAACTTTTGCTAGCATAAACAGACTGTCTGGAAAAAAAGATGCAAGGTGTTCGGGCTTGGGTTTTTATCAAAACTTTTGGTATTCTTTCAGTCTGCTAAGAATATTTTTTTTCTCTGAGAGTCCTATCTAGTCTTCCGTCTTTTTTTCCTTTCCTTCCCCCCTTTCTGTGTTTCTGTCTGTCTTTCCTTCCTTCTGTTGGAATTCACAGCTGCCTGGTGTAGAAACTGTTTACCAAGAAGGAATACTGGGATGATTTCTTACTTTCTGTGTTAAATTGTACTTTTACTAAGTACTGAGCTCATTTAAATTAAGGTAAATGGATATTTTGACTTTTAAAGCCATGTTTTATCAATACATTAAACACTGGCTGTATATTTGGTACTGTTAATTGGATTCTGTCAGTGAAACAAAGAGAAAGGCCATCTACTGAAACTACTTCATCACCAGTTCACTAGTTCATGATCTGACATGATCATTCAGCAAAGCGCTCTGCCCATCTATAAATTAGTGTAATGTTACCCCGATATAATAGATGTACCAACATATGCCAGGGGTAGGAGAATAACCATTTCACACCTTTCTGTACTTTTAATTTTTCTCATTTGTATTTATTTTGAAGAAAATTTTTTCACCAATCTCAAATCAGCATGAGAATATATGGTTTCTTCCTTACTAATAAAATAATCATGTTTTGTGGGAGTTTTTTTTTAAATCTTTTTTTTTTTTATTGTCATACTGGAAAATCTGGTGTTTATAATTAATTTTATTGTGTATTAATCTATATTCATTAAAGGAGATTTTGACTTTTTTTTTTTTTTAAATAAAGCTTTTGTGAGATGAATAAAAGTTACCTTAAACAATGTATTTGTCTATAAAATGAAAAAGATAGCTTTCAAATAAAATTGTGACAATAACAAGCTGATGCCTCTATAAAGGTGATTAAAAGTGGAATTTGTGCTAAGAAAGACTTTTAAGATTTATCTAATTCTATAAACAAAATTTAAGATATACTTTGTAACAATGTGGCAGCGGAGCAAACACACACACACACTGACACAGGCACACCGACAGCAAGAACCATCAACATCAACCAAGAACAACAACCCTTTTTTTTAACAGAAGGCTTCTCTTTTATACTTTTTCTTATCTGTCCATGCATACACATGTCACACTCTATTAGCCAAGCACTTCT
>JAWWTY010000077.1:82567995-82586535 GCA_035222235.1 Margarornis squamiger
TTTTAACTGTTTTCCTTGTTGTTTGGGGGGAGGGGGGGTTATTACAAACTGTTGTTGTTTGGTTTTTTCTGGATTTATAAATGTATATGTGTGTGTGTATTGTGGTTAAGAACTGTTATCCTTTTCAAATACATACATATTTCTAATTAAAGTTCTGTTTTCTAAATTTAAAGGAGAGGGATTATTTCTTAGCCAACATAGATATCTTAGTTCTCCCCTTGAACTAAGACATCAACATATTTTACTCTCCTTTTCTCAGGCTATTAACTAAACCAATAGCTAACTAAATTCAGAAATGTGCCCTCTTTGTTACAATTTCTTTACTATCAAAAATATCTGAACACTAATTCATCTTCAGGAAGAGCAGTAGAGCAGATGACCACCTTGAGTCTTTACTGGACATATGAGAAATTCTTCAGTGCAAGTGTTTTACCAATTTTCTGTTCAAAAAAACAAAGATGGGAAACATTCTTTCTTCCCCAAAGCTCAATCCTTTTAGAATGATTCACTCAATGAATGGTAGTTTATCCCAGTCAGGGATCACTTGTGTTAAATGGGAGAAATCTAGCTGACATGGACAGATTCAGAGTTTTGTTGAGTATTGCCAGGAAAGAAACAAAACTTTTAAAGATTTTGCTGCATCATCCATCTTTATATACCAAAAGGGCCACACAATTCCCACATCTGGTTGGTGTGATCATGAGTATTTTCTTCATCAAGATACTGGGAAAATATTTTGTGTCTGGATTTCCCCTTCACACCCTCAAAAGAATTACAGGATTTGAAGCAGGGTCTACACACATTATACGTTAGATTAATACTTTCTTTTGATACCATATATCAATAAAAACTGACCCTTGATTCCCGTGCTATTGCACAGTTTTGTGATATATTGAAGGAGTCAGTCTTACACAAGTGATTTGTTAAATTGAATACAGCCTTAGATGAAACTTGAATAAGGAGTCAGAAATTATATAATAGAAGTGTGAGTTGTCATTTGCTTTGGAAAAGGGATGTAGGGAAAACATGTTGTCAAGCCTTGTTATAAGACCATCAGGAAGAAAGTGAAAGAAAAAGCTGAGAGCACCTGACAGTTCTATGATTTATGAATGTTTTGCATCTATGCAGAGCTCATAAAGAATAAAAGATAAAAAGGGTTGAGCCTGCTAGTTTGGGCTGTGGTCTTGGTAAGAAGATAATTTAAATACAACATTGTGTATCATATGGTCAGCTCAGATTTCTGGAAACAGCCATTTTGTTTGCAGAACACTACTATTTTCTGCCAAATTGTAACTAAATGACCTATAAAAATGTTGTAATTCCACCTTTTCCAAATGTTTTAGAGAAATTGATTGATTAATTTAGCTAGGGATTTGGGGGATTGTTTATCTGTTTTTTTGTGAGAGGAACTTTTTGTCTTCAGCCTTAGCATTTGACTAGCATGGTCAGACACTGAAATCAAGATGGCAACATTGATTCCATTGAGAAAATGGCCAATGTTTTAACTGCCTCTATTGATTAGGATTCTGAAAGGCTGATTAGGAAAACTGTGTTTTTGTTAACAAGACTGTTAGCTTCAGGGAATTTTTTGAGATAAAGACTTCTATCTTAAAAGTTGGTGATGAAAGCAAAAGATAGAGCTGTCATGCTGGATGTGAAGAATGTGGGTATGATGCCTCACATTACTATTTCAGTTTTACATATTATTTAGTGTTGTGGTAAATCAGAACCTTAAATGACTTCTAACCAGTCATTTTATGGCAAATAAATGGATGACCATTTTTGTATCATTTTGGCAAAGCCTAATCAGATCTTTCATCTTCTTTAAAAACATCTAAATTCTACTAGATGATAATCCTCTGAAACTATTTCTTGTTCACACCTAAGTTGAAACTGATGATGTGCTGACAAATTACTTTTATGAGTTTGCATTTGTGTCTGTACTACTGCAAAAACACCTTGTTGCAGTTTAGAATTTATAAATAATGTGGAAACCACTAGAAATTTTAATTTACAAATGCTTCCACCCCCCCATTAAATATTTTTCTGTTCCAAGGCAGAAGAATAAAAGGTACAGAGCCAAGATTGTTTGAAAAGCTGCAAAAATAAAATCACAGGTAAATACTAGGTAATAGAATAACTGATATTTCAGAACAGAGGATAGAAATTTCACCTTACTCCTCTCATTTCAATTTTATCCCACAGATGACAAAATTGCCCAAGAAATGTCACTGCAAAAAGTGAAGAGAAAAGGCCAAAACTGAGTAATTTTTAAAAAGTATTGCTCAGTATTTTCCAAGAAGAGCATAAGTTAGGGTGAATGGTTCAAACCAGCTGTGATTAAAGATCAGCCTTACCATTAGAAGAAGGAGAAGGAGAAGGAGAAGGAGAGAGGAAGAGGAAGAGGAAGAGGAAGAGGAAGAGGAAGAGGAAGAGGAAGAGGAAGAGGAAGAGGAAGAGGAAGAGGAGGGGAAAAAAGAGAAAAATAAAAAGATGTTTTTAACTGATCCCAAGGTAGTTTGGAATTGCAAAGCTATTCAGAGAGTGAGATCGACTACAATTTTGGAAGTTGGGAGAGAGTGAAAGAAGTGAAGCGAAAAGTAAGTGGTGTAATTCTTGCTTAGCCTTTCTGCATAAAGGGAGAACTCTGTGTTCAAAATGGCCAAGCTCATAATACTGAGTGCACAAAGCAGTCACAAGGATAAGAAATGAGTTACAGCTCAGGGCAGTAAACAACTGAATGAGTGAATGATGAGAAATGCTCAGACTCTGAGAAAGCTTTGCCAGCTGCTGTATGGGATTAGAAAATTTTAATTACATCTATATTGGATAATGCTCTAGAGACTAATCTTTATTCAACAGTGTCAGCAAAGTCCAATCAGATTTGGAAAGTGTAAAGGTTTCAACATGAAAATTCGTGCCTGTATGTTAAATTTGGAGGCCAGTGATGTGAACAATATGGTGTATGCCAAATGAGGATTGACAGAAATGCATCAGCAGCAGGAAAGTCATAGTGTTGAAAAAGACAGTAGTACATGGAACAATATCTATTTATTTATTTATTTATTTATTTATTTATTTATTTATTTATTTAATTCTCACTGTCCTGTGACAATTCTGTGTCTGATATTTTGTACTTTATTATTTAGGTGGATAACTTTTTTTTCAGGAAGGCATATTTAGCCTGGAAATAAGGAGGTTCAGGGGAGACCTCATCACTGTCTACAACTACATGAAAGGAGGTTCTGGCCGGGTGGGGGTTGGTTTCATCTTCCAGGCAACTATCATTAAGACAAGAGGACATGGTCTTAAGCTCTGCCAGGGAAGGTTTAGGTTGGATATAGGAAGAAATTCTTTACAAAGAGGATAATCAGTCTGGACTGCTCAGGGAGGTGGCAGATTCTACATCCCTGGAAGTTTTCAAGACGAAACCAGATGTGACATTTAGTGCCATGGTCTTAGTAACCACGGTGGCAGTGGATCAAGGGTTGGACTTGATGATCTCAGAGGTCTTTTCCAACCTGGCGGATTCCATGATTCTATATGATGTAGCATTATCTGTACTTTAAGAGGTGGAGGGAGGAAAATATGTGTCTCATGACAGAGTTATCAAATGTTTGATGTTAGAAACCCACATGTTGAAGTAACAGATGTTTAATACAGACTTATTATTCACTTAAAATTTCATAATAAATTTGTCTTTCATTTTGGTCACCAGAACAGTGGACCATATTTATGCATCACATGAAGGAGTTTCCAAAGTACAATCTGTGTTGTTAAATCCAGCCACTACTTGGGAAACCATGGCAGTTATCTGATAAATGCTGGGGATAATAGCTAAATACCTCAAATCAGAAGGCACATTGCATATTATTGGTGCCCATTTGCTTTAAAAAAAAAAAAAATAGAAACAGCTGAAAACTAAGCTGAGAAAGTCTGCATGAATGTCAAAGAGATGAAAGATTTCATTTCAGCCACTTGGTCTACATCAAATGGGCCTACTGAGCTCATTACAAGATAAAGAATGAGCTCCTTTTATCACATACTGAAATTTTGACCTTAAAGTAACTTTTGAAAGCCATATTCTCTTTTGCCCACAGGGAAAAAGTATTGAAAGAATATAATATGCTTAGTATGACCAGACATCTCTATCACTACATGAAAAATATTTAAGTTCTCTCAGAGAGTCACATATTTGTGAATTTTAATTCACATTGATTGATGTAGAAGTGCATTGGTGGTTGATAATGTAGATGTTTCAGAGTTTGTAAAAGAGTTACTTTTTTCAGTGGTCTGAAAACCATCTACAGTTGAAATGATAACATAAGGAAAAATCTGGGAAAGACAGAGCCATAAAGACCTAGAGACCCTGCAGAAGATTAGTCATTAACATTTATTATAAATGTATTTTCATTGACATGCCAAAACAGAGTCATGGTTTGAATACAGAAGGGCCAGTTAATTATTTTCCCTGTTTGTTTTACTTTAGATTTTGCTCTTCTTTTCATATAGACCCTATTCTTCTTGCCCAGCACATAAGATCTTTGAAGTGATGTATTTTTCAGATTTTTTAGTCAGAAAATTCTCTTCTTTACAAATTGGAACCAGAGCTGCTGCATTGCTACTGTTAGTAATATTCAGATTTAACAACTATTCCAAATAGTATGACTAAAGTTTACTCAATAAACATTTCTTCCTCTATGAATCTGTTTGCTGCTGCATACCTATTTCACCACTAAATATCATCAGAGAGACAAATTATTATGTGTGGAACTGCCAAAATAGAGATATTAGGATAACCTTTACAAGTGATTTCTACTTCTTTAAGTGCCAGCCAATTGTCATTTTACTAATTGCTGACCATTCTATAATGAGAATTTACAGATTATGCAACACCCTCATTCCTCTGCCTGTCATAATTCTGATCTTATCACCATAATGAACATTTTACCTTTTTAAACTATGAAATAGGATTACCCAGAAATGGCATGGACTACATACTATATAACAATCCCCATCTGATCTTGTACAAGAATCATATCCCTAAGATTACACACTTGTCTAAATTCACTTTTTACAAAAGTGTTTATTTTTTTTCTGATATCTAAAGCAGGAAAATTGATGGTAAAATTAGACACCTGTTAATGAATTCATATAGGGAAAAACCCTGTACATGAAGATCATTTATTTCCACAATAAAAAGGTTGTGCTGTTCCTAAAACTGTGCTGAATATAGTTCAATAATTTGAATGGTCACTGATAAGTAACATAGAATTTAATATGTGTTTTTAAGCAGTTTTTGAAGTCACTTTTAGTATACCATCATGAGCAGTTAAAAGGCAAGGCATGTCCATCTTCCCTGAGTGATGAGAGCCATTTGAATGGATAAAAGACATTAGTGCATTATGGTGGCTTGACCCTCACCTCAACTCTAGTTGCCCATCAAAGCCACTTAGTCACACCCCTCCTCATCAGGCAGTGGAGAGAAAATATGATGAAAGGCTCATGAGTCAAGGTAAGGGCTGGGAGAGATCACTCACTAGTTGCTATCACCGGCAAAACAGACTCAGCTTGGGGAAAACAGTTTAATTTATCAGCAGTCAAATCAGAGTAGAGTAATGGGAAATAAAAATAAATCCTAAAAACACCATCCCCCAGCCCTTCTTGGTCTCCACTTATTTTTTCTCCCTGCTCCCTGTCAGTGGCTTAGGGGGATAGGGAATGAGGGCTGCAGTCAGTTCATCACATGTTGTCTCTGCTGCTCCTTTCTTATCGGTGGAGTACTCCTCACACTCTTCCCCTGTTCCTCCCATGGGAAACAAACCTCCATTAGCTTCTCCAGTGTGGGTCCTTCCCATGAGTTGCAGTTCATGAATTGCTCCAGCATGGGTCCCTTCCATGGGCTGCGTCCTTCAGGAACAGATTGCTGCAGTGTGGGTCCCCCATGGGGTCATAAGCTGTATCAATAAACGTGTTTCAGGGTGGGCTGCTCTCTCCATAGGGCCACAAGCCCAGTAGCCTGCTCCAGCACAGGCTTCCAAGGAGGTCACAGCCTCCTGCTCCAGTGTGGGATCCTCCAGGGGCTGCAGCTTCTCGGAGAACCCACGCCTGTAGCCCTGCCCCTTCCTACTGAAACCTTGCCACGTAAACCCAGTACAGTGCAGCTGGTGCAAAAGGTACTGTTGCACTTAGAACTATTTTGAGATTAACTGGTAGAAGAGTGATGGGGTCATAGCAGAGCTTTTAATCTGAAAAAATGCTAACGTTATTCTAATTGGAAAATATTTAATCACTTCAAACTTCCCCACTTTGCAGTGAAGCTTCTTGGTTCTTTTTGTGACAGGTAAGAGAAGTGTAGAGGAAGTACCCAATGTGGAAAATAATTTTGTCTGCAGCAGCCAGAAGTATTTGTGCGTCTTGTGAAGAATACAGGCATACTGTAAGATTTTACAGAAAAGGTCATAGTATATAGACCTTTAAAAACATCACTTGATAACCTATCTTCCTATCAAGGATACAGAAGATTTTTGTTAAATCTAAACCTAGTCCTTTATATAGAAATAAAGATTGAGCAGTATTCCATCTAAAACCTGCTTATTTATTAAAAAAAAAAAAAAAAGAGAAAAGTAGAAGCTCAGTGATTCTTCTTGTAAATATTTTAACTTCAGATGGATAAGATTTACTTTCTTTTTTTAAAAAATTACTCCTTCATCCATGCATTAACCTTAATCTCCAGAAGGCATTTTCAGACATTGTCACATACAATTTTCAGTACAGTATGATCACTTTTTCCAGTATGCCTTCTTAGAGTATACAGCCTCATCAAAACTACAGATGAGCATGGCAACAGAGTAGGGGCAGGTTGCAAAAGGGTACTCTCTCCATACAAGATACCCTGTTTCAAGCACAAAAACATTGCCTGCACAGAGCAAAGCATCCATACAACATAGTCTGTGTGGTGTTCACTTACCCTTTCATGCTTGGCAGAGCTTTCTAGTGCAGATGGATAATGGCTGTGGTTTATAACATCTGTTATCTCCCATTCTTGATTTTAGTTATACATCTGAGGCAGAGGGGGTATAAGGTTTTCAAAAGCTGTCATCTTACACTATATACTGCCACTGAGAGCACTATGGCTATGACAACCCCCCGATACAAGATTCAGCTATGTTTTAGTATTCTTAAATTGTTGCTTCTTTTTGACAAAAAAAGAAAAAAAAAAGTTTTAAATCTGACACACTGTGCTGCAATCATACAAACTAAAAGTCTAACCTTTTGCAATGCAGTTTCTTTGCAGTGTCAAATATCTTCAGCTTACATTTTAAGTAATAATCTCTCTATCTGTCAGGCCAAAGAAATACAATAGGTGGAGTTTATTTGATTGTGTGTGATGTGGGTTTTTTTCCCCAAGGTGCTCAGCACATGTGTCTTCCCTTTTCAGCTTCATTCAAATTCTGCATTTCACTAATTTTTTTCACTTCTTAAAACTTTCAAATGGATTTGAATGTCACTGGCCATCAGAAGTAGCAGCACACAGAATGAGGCTAAGTGCATATCCCAGTGGTTTTCCCTGTTCTCTCAACATGGATGATGGATGATGTGAAAGTCAGAAGGATTTCCTTACCCATAATGAAGCAGCAATAACAGGGACTTCAAAAAATCAAAAATATCCACTGGAACTTCCCTCAACAGTGCCCCTTAGCAGTCAGACAGAACTAATATTGCAAATTATTACTCTATGTATAATAATATACATTTATGTTCCAAATCAAGACATAAAAATTTAATACTACAGTAACATTTCAAAACAAAAAAATCCATCCCTGTTTCTTTTGTATTGAACTCACCTTTCCAAGTTCCTCTAGGTCCCAAGATTGAGGGTTTTGTTATAACTTGGTCAGAATTTGGGGAGGTTAGGTCAGCATTCTGAGGTCACCACTCGGAGGAAAGTGACAGTTGGGTTGGGGCTTCTTTCTCCTCTTTGCCAAGATTCACATGATTCTTCCTCATCCTTGGGTCTGCTTTGGTAGATTTTTATACATTCTATTAGCTTGATCTCTCTACATGCCCTTTCTTTTCACTGATTTTTAGTTATTCAGTATATTTATTTTCTTTTTTTTTTCTCTAAAAACGTATTTTTACCTGAACAATCCCAAGTTGTATTCCTGTAGTGACTTCTGACAATTGAGATTTGTGTTTTCAGTACAGAACTTTTAGTATTACTCTATGTCTGTCCTCTTTCATACCATGTTTTATTCTATAGTCATTCAATGTACACAGAGTAAACCCTTGTTACTGCTATAAATTAAAGCTGAACTAAAAAAAAAAGTGGACAGTAGTTATTTGATTGCCAGATAAATTGCTATCACAGCTGAACAAAAGAAGCCTAGGCAAGTCTAGAGAACCTGCACTTGTTAGGGCAACAAAAACTTCTGGTCTCTAAGAAATAGTAGCAAAATTACTTTTTACTGGGCTATAGATTACCTGCTGCAGCTGTTTCTGGACCTTGTCATAGCATCTAAGGCTTTAAATCAAAATTCCAACACTCCTTTTTGTGATGTGTGTCAGCTATATTGGGATGCAGAGCAACATTAGTGAAAAATCTGAGTGATATTGCATACTATATTTTTAAGAAACTTGTTTATTCAGAAGATGTGGAAAGGCAGGCAAATGATCATATGTACTAATTGCATTTGAAAAGAAATGGGAGAATTCTAGCAACTCATTGTCACCTTTTATAGCCCCAAACCCTGCCCACACAGATGAATGTGCCCATGTGTGACTCCACTGATGTGTCTAGAACTTGATGCACAGCCATCATAGTTAGAAGCTGTCCTGATGACAGTTACCTGGCAATGAAAAATAATGCATATTATTCTCAGTCGTGTGATGGAGTACAATGACTTTTGGCTTGGATTAAACCATAATTGTTGGGTGAGATACAAACATCTCCTCAACATTTTCCAGTCACTTACTTGGTATCTCCCTTTTTAGCAGTAGAGCCCTAGTGAGTCCTATAGTTAAACCATATAAAGATAACGTGGCATTTTACACAGAACACAAGTGCTTCTTAGAGCATCAATCCCAAAAAGAAGCAAGGCATTGTGAAGCTGGGCCTAAGTTTCACATAGAAATCTAGCTTCATAGAAAGAGTTTTCTGGAAACAGTAATATCCATAAAATGTAATAAGGATTAAACAAATCTTCCTAACATGACAAAACTAGAAGCTAAGGGTAACACTTCCTATTAGACTATCCAATAAAACTCAGTCCTAGTTCCAACCAGGACAGGGTTAATTTTTGCATAGCCAGGAGAGGGCAGGGCTAGGACCCTGAGGTTATTCTATGCCTCACCAAGTTTTTTGCCAGGGTCAGAGGTCACTTCCAGGTCATGGTAGTGTAGCAGAGAGAGCTGTTGGCTGAAGGGGAGGTGGAAGTGATTGAGTGATGCATGGTTTGGAGTGTTGCAGTGGGAATACTAAATTGGGGAATACCATTCCCAAACCACAACAACCTGGAAAAACATGCAAACTTTCAGAACTCTTCTGAAGGTGTAATTTTATTCTACTTTTTCTAGTAACCCAGAGGAGGTCACTCAAGAGCATCCTATCTAAAGTGTGCTGTTAAATACCTCAGATATTATCCATATAGAAGTTATCACTTACAGGTGAAATCTGTAGGTTTTACTCTGTACTATGACTGCATAAGCAATAATCAATAATTCTTGAACTGAAAGAACTCAGCATCACCAGCAATATTTTGATTATTTTAATCAATTGTAAAGAAACTGTAACTATAAATATTTAGAAAATAGTGAAAGAATTAGTGAACAACAGAATGCTGTATTAAGCTTCCTTTCAGACACACTTACCATGTGGAATCAGATACTGACTAGTAAGAGTTACCAGTGCTAAAATACCACAGTACAAATGATAGTGTCATTAATAGTTTTATTTATTAATTTCTGTGTCTGTTTAAGTATAATAGGCTCATTAATGCTGAAACGTAATAACAATTATGACAGTGTCATCTCTAAAACTGTTTTCTCTGACACCTCTACTTGTAAGTACAGGAAGTCTGAGAAGAGTTTCCTTTCCTTGCCTTTTCTTCATCATAGATGTTAGGTGAGGTTAAGTTTTCAACACTGAGCTGTGGCAAGTTGAACACAACAGTCTTAAGTAGAACACCCCCCAGGCCATAACCCATGCCATGCAACCAGCAATGGGTCTGCCCGGCCCTTTGAATGCCTGAGTGGAATAATTAAGCCCCACAGGTTTAAGAGAAAGCAGCAAAGATCATGGCTAGGAAACAAGTGGAGAAGTGTGCAAAAAAGAGAGGACCATGTTTGGAAGACGAGTGAGAAATCACAGATGAACAAAAGTAAGTAGAGATTAAAAATTAACAGGAAGAGGCAATTAGAGGAGATAAATATCCAGACTATGAGAGGAGTGGCATAAAGCTGAGATAATAGACTAGGTGTTCAGTAAGTCCACTGGCATTTTGAATTAAGACCAAATCAATTATTTTATATCTTTCTAAAATGTCAAGGTGCAACTTAGTTGACAAAGTCAATTTGCAAAAAAGATAAATGACTGGAAGTGCTATTGTCTTTATTATGGACATATCTGTTGTGCTACCTTTTTTTCTAATTTCAAAGAGGAGATCACTTAGTTTCTTACTGAAGTTTGGGGGTGAGATTTAACCTTGGGCAAAAAAAAAGAGAAAGTTTATCTCACGGAAATCCTGCCTGTGCTAAAGGACTTTACCCTACACATTTTTCCTGAAAACTTTCTTTAGTTTACACATGCTTCTATTACACATATATAATTTGATCCTCTATTGCACTTGAATTTGGTTTTCTGCATCCTGACATTTTAGAAAGGAGACATCTTCTGAGTCAATGAACTGTGTAATGTCAAAGCTCAGGTGTGGTCTCCATTGCCAATCTTTCCACAGACTATGAATTCAAGGGCTGCTGCCTTTTGCTGCACTGCAGTTTCAAATAAGTTTTTATTCTAGGGAAGAAAAAAAAAAGTGTTAGTTAATGATTATGTCAACAGTATTTCTGTCAGAAAACCAAACCAAAATTCTAGGTATGGTCTTTACAAAATAGATTAACTGCAGAGGACAAAAGACCAGGCAAATAGATTGTACCACTCTCAGAATAACTCTTTTCTGGTCCATTGACCCTAGTAAGACCACCTTTGGATTTTTCACATGGGATTAAAAACAGTGCATTGTGGAAATAAATCCTTTGTTTCAAAACTAGACACATTTTTTGTTTGTTTGCTTGTTTTGTTTTTATTCTTGCTTAGAACAGGAGACTGAATTGTACAGTAGGATTTTGAGGTTCTGGCTTAAGAACTTCACGAAGTCTTGAATATTGGCTCCAGATATAGTGTCAAAACATAGATAACTAAATGGACCATGAATGGTGTTTGTAAAATAACTTATGTGCTTTAGAATTTAATACATATTTCTATCATGTGCAATACAGAAACAAATACTTATTGGCTTAACTATGTTCAGCCATGTGTTCTTTTAGAGTGTACTGGCATAAATCTTCTGTATCTCTGCTCATATCCAGGGGATGCCATTTAAATTTTTATTTAAGTTGGAGACAGTTGCTGAAATTATAAAAAATAATTTTTAAAGGTCTCTCTGAATGTTACATGAGATCTTGTATATTCCAACAAATGTAGCTGAGACAGGTCAGTAGATCTTGACTGTATTTGTATTCATTGTCTGTGTAGGCTTGAAAACTGAGGCAGTCTTCAAATTTAAAGAAAGTTTCTGTGCCTGGCCACACTTGCGTGATACTCACTGTGAGACTGATGTTGGTTATGTTCATCTTTCTGTGGCTCTGGTTTCACTGGAAAAATGGTGGAAGAGGAATTTTAAACATGAAAAGAGAGAAGTTAGCATCTGAGCTATGCAAAAATAAAGACATCTCACGTTAAATAAATAAAATAGATCTCATGGAACAGTTGATCATATTAATCTAATAAAATAAGCATGGCACCTCATTCTGCCTTGTGAATTTCTCCTATTCTTGTGAAAGATCACTATCCCTCTAATGCACTGCTGAGAAATGCAAGGCAGACATCAGCAGGAGGCATCAATTAAGGAAAGAATATTCAAATAGTGAAATATCTACCTTGGATTATATCCTAATTGGATATTACATTAGTCTAAATTTATTTCACTCTCCTATTACCTTATTTGAGACATTAGAGACTAATGAAAGCTAATGTCAATTAGTTAAATCCTTGTTATGTTTCATCCAGCAGTTGTCTGTGAACTACACTGTATAATAAATAGGCACTAACGCACTTTTTAATTAATAAAATAGTACTGTGGGAGAAGGGAGGGAAGGGAGATACCTTTTCAGATTTCCTATAATTCTTAGTAATTCAAGATTTGTTGTTTTTCTGTGAGTGTATAGTCAATATAGCGCATTCAAATTTCCTTTTTTTTTTAAAAAAAAAAAGAAGAATAGTTAAGGTTTTTATTTGTAAAGGTAAACGGTGGCAAAGATCTATTGTGAACTACCAAAAGAGATTCCCTGTATCAATCTCACTCATGACAACCTCCAGTTCTTCTTAAATCTGTTCACTCAGCTCCTACATTTGCCCTTCCCAGACCATTTCTAAGTTTGTCTTTTTTCTAAGTTTGAACTTGACAAAAGTATGGTTGACCTGCATACGTGGATTTCCTACCCATGAAATATCCTAAGTAATAGTACCTATATCAAAAGGAGGCCTCCAAAGATATGGAAGCAGTGATAAAAAATATAACACTTTTAAAATATTTAATATTACAAAAAGCATTCTGATTTTAAGATGTTCTGACGGTCAGTCAGTATGTGCTGGAAATTCAGTTCCCCTTTTAAAGCCAGTATTACCTCCAGACACTTCTGGCTGACCTTCATGTCCTCTGCAGAGATGTATGTTGTGATGAATTAGGTTTTCCACCTCCAACAACAAATGTGTAGGCATAAGTCCAGCCCTTTACATGATGAGAGCAAAGGATTATTCTTTCCACATCCTTCTATCCTTAATGCTGGAAGTAGCTAACTGCAGATAAATTTGCTTAAAGATTATGCACCTGATTAAGCCATAATTTAAATGCCTTTCAAGGATGCAACTGGAGTCTGAACACAGCTCCAACTCGGAGGATGACTGCATGGTGTCTGTGGGGCAGAAGAAAGGCAAACTGTAAACAAGAATGGTGTGTAGCAGGGTGCCTGCCTCAGCTACCTGCTGAGAAATTTTTGAAGGCATTAGGCAGCTGCTAAAATACTTTTAATGGTGGGTATTTTTAAATTTTATTCTTGAGAACTCATCTGTCCCACTGAGTTTCATTTCTTTTGTGACATTGAGCCTTGTTGAAACTGTAAACAATGAAAGCACAAATTTCTTTGTGCTCTGAAAGTACTCCTCTCCACAGAATACTAGATATTCAAGAGCATAAATAATTTCCACAAAATCTAGGCAGAAATATCTTTTTATTGAGTATTTTGTTTACATTTTTGGCAACAAGGAGTAAATTTTTGGTGCAGTGCTTGAGATTTTGCAGCAGATTTCACTCTCCTTAACTTTAAAAATAGTTTTATGACTTGTCAGTGATGTATCATATGAAAGCAGTCTTGTGTGTGACCCCTGAGTATTCATAATTTTACCAGAGTAGCCAGTATCAGTATCATTATTGACAATACAGTAACATTTCTTTAGAAAAAAGGTAGCAGCAGCATTGAAGAGTACAGCTGTGGATAAGAGAGTAAGTGCATGCTTTGTTGAAAACTGCCAGAACACTGCAAAAAAATGTGATGTTTTATGTAGATATTGGCATTTCCATATGGAAGAGCATTTTTTTCATTCCTTACTTGAAGCTCTTTCTCCTCTTTCTTGTATATTGGTTTATCAATGTCCCCTTGTGTAAACTGTGTCAGTGATCTCTGTAAGGAATTTTAAGATCTGTTACTAAGAGGCTATGAATGAGAGCTAGCATCATTAATAAGATTAACAGTATGATTGCATTGACCCAGACATGAGTTAAACCAATGTAGCATTGGAGATTCTTTGTGTCCATTCAGTAACACCAATGGCAGAGCTGAGATGCATCGTTACATATTACAGAGGGCACAGCTCACTCCAAGCTTTTTCAACGTCCACCTTCATATCTGAATTTTTTCATATCCATGGAGTTAGACTGATATTAAATATAAATTTATTCAGTGGTGGTAACTCAAGCTTAAATTTAGAAAACTGTTGTTTGGTTACCATGCAGGGTACTTGCTTTCCATTCTGATTGTGAGGCTCATTCTGTTTCCACTGAAAACAAATGTGAAACTCAGCGTTTCTGAACTGAATGACATCCTTCACTAAGATATTCTAGGTGTTGCAGGAGGGGCTGGGAGGAATCTGGAATATAAGTAAGTTGTAATATTTCCATATTTTGCATACAACTGTCTACTGGGAAATGGTTTTATACGTGTAAACTAATTTCCAAAGGGCTTCCATGCTGCACTAAAGGGGACTTACAAAATAGAAAAATAGATAGAAAAATCGTTTCCAAATGAAAAGTAAGGAAGAAACTTTATATCCTTATAGACTCAGCAGTTAGAAAGATTTGGCACCAGAAAATTACATAGAAAATTCCATTTTAGATATTTGCTTCTGTCATGTAAAAGAGGTGTAATACAAACAGAGCTCACCAAGATAGTTGAACGATCAAAGAAACTAAAAAAAATCCTTTGAAAAAAACCCCTGAGCTTAGTTAAATTATGCGTTGTTTTGTACAATCCTGTTAGTTGCATACACAGGATACAGGTCCATTTCAGGAGCCTTTGCAAGTAATAAAGAAATGGCAGCATGTTTGTTTAATTACATTTAAAAGGTTTGACTATTTAATGGAATATACATTACAACAGAATAAACTAAATGTTAGGGACTGATTTAGTGTCTATGTATACATACAAAGAGGGCATCACAATAATTAAAGATTGTTCTCTCTTTACCAATTTCTCCACCTGGCTGTGTTTAAATTACAATCACCTCAATAATCTCAGTATCAAATAGCTGAAGAGAAAAAAAACAACCAACATTTACACTTTTATGCATTTTAGATATGACTCAAGGCAAGCAAATTACAGCATTAAAGGGTGATTGAAAAGTCAAGATATTGAACTCAATCAGCCTGCTTTTTATTCCATTGTTTAAAAACGAACAAACAAACAAAAAATAAAAACACAGAATGCATTGTAAACTGCTAACTCTATATGAAGAAGTACTTTCAAGTAAAAAATGTGAAAAAAAGCCTTGCAAAACAGGCTGCTTTTAGTTGTCATAGTACAGGATAGCTGCTAGGGATTATTTTATAAGGGGAAACAGTTTTAGAAAAAACAAAAAATCTTCAGATTTTAAAATTAAAACAATGCTGCTTTAATGCAATAGCATATGCATCTCTGCAACATGCAAGGCATTTTCTTTCTCTAAGATTCTGAAGAATTTCCTATGCTGTGGAATATAAAAGGACTTAGAGGTGGTTAACACTAAATGTTAACTACTAAATGAAACAGGACTCTAATTTTGTGATTAATTGCCAGATTTTTTTCCATGAATGGGCAAATGGCTGGTCCTCCATATATCATATATCAGAACCACCAGAGTATAGTTGCCTCCAGCCTTACGTAGACTATAGAGAGTTAAGCACTACTGGAAATTAGATCAGAGTTGCAGTGGCCCGAATTTCCCTTGGCAGTGTCCCTGGTCTTTCCATGGCTCTTGCAGGGAACCTAGGGGCTTGGTGCCCTCAAGCTTAGTGTTCGAAATCAGAAGGGGTATCTGTAAATTATTTCTTGTGAAACAGACTGATTGTTCACTAAGTGTAGAGGAGGAAGCTCAGTTTGCAAATGCCCAGAAGGGGGAAAAATCCCTTTCACCACTGGTGACTGTTGATTATGTAAAAGAGCCACCTCTTCTTCTCAGGGCAACACAGGTTGGAGTGTGGAATTATCTCATGCTTCATGTAAAAATTTCCTTTGCCACCTGGAGGCGAACTTAGTGTTCATTACCCATTTTGTAGAAGTGCTTCTTTGGAAGCTGCTGATAACAGCAACGGGTCTACATCACTCCAAGGTGCTGCTGGTGGTGGCAGCATCCCCAGGTATGTTACGAGGGGCACTTTGTGAAGAGACAGACACTATAAGACTCTAAGGGATTCTTATACTTATCCCTTCAACACTGTAGGGTTGTGGTTGAATTCATACAAGGAGGCACTCAGTGTGTTATTCACATTAATGTGCTTCCCAAGTGTCTCTATTCTGCTCACAGGAATAAGAAAGCCCCACAGCTAATTAGCAAACTCCAGTCATATGTACATCTATTTTTGGAACAGGGTGAGAGAGAAAAAATATGGCTACACTTGAAGTTACATCATTGATGACAAAACTTGATTTGATTTTGTGACCACTAAAATCAATTCAAAGTGTCAGTTTGTCAGACGGAAGTTTCCTTCAAGGGACAATAAAGCAGAGACAATACTACAATAGCTCTTCTCCAATACAGAAAAGTTGTTTTCACATATGCAGACAGTCACATGCTCACATAAGCACTATGTGTTTTGGATTTTCTAGTTTGTCCTTCTGCTAAGTTATGGGTCTTACTGAGAAAGCAGTGAAATTGCTACCAACTTAGCATGTAGGGATGATGATAATGGATATGACCCCCCCTTACATTATAACTACAGGTTTGTATGGTATATTTCTCAGACACATGAAATGAATGGAGACAATGAAGAAAATATCTTCAACTCTCAACCTTCTAAGCCAACAGCTCCCCTGATTTATGTATATATATATATATATGTCACAGTTCCATATAGCTTTGCATAATTCAAAAATAAGCAACTTTTTTTTTTTTTTATTTCCCAGTTTTTTGGATCATCCGGTGACTTCCCTTCACTTACGCTTCTCTCATTTCAGGAATTTCAGAAGTGTTATTACTGATTTACACTAAATGCATGTGAAATCATGATTGCTGCACTCAATTCTGAGCTCCAGTTCTTACATTTCTGTTAATCCTATTATGTTCTATTTTCTTTTGCTTCTCCTTCCTTGCATTTCTTATCAAGCCCTTTGGCTGCTTTTAGATAGTTTCTATCTTTACCAGTTTTGCTGTATTCATATTATATTTTTGACTTTGATACCTATTTGTGTTTGAGATTAAGATGCAGAAAGACAAAGAATTGCAGCTGTGTTCAGAAAAATATTCCTGTTCACTTAATTTTTTTATACTTCTCTATACAATGAAGAGAGGGAATAAAATCAAAAATAGTATGTACCTTAAGAGGGAGATCACCAAATAGAACTTCAGATTTCCCAAAAGGAGTTACACAACTTTCTGTGATAAATTCCATCCTGTAGTAGCGCTTGTTTTTCTACCCAAACCGAGACTATTGCATTAGCCACACCACCTAATTTTAGACTTTTCAATTTACAGTGTCTAGATTTTGTAGTCTGACTAGGAAGGTAATATTGCTGTATTTTCTATATAATAAATGATTGCCAAGAAGGACAAATAGCTAAAAAAAATAAATATATTCAAGTGAAGCAAATTAGAAAATGCAGAGCGCATCTGGAGAATCTTAAGTTAGTATTGCTAAGCAATGAGTATTTAGTTACTTGGATATTTCAGTATGTGTTTTCTATGCTAACTCAGGACAAAAAAGTAAACTATAAATACACCTAACAAATCCTTTAAGAAGTAATTGCTAGAATTAAAAAAAAAAAAATAGAAAGAAATTTTTTTTTTTTTTTTGTAAAAAATAAAAAAGAACTTTGGTTGTAACATGCACTATTTAATTTTGTGTCGAGTAAATTTTAGTGTCTAGCTAACTGCTGAGGTACATGATGACCTCTGCAGTTCTGGGTTTTTTGTGTCCTATTTTCCCGTATATATGTAGGCTGGATGTGTCTCTGGATGGCTCTAATGGAATCTCCCGTGATGCACTATGGTCTTTCTTGTTGCCATCACTATACAGTCCATTGTATCCTCTGTATCCATTGGATTCCTTTAGGCACAGGCCTGGTGCTCTGGAGCTTCCTTGGGACTAGTATGAGGGTATATTTTAACATCATTAGAAAAAGATTTCTACACTCTCCAAATTTTTAGTTATGTAAAATAAAACAAATTTAATGAAGTTAATAGACTTTTTTTCCTAAAATAGAACTTTTATATATTTTCCTAAGCATATTAAAAAAATAAAAAAAGATCACAGAAGACTATATCAATATGGAAAATAAAATTTTAATGGATTTTAATGTTTATTCATAGCAACAATTTTCTGTTGCCTTTTATCCCAAGAAACTGAGGTGATACATACGAAGCTTATTTGTGTGCCCTGGGGAAAAGAATCTCACTCTCTAAAAATGTTTGATTTGTTGGATATCTGCCGCGTGCCGAAGGGAAGGAAGGGATCAGTCCCAGCCGATGGTGGGTGAAGGCAAGAACTGATTTATTCAGGGAGCATGAGACTTATA
>JAWWTY010000077.1:82595699-82609676 GCA_035222235.1 Margarornis squamiger
TTTCTTTTTCTTTTTCTTTTTCTTTTTCTTTTTCTTTTTCTTTTTCTTTTTCTTTTTCTTTTTCTCTTTCTCTTTCTCTTTCTTTTTCTTTTTCTTTTCTTTTTCTTTTCTTTTTCCTTTTCCTTTTCTTTTTCTTCTTCTTTTTTCCATTTTTCTTTTTTTATTTTTTTTCTTGACAGTTATAAACTGAGGTAATTATAGTTCACTATTCAGACATAAAACATGGTTTCATTTCGAGTCTTAAATAGTATTTGGACTGCAAGATTCCCTGATGTGTAGGCACTGAGTGACTCATTCAAAACTGAATAGATATTAAAATAAAACTAGAAATTCATTCTGTGAGAGTGTCTTAGTCCAAAAAATAATTTGTTGCACAGAAAGGATTCTACCCATCCAAAAATAATAATTCATTTCTTTAGTGCTTTCAAACGTCAGTAAAGGTTGTATTCAATTTTAAAAGTGGTTAAATGACTCGGACATTTTTTTAAAAAATCCTTTTTTTTCAATTTCTACACTGATTTTCCCAAAGAATTCACCATAATTCTTAAAAAAAAAAAAAAAAATTGCATAGGTTTTATGGGCAGTGTTATTTTCCTCAATTTCCACTTACTCTGCTATAGAGTCCCAGTCCTTGTGACTCCAAAACTAGTGTCCAGGTGAACAATTTAGCTCTAAAGTCACTTATGACAACAAGGGGTGACTAATCAGCAGAAATGGATTATCTCCCTAGCAACAGCAGTTCAACTTTTATGGAAGTATCCAGGGAGATAGTGATAAAGAACCAAGTGAAATGGAATTATCTCTAAATTAGCGGCATTTGAGCTGGTAGCAGTGGAAAAGAGAATTACTTCAGTATACCAAGGCATGAAGCCCAGGACACAGGAAATGTAGCTCTCTCAGAAGCTCAGGCACAAAGGTTTTGGCTTCTGCCTCCTGTGACAGCATCTTCCAGAGCACCAGGTTATGCCTGGCCCTTACTTATCCAAAACACTCAAAACCTTATGTTCAGACTCCCTGACTGAAGAACTAAGGCACCCAAACAGTTAACCAGGTTATTCAACCACAGCAACAGAAGAAAGAAATTACACCTAGAAGAAAGAAATTTTCTACTGTAGGAACTTTTCCTTTGTAGGAGGCTGAAAGGGCCTTCTGCAACAAATAAGGACTTTCGTACCTTTTCTTCTGATTTAAGTGCATGACATATTTCATTGATTTTATCTACTCTGATATCATACACATGGGTAGATATAGGTGTGTGTACACATTATGTTCGAAGAAAAATCCCTCTTGCTCTAGACACTGGATAGGAGTGGAAAAAGGAGTTCAACACCTCTCTTCATACACATATAGCATTCAGCTACCAGAACAAAAAATGCAGCAAAACAATCAGAATAAGATATGAAGGGTTCTCAGATAACTTTCCCACCTGACAAATTTGCTGCTCTGAATGACCTCAGAATACAATGTACTCTGAAGCATGTGGGAAAAGAACATAGAATGTATTGGCACATAGGTGGGAGCAGGCTGTGTCACACAAAGTGTTACACAGCCTGCAATTTCTTTCTTTTTATAGAGCAAGAACAAAGAATAATAGGTCTAGCTTATATATCTTAACAGACTGGAGCTTATGGGCTTTCTGCCAAAGGGTTAAGTGCTGCTGTTTGGCCCTTGGTTTCAAAGAGAGAAATGGTCATCTTTCAATAGCAGATGTTTCTATGCTAAAGAAAGAACAATTGGCTAAAGGGAGGAAAGCAATTGTGAATAAAATACAGAAATAACAGCTGTGATACAATCTTCCTCTTAGCTGAGCATTTTGTTTGAGGTGGGTTTTCTTTTCTTTCTTTTCTTTCTTTTCTTTCTTTTTCTTTTTTTTTTTTTTTTCCACTTTTAATTCTGAGACGGATTTCTATGGAAGATTCATTTCAAAAGGAGGAAAGGAGGTATTATTCCACTACCATACACATTTAGATCCATTTGTCACTGAGCTTTTGAAGGATTCTAACAGCATATTATGAAAAAAATAAAAAGTTAACAATTGTTCATGGAAAATATCTAACAATAAGGTCAAGTGAGCCAAGAAGGAGGTGACATTTGTCCATTAAGCTCTTGCTTAAGCATGAAAGAAGTTGACCAAGAAAAGCATACATCATTTAAGGATTTAGTCATATTTTCTATGGCAAGAGTGTACTTTTATGTGTGCTAAAGAATGGAAATGAATTTTAATGCTTATCAGGCACTTAGGCTATCTTATATGAAACCAGATTTGGCAACTCCTCCTGCAGCTGTTGCAAACAAGTCCAGCCAATCATCAGTACTTGTGCATTTCATTCATCCCTCTGCAAGAGAAATAGAGAAGCAATAGACTCAGAACATTTGGAAATTCAGTTTTAACAAAGTGGATGATTTTCTTTGCAGAGCCAAGTCTTTCAGTTTGTTGTTGTAGGGTTTTTTTCACCAGCGGAATTGGATTGAGATTGCTGCCTTCACAACTACAAAAAGCAAAACAAAACTGTTTTCCAAGCTTCTAACAACCTCTGAGCTTCACCAATGTCTTCTAACGGAGAAAAAGTGTGTGTATAGCCCATTTTGAGTACTGCAACCAAAGTCATCAAAACCACACCTGTATGTTTTTTTTCCCATGTAATCAGGTGGCATGTTGTTAACTCCAAGTGCAACATCAGGTAACAGGAGTATTATTTGCTATACAACTGCTTATTTCCACCAATATGCCAGCAATTCATGGGGTACACTAAAGCATTGTAATGTAGCCAACAATATTTGTAATAGTTAAAATAATTATGACAAGGGCTTCTTCAGCAATTTTTCAAACTTTCACTATATATTTTATAAAATCCAGCTTTTTGTATCTGTTTCTGCTTCATCAAATGTATAGCTGCATCTGCATGAAGCACATACAAGAAACTTCCATTCTGATACGCAGTTTTTGCCATGTTCTTTAGTTGCCACCAATGAGGACACAAGTTTCAGGAGACATTAATTTTACATACTCATTGACCCTTATCACTCAGGAAAAGAAACAAGTGCCCATGTCAAAGAGTACAATCTGATTAACTAGTAGCAATTAAATTGTCAGATGCAGGATAGGCCTCTCTAGTCATCTCCGCAGCACTTCCAAGAGTGTGCTCTCCTGTTAATTCCTCTCTTTGTAGTTATTCAGTTAGACTCAGACATTCAGGTGCTTTAAATATTTTTAAAGCTCACCTACAGTCTATCACCATAACACATTGAGTGCAAAGTGAAGTCTAAAATAAATTATTTAAAACTACCAGAATGTCAATTTGATCTATTTTAATTTTTGATATTTTGATTATTTTGCTAAAAATCTGTCTTGCTTGTTGCTGTTGTTTTAGCAGAAAGGAGGAAGCTATTCATTTTGGTTTGGTTTGGTTTTCTGGGAAATTAGGCTGAAGGCCATATGCATGTTTTTCAGGTCCTAGATCATGATACACACATCCCAAAAGTGTACGTAAAATGTTGACATTTCTTTTCCTCAGGAAAATACTGTCCAGGCTTGAATTATCAAGGTGTCTTTCATGCTTCCTTTATGCTGTATTCTGTTTCCTGGTCATGTTTTCAAACCAAGATGGAATAGAATATATTGCAACTTAGTTGCAATTAGTTTTTAGTAGCCTTTAATTCACTTTCCCTTTTAGTCATACAGTTTCTGTTCTCTGTCATAGCTGCAAACATCATAGTTCAGACATTACACCAATAAGCGTTCTAAATTCCATACAACAATGTCAGAGAACGCATTATCATCCCTTTTTGAGGATGCACAGGTGACTTATAGGGGTTGGAGAGGGATTTTTTTTAGTAAGGGAATATCATTTATAACTACATGGGAGTAACACTAGTTGTACCCAAGCACTGCTAACTGCTTGATTTTGGAATGAACACGATGTCTTAGAGAATCTAGATAGCTGTGAGCTTACAGTAAATTCTTTCAGCCTCCATGATTTTTTTATTTCTAAATTGGTTGGGGTTTTTGGGGGGGGTTTGGTTGTTTTTTGTTTGTTTGTCTGTTTGTTTGTTTGTTTGCTTTTTTAATCTGAAGCTGTGATTTTGCCAATCTTCTAACTTATCTTTTTTATAATTGGAAAAATTGTATCCATCAGTGATACTTTAATGCCTCTGCTTCACTTTAGATGACAAAATATGCCATAAAGATAAGAAAATCTAAACATTTTGAAGTGCATGGGCTAATTGCTATGGTCCACAAAGGAAAAACATAAAGAAATACTGAAATACAGAATAAAAGGTAAAAAAAAAAAAAAAAACCACAAACCAAAAAATCCCCCAGTGCATAGGTAATAAAACAATTTAATTTTCGGGGTTTTTTTTTTTCCCCATCAGGATCCTTTCTTGTTGCCCTAGTCGTTCTTGACTGACCTAGTCAAAACACATCTTTCACCTCTGACGAATCCAGAGGATAGTGGCATGTGCTCTGATTATACTATACTGATTAACCTACTTGGTATTGCTTTCAAGTTTTGGCTAAGGTCTGCATTTCTGATCTGTCAGTTGTGTGAGAGATACACATATTTTCTCCTCCCTTTCACCAATCATCCATCTGCAACCTGCAGTAGACTCTCTATTCCTGTGCTGCTATGATACCATGATATGTATCACTTGCTTGTTTCCAGTAATATGCCAAAGATAGAAGATGAATAGTTGTATGTCAAAATAAAGCTCTAATACACCATATACATGCTGTCCTAGTCCCATTTGCCCATTGTTATGCTTCCGTTTATTCCCAAAACATCTTTGACACTTTGTTGACAAATGCAGTGGATAATAGAAAGATACAATTCTGAGCAGCCTGCCAAAACCTCTGCACAGTGACTGACAACTGGTTTGTTGCTGTAATCTAATGTAAAATGTGAATGCCATGACATCACCAATGTCACCTTGCTGCTTTCCATTGCACTGATCCTGCTGCCCATTCTGCAATATCCTTGCTTCAGAAAGCTCCCAGAACTTGCATTTCCTTCACTAAAGGAGAGAAAGACCATGTCTCTTAAATATTATTATAACTATCCAAAAACATTATGATATTTCTGATAAGGTTGTCGTTTGGTATGTTGGTAGGTTTCAGAGCCAACAGGAGTACTGAAAGTAGCCCATCTTCCCATTATGTTGCTTCTGAAAGGCTCCTGGCCTCTATGGAAGCCCTGGACTGCCAAAACCCTGACAGAGGAGGGAAGCTTACAAAGAGGGCTACAGGAAGAGCAGTCTACTGGTTTAGTGGGGGGAAAGTGTCAGAATATAGCAGGTTTATAAATGGATTTAAATGTGAAAGAGAAACTGGTATAATAAATGGTTTAATTCAAGGCTAACATTACAGACAATGATGATTTGAGTTTGTTTTGACTAGATTTGTCAGAATCTGCAGCTGTGAATATTTCTTCTTTCTTCATTTTTAGATAGGTCATTCTTGCCATATATTTCATTATGGATTCATCTGCTTCACTTTTTTTTTCCCTATAGACAACTTGGATTGTTTTCAGTTGGTTTGATTGCTTCACTGACAGAAGCAGCTGCAGTGCTTTCAAGGTTTTCTAGGTATCCCTTGAACTGTCACTGTACAAAACAAAGAATTAATATTTTTTCTGTATCTCACATCTAGTTCCCATCCCATTTTGACATTGCTAAACAGTCTCTTCCTGTGTTGAACCTTTGAAATTCATTAAAATGCTTCTGCAACATACATTTCTTTTTATCGGGAAAGCTAAAGAATGTATCAAATGAAAAAGCCTCTGAAAAGCCTTCTCAGGAAATCTCTGCCTACAAAGTATTCATACCATTTTTCCCATTGTGAAATGTCTTAATCTGAGTTGATGACTACAGTATTAGTATTGGTACTGGGAAATAGAACACAAATGTTTCTGACAAGATTGATATTTTTTTTCCCCCCTATTAGAGAAGGTACAGGAATAAGGTTTTCAGAATTTAGTTTTGGCTTACTTCTGTGCCTTCCAGCTAGCATGGAAGAGAAATTAACACAAGAGAAATTAAGACATGAGAAAAGATGCTTCCGAATCTTCCTTTAAGGTATTTAGTATAAAAACTGTGTTTTACAGTGAATTCATACAGTGGATAACACAATAGAGATAATTAATTGAGACCCCCAGGTGCTATTGTGCTATAAACACTCATTTACTCAACAAACTAATTTAGTCTCTTCCGTGGACTGTGGATGTCTCTTGTACAGACATGTGGAGCATAATGAGAACATTGATATATCAGTCCCTAAATGTTACACAATGCTATAGCTTTGGGGAAAGGTGTACAGGAATTTTTAGTGCACTCAGTGCAGAGGGAAATTTCCTTCCTTAGCAGTGTCTGTCTCTCTCCTACAGTACTGACTAGGAAACATCATTTAAGTTGTGTTACAGGTTCCCTAGTACCTCCATTTCCTGATCTCCAATGCATATACCTGGTGGACACAAGCATGACAATGACATATATAACAAACAAAGGACAAGTGTCCTATTTAAATTTCCTGTAGTATGACTCTTAAGTAAACTCAGAAGCTGTTCTGTTTGTATGGGTGAGAGAGGGAAATAACTGCCTGAAAATACTGTGATAATGGAAAAGCTAATACCAAAAGAATGTATTTAGAAATATTTTTTTTTAAATTAAAATATTATATTTAGTACAAAAAATAGGCTATATTTACATTGTAAGAACAGATGTGCAGAGCAAGAAAGTTGGTGCTGGGGATCTGATTCCTGCAGTATACATATTTCAGGACATTTTTTTCTTCAGACCAGCTCCAGACTGTCTGCATAGACTGAATTCTGTCTTGAATCTGGAGTGTATTTGTTTTGCTGCTAAAGACCACATTTCAGTTCAGTCTCACCCAAAACCAATCCAATTCATGTGCTTTGAGACCAGTTTGAGATGCAAACCAAAAGATAACATGGGGACCAGACAGAGATGTTCTTAGATCAGCCGATGATCTAAATTAAAACCCTAGGTAGCTGCTTGCATTCACCTTGATATGCAAGTTGCAGTGTTAGTTATTATTTTAGTATTATTGTATGGGTGTTATGTGGCAAGGTTTTGATACCAGAGGGACTGCAGGGATGTCTTCTGTGGGAGGAGGTTCGAGGTTGCCCTGTGTCAGACACAGCCAGTTACAAGTGGCTCCACTATGGACAAAATGGAAATTGGCAACAAATTAAATCAATTGATTTTCCACACGTTGAGTCTGTTTTGCCCATGACAGTAATTGGTAAGTGATATTCCTATCTTTATCTTGACCCATGAGCTTTCTTATCTTTTTTTCTGCTCCTGCCCCCAGAGAAGGAGGAGTGAATGAACAGCTGGGTGTGCAATTTGCCTGTTTGCAAAAGCTAGCCTACCATAATTATATATAATTAATCTGTCTCATCTGCAGTGGGTAAAATGCAGAGAAAAACAATAGGGAAGAAGAAATAAAAGGTAGGCAGTTCTTTGCTAAGAAGGGCCTATGTTTTAATAGATATGTTTTAAAAGGCTTAATGTTTTAATATGCAAGCTAAAGATGTGACATCCAAAAAAATGATCACCTTAATCAATAGACACAGTGCATGAGTGTTTTAGTATAACATTTCTAAGTTACAAGTGGGCCTCTTGAAGTGACAGCCGGGAAAGAAACTTATTGGCAAAGCTATGTAATGACATTAACTTAGATATGAAGTCATCTGTTGTGTTACTCTTTCACTCTAGCATGAAGAAGCTGCATCCCTTGGCAGGCACTCTAGATTTCTGAGTCTTCTCCTTGTCAGTAGTACAAAGGTGACTGATACTTTACCAGCTTGTTTCTTCTCCAAACAAATCCCTGCAGTCTTTCAGTCCTACTAAATCCCACTGTCCTTGCATCCCCTACTCCACTGCTCAGATAATTGAGCCTCCGTCACCTTTAGGGACCAAGTCTTTCATCTGTCAGGTACCACCCTAGCTTTATAGGAGCTGGACAGCTATGTTGGGCACTAAAGACATCACAGTTACTAAAAATCTTGAAGGTAAGAAAGAAGCATCTTCCAGGACTTGGCCAAGATCAAGATTGGGAGGACACAGTGTTTCACAGTTAGAGACTTAACAGACATACCTTAGAGCCAGACCCTTCTGAGCATGGATGAGTTCCAGCAGTCTTTATTCAGTGAGACATCAAGGAAAACCTTGATCCCCAAGAGATGTCATTAGCAGTGAGCAAAGCATAGTTGAGTACTAGAGCGTGAGAGTCAGATTTTGAAGAAAGCATCTACTTTGTGCCCCAAGGATGGTGCAGGAGGGCCGGACAGGAAATTCGTGCTAGAATACTTTTGTGAAGATGGTACTCAAAACCCCATGTTCTTTATGAGCCTTCAAGCCAGTTTTTTTTTCCATGGATGAAGAATTGAGATCAGGAGATTTCACCGAGTCTGCCAGTGAGAGAAGATTTTTAGTGATGGTCCACAAAACTACCAGATGGTCAGGATCACTTTGAATTACTTCAACACACACTGTTTCCTTCTCCAAGAAGCTCTGTCAGAGATGTAGCCACCCTCAGGCCAAGCTCACTGAGCAAATGACAATACATTTGACACTCCCTGTGTAGGAAGAGTATATGACTGATTGCCTCCTTCTGTTACTTCGACATTGACAGTGGCTTTCTTCTTTCAAAGCTGCTTCTTTGCCAGTGATGGAATCAGGCTTCTAAGAGAAGACTCCAGCTATAATTTGGTCATATGGAGCATTTTTTCTAATGGCCTGTCACTGGTGTAAACAGGATGTCTCCAACTCAGGGACAGTACAGTGGTTGTTAATGGCAAAACGGAGACATCCAATTTCCAGAGTGTCATCCAAAGCACAGAAACAACCAAGTCCTCAAAGTGGCTGTCATAGACCTACTCCACATTTCTGCCAATATCAGGCTTCCTGAGCAGCATGTTTTGTGTGTGTGCTAGGCTGAGGCAGACAAGGCTCCTGGGATAGTCGGGATGGACCATATATCTGCTAGGAGACCCTGTGAGACAGATAGAGGACACAGACTGAAGGATAGCTGGAGAGGTCAAGCTGCCCCAAGAGAAGCACAGAGGGAGCACAGCTAATGAGAGCCAGAGATGGGCTAAGGCAATGCAAATACAACTGTCTCAAGCTGCTTAGCTGGCAAAGCTGGATCTGAACTTGGCACTGCTGCTGAAGTAGCAGTATAGAATTGGCCTACAGTACTCTAGGGAGCTTCTGCAATTGAACTGAAAGGGAATGATGGGCGAGTTTTGAGCAGATTTTTCTATTTTATGCCTTCTCTAGAGACTGCTCCATCATTCCTGCCAGACCTAGTTTATACCTGTGTTTCATAGCAATATATGAGCAAAGAAAATGCTGCTGATTGCAGCACTTGGCAAGTAAGTGCTAAATACTTCCTAGGGAAGAAAATCCCCAGATCCTTTTAGGATGTCTTCACTTGCATTTAAAGATACCCTAAGCTGAACACAGTGCAAAGGTAGTTACAGGAACTGTTAACAATTTCAGAGAATGCATCTAATCTAAGTTTGTTTAGCAAATGAAATGTCCTCAATCTTGGTTGCAAGTATGAAAAGCTTATGTTTTGAATGGGGAAAATCAAATAGATTCTACAGTCTCTGAGACCTTTGTCTGGAACATAGATCTTACTTAATGTATCAAGGGCAAATTTTTTGTAGGAACCTCTCCTTCACACATGGTTTGCAGCAAGCTGGCAACATACTGGGCCCCAGACACTACCCACCCCCAGGAATTCCAAACATCCCTATAGAACATCTGAGTTCCAACACGGTCCCTCTCTCCTTGCCCCAGGACAACAGAAGGCAGCCCATAGTTAATCTCTCTGGTTTGTTCCTTCTTAGATGAAGATAAGAGCCAAGGAAAACAGAATTTAATTTGGGAATTCACTTGGTTCCCTGCAGAAGGTTTAGCTCCAATCCCTTCCCTAACCTTTCCCTCTTGCTCCTGTTTGTGTATTTGCAGGCAGGTGTATGCTGCTCCTCTGTGTCCCCCAGCTCAGTGCCTGGTCGTCCAGGGTGGGGAGGGACAGATATTCAAGGATTTTCACTTAAGGCACCTTAATGATCCAGAGAAGTTGACTGGGAAATGACCTGAACTCCCTCTGTAGTCAGAGAGAGATGCTCCCGTGGAGAGCAATTCAGGTCACCTTGGTTGTATTCTCGCTCTGAATTACCCTTTGGAGGAGCTCATCTGTCTTCATTAATTACACAGGGAATCTAGGAAGCTGATCATGCTAATGTAAGTGCTGAAGTTTGGTGTCTGAAGTGAGGCACTATGAAAACCTCCCTTCTGTGTGCTTCTGGAGTCTCATGTGCCACTGCTGAAAATATGTAAGGTTTCTCTTATTAGGGGAGAAAATTCAGGATGAATTTTCAACCTTTTTTATTGCACTTGACTTTAAAACAAAATAACTGTCATCTTTTTTAAAATGCTGTACCAAAAAAAATTAAAAAAAATAAAAAGGATGTATAGCTTTCCCACACACTCATGGCAATATGCAAAATCACTGCTAATAATGAGGACATCACAGCTTCATTCCTATCATTGCCTTTCATTTTCCCATGTCTCTGAGCTCCATAGTTATTCCAGCTGTCATATATATTATTTATTAACACAGAAATGTACTAAAATGCAATTTCCTCATCTATTTGTTTCTTTCCTAATTGCACACTATTTAATACTCAAAGTAATTCAGCGATGGCTGGCTTGATTTTCTTCTGTTGCATAGATGCAGGAGTTCATATTTAAGCATTGTATTTATTTATTTTGTTATTTTTATTTATGTGAACTTTGTGCATTCATTCTTTCCACTTTTCATCTATCAGTTGTTTATATCTTCTCTTTCCTTAGCAGACATTTAATCTTGAGATTGATTTTTAGGTTCAATATTTGAAAAAGAGTTTTTCCCTGAAAGGAAAAGCATTTTATATGACATTTCTTAAATTATCTACAGGTGTTTTGATTTATGTGTATTTTAAAAAAAAATTCTGCTTTCTTCATGATTTAACTGTTAGAAATAATTGTCTTTAGAGGTCTCTGTATAATTAACAGAATTATACCCAGTATGGAATGCTAATTCATTAATATATAAATAGAAAAAACTGTGCTTGATTCATAGAATTTTCAAAAATTTAGTTTTGTCCCTACCCTTGGGTTGTGTCCTGAAAGGTGGGGGGCCTCTTTTGCATTTCTTTGTCTGAACTGGGTCTTAAGGCTGAAAATGGATGATCGAAAAACGACTCTCATGACTTTACAGATACATTTATAATAGGGCCAGCACATCATCTTGATGCCTCATCCATCTCCACATTTCTGTCCAAAGATGGTAAATGAGCCAGAAACATTTAAGGAACATTTTCCTAGACAGTCTAGGAAAGCTTTGCACCGTATTCCTTGTACTCAGCAAGATTTGTGACCTTCATTTCAGTGGCCTTTGGGTCAAGATGGATCTCTTAACTTTAGAGTTAGCAGAATAATGTATTTGGGAAACATGGCCTCTTCTAGCTCATGGATTGTTTGGAATTTTTGTAATGAAAATTTTACACAAAACATGTTGTAGCTTGATATCAAAATAATAATAAAGAATTAGTGAACAAGAGATCTTTGATCAAATGCAGGACTACCAGGCATTTTCATTCCTTCCTGAAAAATAGTAGAAACTTAATGTCATGTATAGGCCTAAATGTCAGGCATTTTTAAATACAAAAACTGGATTCTAAAATGCTAATATTGGGTGGCCTTGCCAGGACTAGTGTAATCATCCTGGGTCATCACCTCAGAGCTATTGATTTGCATGAAAGTCTTCTTTTTGTATGGAGAGGTATGAATCTGCTGTACAAATGCATTGTAATGTTAACAGAAAACTTCAGACTATTGTAATATTTGACCTACATTTAAAAAAAAAAAAAAAAAAGAGAAAAAAGATGACTGCTGCAATGGTGTGAGAAGTGTGAAAGCAACAAAGCTGTTACCATAAATACACAATGAAAACAGAGTTTATAAGTTTAGTGTCTCCTTACAAAAGATGGTAGGGTAAAAATATCAGAATTATTCTATGTTCTTATTTCTTTATTCTATGTCCTTATTTCTGCCCTCAGAAGTTCCTCTGCCCTCAGTTTTATGGAACTGACAAACTTTACATAAGGACCTGAAAATTTAGCTTGGATTTGTATTTTTTCAAAATTTTATTTCAAAAAGAAAACTTTATGTTTAAGTACAACACGTAGAAAAAATTCTGTCAGTTAGTGGAAAAACATATTTTTGTTTAATATTTTAGCAAAAACTACAGAATAAATGGAAATTTGTCATGAAAATATATTTTGCTAAGTAATAGTGTTTGTAACAAATTTATATATACAAAATTTGTTTTAAAAGGGGTAAAGAAAACCTATGGATTTTCTGTGATAAAAAATGAAAAATATCAGCATTGTCTAAATATCTGATCCTTCAAGAATACTGTCAAGAAAATTGATAAAAGAAAATTAAGTAGATGACAGTAGATGACAGTGTAACTGCAATTGACTTTTCTTTAGATATTGTTTAAAGAAAATAAATTATTGATCAATTTTAGCTTTTTCTGTCATATTTGTTGCACTGAGTCTTAGAAATAAAATGGTCTCATTACATTAAAAATTCATCCCACTGGAGAATCAGTCGAAGAACATAGGCATGACATTCATATGAAATGTAATCAACAAGACCAAACATGTTTAAATGAACTGAGGATACGATCATGTCCTATGTTCTGTGCTATCACAACCCACAAAAGGAAGACGTTAAAAAAAAAGTCTGTGTAGTATGCCTCAATTGTTTTTATAATAGAAACATTTGTGGCAGCATAATTAATATTTTAAGATACTGAGTAGGAAAGCATTATCTCATTTCTATCCAGGAAATGTAGCCAAAATAAGTAAAATGCAGAAATACAATAAAGAATATAACACTAAGAATCCTTTACCTATATGGTCACTTTCTTCAATCCATGAAAACAAATTAGCTTTGGCTAAAAATAGTCAATGAAGAATAACATATATAACATAGAAATTTTCTCTGATGAAGATGGTATAACCTTCTCTAGCAGTAGTTATGCACCCATGATATTGGGGCATGGCTAGGAAAGGGTTGAGAACACTGAGAATATGGAAGGCCCAAGGGATGGTTTAGGATTTGATTCCTAATTAAGAATTCTGATGGAGTCTAAAAAGCTGCATTAATGAAGACACAAAGAAACAAATATGCAGAATACATCCAAGTGTTGCAGGATGTGTCTTCTTTGTAATTCAAACTTCAGTAGTGTACAAGTTTTCATTAGCTGTGTAACTAATAGTGACAAAATAATACCATGAACTTTTCTAAAGGCTGTGGTGGGATTCATTAAAGCCAGGGAAATGTCTTTTATTCATTACATCTCTGTGATTTGCTGGCCCTGTCTATTTCAGACAGTGCTGAAATGTCTAATGATACATATAAACCAGAACTAATATTGTTTTGGCATTAAAGTTACTGCACAAAGAATGATCATGATATTTGATGTGTAATTTAGCTTTGGTTATTCTTCTACCAGGACTTCTTTAGCTCTTGGTGGTTCATAGTGCTCCAGGAAATGTGAATTTTCATTTTCTTAAAAAAATATACTAATGAATGCTCTCATAGAAAAATGTGTGCCTTGTGTATTTTCAGTGCCAGGATCCCTTGAAGAAGATATCTGTCTCAATGGGCCTCTTCCTGGGAGACAGGTATAATTAACAACTGAATATATAAATCAAACAATAAGCTCACTACTGTAAGGAAAAGTTAATTTGTGTTTGTTGTTTTTTGAGCTTTACTTTTAAAATGCTATTTTTTAAAATAACTTTGAATGAGAATTTCAGGTGTGATTTGCACAAAAACATCCCTTCCCTTCCCTTCCCTTCCCTTCCCTTCCCTTCCCTTCCCTTCCCTTCC
>JAWWTY010000077.1:82609776-82660452 GCA_035222235.1 Margarornis squamiger
TCCCTTCCCTTCCCGTCCCTTCCCTTCCCTTCCCTTCCCTTCCCTTCCCTTCCCTTCCCTTCCCTTCCCTTCCCTTCGTTTTTTCCCTAATGAGGTTATGGACCAAATCCAGCTCCCAAATGCATCCCTTCAGTGTTGCTTTGACAACCTTATCCAGAAAGATTATTTAATAAATGTAATATTATTCAATGAGTAATCTGTCAGATATATCTATAGCAAACCCAAAGTCATTGCCATCATCTTCTTCTTACCTTCTTTGTAACCATATTTTCTCCATATTAATTATTCATTCCTTTGCAGAAGGATACGAACTTCATCTGCCTGCACTCAGAACTGGATAGATTCTAATTTGGGCTGAAATGAAAAGCCTCTTTATGAAACTCAGATGCCAGTCAGAGGTGGCTCAGGTCTGATCAGGCAGGTGCTAGCTCACATCTCTATGCAGGACACCTGAACCTCAGCTTTATATAGCACACTTTTCCTTTTCATTGAAATTATATAGTTAAAACTTTTTTGATTTTCTCTTGTCTTACAACTATCTCTGTGTATCTGGCCATGAAACACTGAAAATACTATAAAGGAAGCTTGGAAGAATGGTGTCTCCTGTACTAACTCCAGAGTCAGGTATCTGGCATCAGTGTATAACTAGTGTGAGGAAAAGGAAACCTTATTTTCAGAATGTCATAGTATCTTGCAGTTTACCTGCAAAATTTTGGCATAGACAAGTAAGTAATTCTTATAAAGGTTAAAATCAAATATTTTCCATCTAAAATTAAATATTTCTCCAACAATATAATGAGTTTTCTATTGCCTATGGTTTTAATCTCAAACCAAGACTGTGACTTCTGGCAAGCCTGTATATCATACCTTTTTCAATACTCTTTCCATGAGATATTCCAGGTGATTTATAAATGCCTTCTCCAATACACAAAGAAAACTATTTCTTTATTGCTGTGAAGATTTTCATGCAAAGAGATAGAGAAAAACATCATAATCATAGTTTAAATAGCTTGTGGTCATGGAAGTTTTTGTAACCTCATTTAACACAGTTCTCACATCTTATTAGGATGCAGAGAAAAGTAGTATTTGCTGAAAAATTCAGATTCCAGAAAAAAAATAATGATGTGGTCTGGAGGCTTTAGATCTTGACAATGTTTAATGAAACTTATTTGGGTATTTTTATTTATTTGCTAAGTTGCTGCTGTCGCTGTTAGGCCCAAATGTAGATAGTGTTCATCCAGCAGTAGGAGTAAAATGACAATTTTTTCAAAAATGTTAGGTTGGTTTTTTGTGGCTTCGCAGCTACCTAGTAATTGATATATTTCCTACAAAAGAAAGACTGATAATTATAATAGCAAAGAAAGTAATTTGGTATATCTATTTCATACATATATCACTGGTGTGATTTTTTGATTAGTACCACTAAAATAACAAAATTTAACTTTCTTAAGTTTTAGTGGTGTCTCATTAATGACAAAATCTGTGGGAGAAAAATGCAGAGGGCTGGGACTGAATGAAAGCAATGACAGTAACACAGGATACATACCTGTACAAAACCTGATTGTTATTCTCAAGTCAGTTTAGTCACAGTATCTTTTAAAAAATTTTGACTAGCTAACTTTTCCTGTAAGTGATTCAACTAGTGGAATCTCAATAACTAAATGCAGAGAAGACTCAGAGGAACTCTAGTCTCACTGTGTTAAGAAAAATCACCGTGGCCAAATAAACACTAGACACAAAAGGAGCTACACTTGATCTCTCCCTTGTTTTCAGAGATTTCAGAAGCAAGATTTGGCCATGAACTTGTCAATAATTTTTTTGATTTTTGAAGAAAAAGAATGAGATCTTTTAACAGCTGAGTCAAATGAAAAATAAACCAAGTATTCTTAGTAATAAGCATGTTTCAAATTACTTGAGTGGACTTCATATGCCTCTTCATACAAAAGACAATTTGAGATCCTCAGATGAGAAAATGAATCCTATCTACAGTTTGTTCAGAGAATTATAGTTATTGAGGAAACAATTTATGTTTAGTAAATACATATTTATAGGATAATTGATGTCTCTGGTAAATAATATATGATATGTTAATATAATTGATTTCCACCATTCATTTCTAAATTAGCTAAATATGTATTTAACAAACTTACTTCTGAAAAGAGCTTAATCGCCCATGGGCAAAAGGAAGATTAAGATTGAAACAACAGGATCCATTATGTCTTGTTGTCAAAACAAACAAAAACAAAATCCAATTTATAATTTCCCTTGCTAAAGGAACTGTCACTTTATGCCTGCACGGAAACAATGAAAAAATCCTTGGGCTCATCAAACAAAAAAAGCCGAGAATCTGAACCATTATTTTCAAAGAAAATATAAAGTAGATATAAGGAAGAATATGTCTCCTAGGATCAAACCACGAAAGTGCAGGGCCATCTGCAGTTAGCTCCTTTTAGTCACAGGCTATCCAAGCAACTCTGTGCATAGAATCATGCAGCTTAAAGACAGAAATATTAATTATTATATCGAGGGTTTATTACTGATTCATTAATTTAACTTGTAAACAAAGCATTGATTGTTATACAGAAAGTTAATCGAACTGCTCTCTCATAGAGCAAGAAACATAATTTGTCTTTTGGGGAAGGAAAATCAGTTCAATAGAAGCAAGTGTAGATTTCAGTGGCAGGAGGAATGTCTTCTGGGAATATCATTGGCATTGGTGAAGTTGGCTAGAACTACTAAGTCATCCTACAAAAAGCATACTCCTCCTTAAATGTGATTTTAAGATGGAGCAGTTCAGAATGCAAAATTTATTAAATAAGCAAAATTAAGACTAGGGAAGGGTAATCTGTAATTTTAAAACATTTGCACTTTATTTTAACGTTACCTACCTCTTGGCCTGCCGAAAATATGCCTATATTTAATCTCTAATACACTTCTGATTACTTTTTGCCCTATTTACTCATTACTGTATTTACTTTGCATAATACAAAAGTATTACATGACATGATAGAGTGAGGCACCTCAGTGAAGAGAGCTGGAAATGTGAATCAGTGAGCCAGTTAATATGGTTTCTCTAAAAAGCAAAGGACTGAGATTTTGTAAAGGCATGTGGATGGAGAAGGAGCAGATGGATGCTAGCTGTACAATAACTCTAGATGAATATACACACTGCTTCAGCCTTCCAAGAATTATTGTTAGGCAAGACAGATGTCTAAGATCAGTGTTGGACAAGTACATTGGACAACTAAAGAATAGCAGAGCCCAGACAGGAAGAAATGCGTTATAAAACCTTTGAAGAAAGAAAGGAAAAACTTTCCCTAGGAATGGATTTTCTGCATCACCTAAAGGTTGTTTAGCCTTTATATTTTTTGACTTTTTCTACTGTCCTTTCATACAGTTATAATAAGTTTAAAATGCCTCCAGATTACCTCCCCCAAAAAGCTACTCTCAATATTGTAAGCGATCATCTTATGTGTTGGCCAAAATAGCAGCTACCCCATAGTAACTTCCAGAACCCAGTAAACCCAGTTTAATCTAGCATTCATTCCTTATTCATTGCTTATGTAAAATGCAATATGCAATAAACTCACACATAAACCAGATCTGAATGTCATCCACTCTTGCTGCCTGATTAATATTCCTAATAAATTGATATTCCTGTTTTTAGAGGCCAGCCATGTTAGACTATATATTAGCATTCAGGATGCCATTTCCCTCAGGACAAAATCAGATGAGTGCAGACGGCCTTCAAAACTGGTGTGTGTGGTTTTAGGTCTGGGTTGGGGATGGTGGCTATCACTCCACCAGGACTCGACTATGTGGGGTCAAATGGACACCACTGTGGAGTAAAAACCCCTCACATTTAAAACCACTCTTTGGACTTCAGTAATGTTGGAATAGGATTTAATCTTGTGCTGCCACTCTCCAGGGTGGGGTGCATTTTTCCCTAAATTGCTGGTCAGATTTCAGACATGGTCAGAGGAAAGTTACTGAGCAACTGCTAAATCAAAGATTATTCTTGTTACTGTTCTGTTTCCTACCAATCTGGGTAAAGGTTGGTCTTTATGATCTTGGAGGTCTTTTCCAACCTTAATGATTCTATGATTCTCTTCTATCATTCTATAAAGCACATTTACATGCTCCTAGTCTTAAAGAAATTTCCACTGGCTGATTTCTATTCCTGCTATTCAGGATCTGTGACATCCTCTGTTATTGGCAAAGGTTTGGTAAAGCCACAGGAAGATTTGTGACCACACCACATCGAGTGATTTTCTACATTCCTATGATATATTTAGGGAAAAGAAAAATACTTTACATTCTTTCTTCAAATCCTTCCCTAAATTTCTTCTCCCTGCACATCTTCTGGATGCCTAAGAAATACACAGTACCAGCTGGGTGTAGTGGTTGGCATGCACTGGACCTGCCTGGCTATACACATGAACACCATTGCTCATATGTGTGAATCAAGTGCTCTGGTACCCATGTCCACCACATCTCCCCACTATGTAGATGGCATTAAGTGGCAGCAATGGGCTGTGAGCATGCTGGCAAGTACTGCTGCTTTTTGTGGCGACTAAAGTGACCTCACACCACCTCAGTGCTACCTCGACTGCAGTGGGTGCACAAGGGGCCCTGGGCTGCAAAAGAGGATGGGTTTTACTCGATGCGTTTCAGAGAAGGCTTGGCCCATAGATATCTATGCCACAGAAGATAGGCATGTCATGGACAGGGAAAATGGATGTGTTTCCAGGAGACAGTGCAGTTGAAATTGGTTGAATTATGTCCATCACAGCTTTTCTGTTTTTACACAGTGTCAGTGGAAACTGAGATTTTTGTCTTCAGCTGTGGCTTCTCAGATTGAGAAAAACAATAAAAAAGAGAAAAGATAATAAAGCTGTAATTTACAGTCTGTAATTTTAAATTATAAGTTCCCTAAAGTGAAGATTGCGTTTTCTCTGCTTCAAGGCATGCCGGCCTAACTTGTTTCATCCTTGAGGGTGAGAGGGTGAAATCCTCTTTTTAACACAGACCCTCTAAAGTTCAGCACCAGTCTCAAAGATTTTTCTTTGGTTTAGGTTTGTTGAAATGCCTGTGAAATTGTTGTGGGTTTTTTGAGGTTTTTTTCTGCAACCAGAGAATAATAGTAAAAAGAAAAAAGCAACTTTGTCTTCAGAAACTGAAAAGCTTTCTTTTTTTTTTTTTTTTTTACATCTCAAACACATTCCTACCTTTGCTTCAGACAAAATAAGATAAACTCCATTTTTCAGTTGCACCATATTGCCAAAAGTAACTAGTTCTGCAAACATTTTTGTAGTTGACCAAAGTAATACATGCTGATGAACTGTACTCCTAAGAGATTGCCTCAATATCACAGGAAGGTCTGTAGCAGACTTGAAACAGAAGTGTAAAGTGCTGGCTGCAAATTCCCACTTGCATCTTTATCAAAAGAAGGGGAAAAAAAACCCAAACCACCAAGCTCTCAGTCCCCTGGATATGAATCATTTGCTTGTTGGTTTTGAAGCTGTTCTTATTTCAGTTGTTTTGGAGGCTCAATGACTTTTTATTGAGTGAACTTTGCAGATACAGGTCTGGGTTTTTTTCCAAAGTATGGTTTCCTATTCTCTGAAGTAATGCATTCAGATAAGATACAGCCTCTGAAAATGCTTTTGCAATGTGATTGAAATATTTTTACTTATTAAAATGTTTTGTCTTGTGAGTGAAGGAAATGTTTGGTACAGTTTTGTGTTATATATTTTACTTGATTTTAGTGCTTGAGATACACAGCATTTCCTGCTTTGTTTCCTGTCTTTTCCAAGATGATGCCATATAACATAAGATAGTTTTTATATCACACAGAATTTTAAAGATCTCTCTTGAGTTCTGTCTCCATTTGTACTAACCAGAATAAATTACTAGTGCAAAGCTGATTTGTGTGTGTGGCAAGATTAAATGTAATAAAAACATTGTTAAAAATAATGAACACATTTAATTAACTTCAGCATTAGACTTTAGGCATTAGACTTTAGATGTCTCAATCAACAATTTTAGTCAAAAGATATAATTCCCTCTCTTTAAATTTAGCTTTAGGTTTTGTAATTCCTGTACTAATATGTTCTTAGCCATTCTTAAGAGAGGATTCCTGATTTGGTTGGGTTTTTTTTGTCTTCTTTTAAATACTTTCTTTTTTTTTTTTTTTTTTTTAGTATATTTGCCTTGCATGTGTTGCAATAAGTCTCTCCTGATGTCCTGCTTTCTTTCTTTTCTTTCTGCTCATGTTCTGAACTAGATTTTTATAATTACAGAATAGTTATGACTGTCCTTTTTTCTGGCCTGAAAGCAGAGACCTCTAGATTGGTAAGTCAGTCAAGCCGTTGAAACTCAGCTCGCTTGAAGCAGGAAGAAAACTTGCTTTGGATTGACCGTTGACTGACATAAGGGAAGGATCAAGCAGTCTTTAATATAATCATAATAAGACTTTTACAAGTGAAGCAATGGCTCGGGCTGACTTTTTGAAATATTTGTTGATTCTTTTTCCTCTAGAGACAAGTCAGGGTCTCTGCTTATCCTAAATAAATTCTAAGTACTTTGCTTTTGACATCTGTGTACTACTTTCATCTGAGTGATGGTTTTTTGTGGTTTTTTTTTTTTCCGATTACTTTCTACTTTGCCTTTAAGTTAAGAAAAAACAGAACTTTTCAGCTGACTGCATTTTTATATCAGCAAATATCAAAACATTAGGGCGTTTTTATTGCAACTTGTTAACCAATCTTTTAACACAAAATGGAACTGTGACAGAATTAATTCTAGCTTTATGTTATATTGCACAGCAACTACAAGCAGGACTGTGTTAATGTTTATTGTCTGTTTTGTGGTGTATTCAAATGCTTGTTAGCATTACAGAATGTACCATATGTGTGCACAGGAACTGCTGATGTGGATGGATATTAAAGTGTAGGTTGTTCAGGGTTGCTTTTATTTTTTTCACTGTTTCACCCTACTAAAAGTTTGTAAGGTTGTCCTACAGGTTGAAGTCTTCATGCAGTGACATACAGCCCTTTTTGTGGGCTGAAAGAAGTGGGAACTACGGGAATGTTTCACCAGTGGACAATGACCAGGGCTACCAGGGACTCAGTCTTGGGGTGGCATTCAAACCAGCAAACCATCAGCCATGACTTGGTAATGTCAAACTTTTGGAGCTCCTCACTGCATCCTCTGTAGCTAATGGGGCTCTGGCATGACCCTGCTGCCTTGTTACTGGCACCACTGGTGTAGATGACAGCCACATGAGCCATCACTGAGTGACTGCTTCATCACACACTGCTAGCATAGCTCCAGCAGAGTGAACAGAGGGATCACGAGAGAAATATGCATGTCTGCCAGAAATGATTATTTCAATGATGGCATGAGGAGCACCTCTATAGAAGGCATAATACACAGCCTAGACATATAGGATGGTGGAAAGTCTGGCAGCTTGCAGACACGTGATGTTTACTCTGATGTAAATCGGTGTTTCCCCAAGGTGCAAGGAAGATACTCTAATCCCTGCTTACCTTCTTGTCAAGAAAGATTATGCACCCTGAACTACCAGGAAGTGGAAGGATTTAGAAAAATTTACTTCCAAAAAGCTAAGAACATTAACATTTCATCACAAGCTGCACTGGGCCTGCAAAAGACACACTCCCTGCTCTTCACAGGGCTTCTATTCTCGCCCAGCCTCACCACTGTGGGGACTTTCAGGCATGTCTACAAGAACTTATCTTCTCTCATACCAGGGAGTCAGCTTCTCTAGAATGCAGGTGGGGTAAAACACATAAGACTTATCCCTGGAAAGATGTCTCTTTCCAATGCAACAAAGTCTTAATGAGTGACATAAACCCTCATCTCCACATAATGAATCTGCTGGAAGATTCTTCTACAGTTACACCTCTGTTCCTCACCAGTATTCACCCTATTCATAAAATATTAGCCTTTTCTCACCCAATGGAAAACTATTACTCACTTCCAAGCATGTGTCTTGTCTGCTTCTTCCATTTCCCCCCATATCTTCAGTGCTGCTTCCTTTTCTTTTGCACTGTCTGTTCTCTTCAGGTTCAAAATCCCTTTCCAAATACAGAAAACTCAGGAAAAGTAACTACAAAGTATCCCTAGGGAATTCTTCTCTTTATAAAGGAAAATTTCACATAAATTTAACAATATTGAGGAATAATGCCTTCTTTCTTGGCCAGATTGTTGGAGGCCACTTCTTTGCCATTTCGAATTTGCACAGCTGTCAGCCACTGCTATAGTCCTTCTGGACAGCATCATGGGTCAATATAAAACTTACATTTTATTTCCTTGTGAAACAAACAATCTCTTAGCGAGATCTACTTACAGCAGTGTGGCCTGGCTGCCATCTCCAAGCAGAGTGAGCAAAAACTAGTTCAGAGTTCATCTGGTTACCACTTACAGTTATAGGGGGAGTTTTCGTGAAAAACCTTTTCAAAGTTTTTTTGTTTTTTTTTTTTTCTGCATTATGGAAATAATTCTAATGTTAAGTTATGAAGAAGTTCTCAGTTTTCCTTCTAGTTATCTGATAGGTAAAACCCGAGGGAAAAAAAGTCAAAACTTAACTGTTTTTTTATGATATTTCATCAAAAATAAGATTTTAGATTAAAAGAGATTTTTATTCTTTGATATAATATTCTTATGGAAGAAAGGTGTAAAAAGAAAGGTGGAGGAGTCAGTCAAAAATGGAAGGAAGTGAAGTTGTATTTATATGCACAACAATGTGGGATTTTTAGTTCAGTAGACGGGTTTTTCGCATTGTTTCAAGAAGCTGCAACTTTGAAAATAGGTGTTCATTGAAGAATATAAATAGGTATTCCTTATTATGCCAAGGACTTTGGTACTTCTGTATTAACTCTTTTCTTAAAACTCTCTGACCTACAATAACGGAATATATAACATTTTTTAACTTAGATATGCAGGCCCACTTCCCAAATTAGAAGAAAGACTATAAGTAGATGACTAGGTCGAATGCCTTCAAATTTCAAAATTATTTATCTGAATTATTCACTGCAGAGTTGATGACTACAGAGGCCAATTCATTTTGACTTCTATTTACAACATCTGTGGGTTTGTCTGATGAAAAAGAGGAACAGTTTACAAATTCTTCTCTAGCAAAGAAAGGGTGATAAACTCATAATGGCTTTTAGTTGGAAAGAATAGTTTTGCTGTGTTTTTCATAGCCTTCAAATGCAGTTCACCATTCTTACTTTATCACTACTCATTTCTCATAAGGCTGTTTCCCTCAGACACCATAATTCAAGTAGAAGTAGGTCTCAGGCAGGAAAGAGAAGAAATTAAGAGAAAGGAAATCAAAGAAACCTAGCACTTAGAAGATTCAATAAAACTTTGTCAGATAAGTAGTTCCAGATCTTGTGAGGTTGGATATTAACTGGCATCGTATAGGGGTTTTTTTGTTGTTTGGTTTTTTGTGGTTTTTTTTCACTTTACCTAACAGACTGCTCCAATAAGACAAAAAAAAAAAAAAAAACCAACAAAAAAACCCAAAACCAAAAACAAACAACAAAACAACAAAACGACAAAAAAAAATTCAAAAACACAAACCAAAAATCTCCCAACTAAACAAAATACGCTGCTATAAAATGAAAAAAAAAAAAAGTTTAAATTAATTTACAAAAGAGAACGTGTCCATTTGTCAGGCAAAACAATGGGCAGTTTGCATTTTTCTGGGCAATACAATAAACACAAAAGTGAAATTTATCCATAGCCAAGTTCAAGCAACACTTTTAACCCTGTATTCACATCAGCAGGTTCCAAGAGCCACTCTTTTCCTAGTAAATAGAGGAAAGTGAAAAATTAGAAAGAAAGGATATAATCTGTACCTTGCAAAATGCCTTGTTTCTTGCCCTTAATGGCATATTGAATTGAACATGAGGATAACTTCTTTAGTGCAGCTCATCAATGTCTGAATACATTAATTTTGCCTCCAAGAGAGTGTGCACTTTGTCCTGCAGTCTTTCATGGATAGAGTTCCTATCTGTGAGTTAGAATATTCATCCAAGTTACAATTTCTTTTTGTAGATCGTGGCTTTCTGTCAATGAGAACAGAGCTTAACTGCTAAGTGTGAAAATTTTGTAAACCTTAATGTTGTTTTTCCAGAAAGACAGATATTGGAAGGGTGAGTTTATTCTGAATACCTAATCATAACTTCTAGTGCAATTTGCACATTATGGGGTCAACATATTATCAGAGAAATAGATTTTTATTCCACAGACATATTAGGTCTGTGCTATGAGATGGTAAGCAACAAAGAAAATATAACAGGCCTTGCAGACACAATGAACTAAAATGGGGTAAATTAGTCTTTCTCAAGGAGTAAAAGGATAGGGCTATTGCAGAAAGCAACCCAAGACAACTGTAGAGAGACATTAGAGTATGTCAGAGATTTCTCCAGTAACCCTTTTTCCTTTCACCTGTAGGATTACAACATCTCCATTCATAAAGAGGGCTTGCAAGAAAGCTGGAGAGGGAATTTTTTAACTGTAGTGACAGAAAAATGGGGAATGGTTTCAAACTGAAAGAGAATAGGTTTACATTAGATATCAAGAAGAAATTCTTTACTGTGAGAGTCATGAGGCAATGGAACCAGTTATCCAAAGAAGTTGTGAATGACACATTTCTAGAAGTGTTCAAGGCTTAGTTGGATGGAGCTCTAAACAACTCAGACTAGTGAAAGTGTCCTTGTCTATGGCAGGAGGGTTAGAACTAGATAATCCTTAAGGTCCCTTTCCACTTCAAGCCTTTCTGTGATTCTATGATAATCAGATGCTGAGAGTGCTGCTCAGCTTACTGGATGAAGATGTCTGAATTGCAGTTCTCTGCATGCTATCAAGTCACCTGAGGCCCCTTTGCAGCACTCAAACTCAGTCAGTAGTGTCTAGAGCAGACTTCATCTCAGTCTAATATAGAGATTCATACTATTCAAATAAACGGCAGCCTCAGAGTGGGCTTTGCTCACTGTATACATGCTGGAACGAGTCTCAGTGGATTTATATCTGGAAGTTCACCAATTAAAATTAGTGAAATTATTGTTACCCAAAATGACCAACTGGAAATACATCACAAAAAGTTGTGTTCTGGGTAACATCATTCTTCATATTGCAAAAACAAACCCGGATGCATTTCCATTGCTTTTCAACTGTTTTAGATTTAAGGTAAGGTAAGCAAAATTACTTTTTCTATAGCCAGCAACAGCTTGAGAAGAACATCTTTAAACCTCTTTTTTTTCAAAAAAAAAAAAAAAAATCTCAGGACTCCTCTGTACTTTTATGACTTACAATAGATTTCTGTGGGCATTAACATTGTCACAGAAGAGGTGGGCATATTGTATACTACTATCTCTTGAAACTTTCAGCTCTTGCCCACACCAAAATGCCTGCTATGGCAGGGCAAGGGCCTGTGACAGGGCAGGAAACACAAAGCTATGTAAAACCCATATCTGAACTTCATACAGACATTTTGTTGGAATAATTGCTGTCTAATTTCCACCACTAGAGTGACAGAAATGGTTGTATCATCTACATTATAAAAGCAGTGCAGTGTCAAATTTCCTACCTTATTCCTATGGGAAAAGTGCTTAGCTTTGTTCACCTCATGACATTCTGCTTATAGCAGTATTAAACATATTCCTTTGTGATATTTGAATGCTATTTAGCTTTGCATTTGCTTAGTTTTTACTATTTTACTTATTTTACAGGAATTTTGTGGATCTGAGACAGCATCTCTATTTAAAATGTCATACCCCTAGTAATTACTTGTGTTTTACGTTACCTTGAGGATAAAAAAATCTTTCTCTTAGGCAATACATAATTATATATTACTCACAATGACTGACAGTTTGTTGAGTGCAGGATCATGAAAGAGTACTCTGAATATTTCAACAAAGCAGGTCCCACCCAATCTCAAAGTTTCAGGAGCTGTCACACAAATCAGTCATTTTGAATTATAATTGTATAGGGCTACCAAAGAGATTTAAGCAATAGTAAAAGAAAACACCCTCTTTACTTGCAGAATAGAGGTAACTTGATCACCCTAATTATGGGAAAGGCAATAAGATATCACAAGGGAAAATAATCTGAAGACATTTCAGATTTTTTCTACTAATTTGTTGGACATTTTTAAATGTTATATGATATGAGCTCTAAGTCAGAGCAGTTCTATAAAATGAAGTAAAACTGTGCAGGCATCAAATCTTGAGGAAGAGAACCTTTTCCAGAACTTCTTCAAAGAGGAGAATTTTGAGCACACAGCAGCTACAGATGTACGGCTGCGCCTTTTCACCTCAGGAGTGTGCCTGCAAGGAACAGGATGACATACTGAGCGAACAGATCTGATCAGGTTAGATGACTGATATCCCTTTCCTCTGTTAAGCACAAAGATCCTCCCAGACTGTCTACCTTTGTTTATTATGGTGAAGAATTCCCCTCAGCCCAACCACACCCCTCTTCCTCCCTGCCCCATATTCACAACTATGGACTGCAGAAGGGGAAAAAAGGTATTCTGGCTAATAATATTCTGTGATAATACTGAAAGCTTGAACAAGATCTTCTGGCATGCCAAAATGAGAGTAATTTGAAGATTTTAGGGGTTTAGCTCACATATATCAGCAGGTAATGTTTTATATTATTTTTATATTATTCCTGTGCAAAACCAATCAGAGAGTGTTAGGTATGTTGCAATTTGACCAAAATGACAGATAAGATTAGATAACAATTTACAAAAACATATAACAAAAGGCATGCAAAATTGAAATTTTCACTCTTCTGTAAGGAAGCTTCCCAGTATGACCATTGCTGAGGCTCTCTTGCAGTAGCACTCCCAAGTGCTAGAGACTTTTAACTACTGGGACCAAAGCCCCTTTACAGTGGGTGGCTCTAGTGACCCAACAGGTGATCACAGATCACAGAATGTTCTGAGTTGGAAGGGACCCCCAAGGATCATTGAGTACAACTGGTAAGTGAATGGCCTATACAGAAATCAAATCCACAACCTTGCCATTATTAGCACCAGCAACTGAGGTAGCCTGACCACCCACCTATCCCCTCTCTCATGCAGTCAGACCAGGTTTCCTTACAGTTTGATCCCAGATTTCCAGTAACAGAGTCTTAATTGTCTAGTTTCATAAATCAATTTATTCATGGTGCCTTACAAACAGCCAGAGCTGCTGCCTCCAAGGAGGACCCCAAGAAGGGAGCCTCTGGGCTTTTATACCTCAGAGTCTACCCAAACACAAGTCTTGCTCTTCCTCCCAAGCCCTCCATTTCTGCTGAGTTTCTCAGTGTCCATCCACATGGCGGGTACCACCAGTCTTTGTCAGCTTTGTTATCCAAAAGGTTGTCAGTTCATGGCCTCTTGTCTAAGACTTTCATCCAGAGATCCATCTGCATCTCAATTTGTAGCTTGGAAACTGAGTCAACTGCACCAATTTGTTCCTAACACCTTGTACAGATAATAGTGTTTAGCAAGCATGGTTGTGTCTTCAACTTAAGATAAGCTAAAACAGTCCACCAAAAATAACAGATCTGCTTTCTCTGATTTGCATGCGGAATAGCTATTCCATTTAGTGAGACTCACTCACACAGAACTGTAGGAAATGGAAAATTTAAATCAGCCCCCTTGATAAACCTAGAGAATTAAAACTCAGACCTGCTAATATAAAAACAATACCATCATACAGTTTAAATTAATATTTTATAAACAAAAATATAGTACTGGAAACCAGAGCTAGGTAAAGTATTCCAGAGAAAATGCTTTTTACGTTTCTGAATCTGGAAATTTGAATGCATTATTTTGTCCCCCATAGGAACATTGATAGCCCTAAAACATGGCAGAAAAGAAATTCAGCCAAGTTTTTGGCAATGATGCAGTTTGCCACTCCAAGAAAATGGTTCGCCATGTACAAAGCCCTAGAGCTGACCTCCTGCAAAAGAAAAAGATCTTTGAGACTTTTATGCTTTCAAATATTTGAAATATTTAGAACAGAGAAAATCATTCTGTTAGTCAGTTCCATCTCAATTTCTTTCACTTTTATGACTATTACATAGTACAGTAATTGAAAAACATTTTTTCACGTGTAATTGTATTGCCCATGTATAAGCAGTGGGCAATAGTGTCTATCACTTATAGTGTCCAAGAGTTTTAACCAATGGGAAGGATGCCAGTGTGACAGGGAAGCTTCTTCTCTAAAGAGCTGGAGAAGGGAATCCTTTGCAATGAAAATCTTTGCTGATATGAGGTCTCAGTTATCTATACACAGATGTAGTGGAACAGCAGGGAGTAGTTCACAACACACACATCATGGGAGTAAAACACATCGACCTCTCCATAGCACTGTTGGTAGATACACTGGAGAAAAGATCTAACACATCATCTACTTCTAGTCCTGGGACTGCTCCAGTGTGGCTTGGGGCTGGTGAGAGTGGCCAGCAGCAGAGGTAGGTCACTGCACGATGGTGTCATTTTGAAATCACTACAGAAAAATGGAAAGGCAAAATATCAATTGCAGTGTTCCTGATCAGCTAGTAATGAACAATATCTGCTGGTGACATAACATGTGTGGTCCTTTGCACAAACATACTTTCTGCCAAGCACACATATACTATTGCTTGAGTGAAATAATTTTTCTGCCTTGTAAAAGACAAACTAATTGTTGCTATGGTAGTATGTAGAATCTGAAAACACTAGCAGCTGAAGTTATTAGAACTTAGATTACTGTGCTGGTTTTGACTGGAATAGAGTTAATTTTCTGCACAGTATATGTCGTGGGTCAGTGTTTTGGATTTGTGCTGGGAGCAGTGCTGCTAATTCAGGGATTTTTAACTTACTGCTGAGTAGCACTTAGGAAGAGTCAAGGCATTTTCTGCTTCCCACCCCACCCCACCAGTGAAGAACCTGTGGGTGCAGAGGGAGTTGGGAGGGGACAGAACTGGGACCTCTGACCCCAACTGGTCAAAGGGACATTCCATACTATATGGAATCACACCTGGTGTGTAAACTGGGGGAAGAAGAAGGAAGGGAGGGGACATTTGGAGTGGTGACGTTTGTCTTCCCAAATCACTGTTACACATGATGGAGCTGCTTTCCTCGGGATGGCTGAACACTCACCTGCCCATGAGAAGTAGTGAATTAATTCCTTGTTTTTCTTTGCTTTCATGTGTAGCTTTTTCTTTCCCAATTACATTTTCTTTATCTCAACAGACTTTTCCCCTTCTGATTCTCTCTCCATCCCAGTGTGAGTGAGCAGCTTGTAGGACTTAGTTGTTGGATGGGGTTGAACCACAACAGTCCATCTAAGTTCTTTAAATTTAAGTCAGTTTTTTAACCATGGTGTGAGAAAATAAAAAAAAAAATATTAGTATGTACTGCCAAAAATCCCACAGAAGATGAAGCCATCAAAAACTTTTTCATTATCTGGTTTGTGAATACTGTTGTATCACAGTATCACAGTCCTTTCAACAGAGATATTTCAGTTAAAATATTATTGCAGATTTTTAATGATTTTCCTGGATGGAATGAAAGACTCGATTTTTTAAACAGAGTGGAATTTCCATTTGAAACAACAGCAGCTGTGTGCATAGGAAAAATCTTACTTTGCCCTGCAACTGAATACAAAACAAACAATTTAAAAATAATATAATGCAGTTGATTGTAAATCTTTATTTATTTTTAGACAGTGCTCTAAAGCCATTGCAAGTTATAGATCCTTCAAACATAGATAGGCTTTGCCCTGATACAAAATAGATCAAGAAGCAAAATTAAGGCAATAGCAGTGGTCTTCTGATGACACCAGTCACATGAATCATTTGACTGCACCAGCTTCCCAATAATTTCAAAATCACTCACATGAGTTTTAACTCTACCACTGAATTATTTTTAAATCAATTACAACAGTTTTAATGTCACAAATCATGTGATTTCTTGGAAGTTTCACAAATCACTCTGATCTGGCTGCTTAGCCTTTCTCACATTATCAACTCATGATTTTAACCAAATAAAATTTTTTATATGTATATTTCCTGCTTTCCCTACTCTTCATCAGTCCTCCATCATCATTAGAGGCAATTCAAATGAAAATATTGTCCTATTTTTCAGGACACTTGATAGTTATATAATCTCTTCATCTTTCTCCTCATGAAGGTTGCCTTAGTGGTGAGTAGAATGTTATTGTTTCCTGTCCTTTTACTGAAATAGCTCTTTATAGGTACCATTCCCACAAGCTAACTTTCCTGATAATCTACAAATATTAGTATTCAAAGTGTTTTTCAGTTTTGCCTTCACTGAATATCCATGTACACAGAGCAAAAGCCAATGAGTAGTTCTCAAATTACCTGGTGGATCAGTTATATTCTGCATTTATTGTGATATTTCTCAAATGGTTTCATGACCCTTAAAGATCTGATTTCTGATAGTGTTAGAATATGTTACAAATGCATTTTGAAATCCATTACATTTTATTTGACATGACAAAAGCTAAATAGCTGACTTTTGGGTTAAAAACATCCAACGATATTCTAAAAATTCCACTGCTAACCTAAATTATTGGTATTTCAAATTTAATGAATATGCTCCAATTCAACAAGATAGTTAAACACATGAATAGTTTTAAACACTTGAGCAGTTCCTACTGAACAGATTAAAATCACTTCACAGTGTTTGAATGCTTAAATATCTTCATGAATTGAAAATCTAAATTTACTGCTGAAGTCCATATGTCCTTTTTGTAGAAATGCCCATATTTTAAAACTGTAGTTTTTAAATGATAAATACTGCATTGTGACTCCAGTTTGGGTTTTGGAACAAATATTTTGCAATTCAAGCTCATGATTTTCACACTGTGCAACTGTGTTCAAAATACTGCAGTTGTTTTATTTTAAAATTACATCAGTGATATGAAGACTGAGATTTTAAATTGCTAAAGATAGTCTTCAGAGGTATAACTGAATAGCTTAGACCTTCATTTATTTGAATATGTAATTTGCTTTTTACTTCCTGATCACATGCTCTGCCATGATATATTTTAATCAGCAAACAAGGAATAATCAAGAGAAATATGTATGTGATGGAGCAAGCAAAAAAGCAACGGGATATTTTTCCCACGGAAGTGTGGTACAAGACCAAAAAAGATGTTTATTAGTAATGTGGTCTGGTGATTCCTCCTCATTTCCTACTAGCAAAAAACCCCAAGAACCTGTGATAATAAATGAAGCAAATTTTGTCTTCTACTAAAACATACTGAATTAGAAAAATTCTGTGTTCTTGTTCACCCATGAGAAACTAAGGGAGAAACTAATGTAAGTAAATGTGAATGCTAATTATTTAAGTTTGTTGTTTTGCTATACAAAAGCAATACCAAGAGTACAATCATACTTTCTTAAGATACTGAGTAATAAAAGTGCCCATTGGTGCATTTTTGAATGAATTCTCTCAAGAGCAATGAGTAGAATATCTAAGTTTTCTCATCTATTTTAGGCAAAAACATTTTCTACAAGCCAACTCTAGATGCAATAATAATAATTTAACATCCCTTAATTTAACTAATTCTACTTTAACAATTTTTGTATGAAAACTTTGGAGAAAAAAATTTATCTTTAGTTTTTTGGGCTTCTTGTGTCATTCTTTACAGTGCCTTGGCACAACAATAACCTGTTCTGTAATTGGAGTTTTGTAGCTTCCTAAGAGTTATTTTTTAATATCTCATGAAACATGGGAGAATACTGACAATACTGATTTTTTTTTTTTATTTTAATTTGTCTGTGGCCCATTCCTTAAAATAAACAAACCAATAAACAACCAACCAACCAAACAAATAAAAAAAAAAAGGAATGGAGAGCCCCCATCCTCATGGAATATTTCTTTTTACAGATACAAACAGAAATTTCAGTCCAGTATTGAAAACTATTTCACAGGGGCATTTCTTGTCGAAGTTGATGTGTTTCTACAAACAGAGGAACAAACCAGAAGTTTTTGATTGATAGGAAATTGCCAACTACATACAACTACAGTACTTCTACTGAAGCAATAAACATAAAGAAATTACATGTCTCATTCTGCCATCAAAAGTGTTTCATACTCAAATATATCATATGCCATTGTCAAGTAGTACCATGGAAATAAATAAAAGTTTGACTGGTAAGCTGAAAATTTATGGTGTTTCCCACCCCCCCTCCCCAATACACTATTTTCCAGGTATGAATTTGGCTAGTATAAGGTCAGAAAGACATGCTTTCCTATGGGGCTGTCCTTGAGCCAGGAAATTATGGATGGCTGGAGAAGAACAGCAAAACTGAGCTAGAAATATTGCAAAGAACACAAAAAACCTCTCATAGGCATTTGCAAAATAGGAGTTCTGTGATGCTCATGAAAAGATAATACACAGGAGGATAGTAAAAAAGAAAGCACTTTTCAAATGCATTAGAGGTATCAAACTTGATTTTAACTGGTATAAGCTGAAGTAGCACAGTGGCAAGACAGATTCATGGTTCATGTATTTGAAAAGAACAAATATCAGGATATCAAAACACAATACAAGGAAGGTAAAAATGATAACTGCTTGAAGTATCACTGACTATAAAAACTTGAATAAATTGACAAATCCTGAGACAAAACTATAGATTTAATGTTCAGTTGTATGTCATGTAATAAAAATCACTGAAGTTTAAAAAGTGATTTCCAGATGAATCAGATTCTTAAAAAGAAGACCTCAGTCTTCAAACCCCTCATCTTTGCATTTGGGGTGGTTTTTCTGCCAAGAAAATAGGGATTTTACTGCATATCACTGAATGAGTTTCTACCTGTTCAGGCTCCAGAGACAACTTGTCCAATTTGCTTCCTTATATAGATTAAAATGAGCAGTGAGGTTGTGGAGTGCTGAGGGGAGGAGTGGGAGTGATGGTGTGTTCTGAACATACAGAAATTAATAAAAAATGAAGAATGGCTATGTTAAATCAGACCAAAAATCCACTTAGGCCAATATCTCCAGCAGGGGTTGATAGTACATGTAGAAGGAAATAAAATATAGGACAAGCTAATAGCAAAATTCTTTCATTCTGTTGTGCCAGCCCTCAAGGCTGCATAGCTCAGATACAGATTACATAATTTTCAATGTTTAATTTTTCTAAAATATACTGAAAGCAGAAAAAAATTGAAATATCATCTTGTTTTACAAGAAAAATATGAGTAACTATTATTTTGTACAGTTGAAAATAGGTTTTCTGAGTTTGTTTCCCTAGTGAAGAATCAATTCTTTTGAAAGTTCATCTTGGGACTATTTTGTCCCATCTTTAATGTCAACGTTTGCTTAAATGATGACTAAATAGAGAAAAATAATATTTTTTTACAGAGAACACATAAGACACATATGAATGAGGTGAACATAAAGATGTTCGCCTCAAGAATAAGGACAATATTAAAAAAAACCCAAAAAAAACAAAACAAAAAAAAAAAAACAGAAGTACATATAGAAAGGATTTCATCAGTATTATGCTAGACTTGGGATACAACATGGATCAGTTTTGTGTCTACTGCTTTTCTGAATTCATGCCTATGTCACTGAAGTGGTTACAAAGATGTATATATATATTTACTTTTTTCCTTGTAAGAAAGTTCATTATGATATTCAGGAATGAAATGAAGGTATTGGGCTTTTTGTTTTGGTTTGGTTTGGGTTTTTTTTTTGTTTTTAATTTATTAGAATCATGAAAGCGTAAACATCTCCCTGACGTGGCTCAAAGCCCCACCCAATCTGTCCTGGAAGATTTCCAGGGATGGGACATCCACAGCTTCTCCAGGCAACCTGTTCTGGTGCCTCACCAACCTTACAGTGAAGAATTTCTCCCTAATTTCTAATCTAAACCTACACTCTCTCAGTTTAAAGCCATTACCCACTTGTAAAATATCCCTCTCTACCTTGACCTGCTGGACACACTTCTATTGATGCAACCCAGGACACTGTTGTCCTTCTTGGCTGCAAGTGCACATTACCAGTTCGTGTTGAGCTTCTCATGAACAAGCACCCTCAATTATTTTGTGTATTCATTCCTGAAGGAAAGCATTCCTAATAGCTAATATGAAATACAAGCACAGTTCATATTAGTATAATGTGCATTTTGCATTTTTCAGCCAAACCATGCAAAACCATTAAGGATGGTTATAGAATAAAAAGGAAAAGCTTGGTCAAAAATCCCAAAATGAAACTGAGACCACAAAATCTAAACAATGCTTAGGCAGAAAACTTTTAGCTTTCTATGTCCTGCTGTAACTGTGAATGAATCCTACACCTGAACAACAGAAAATAATGATACAATAACACTACAAGAGAAGATTTCTTTGAAACTTTCTCTTGATTACAATCTTGTTATTTCTATGTTATATCAAAGAACCAGCAGATATGTGGCACATTTCACCTGTTAACAATAGCTTTCTATGTTTTTGTTTTCTGTCAGAACTTTAATGTTCTTTTACTGTATTTCCTTTTTTCTTGTAAATGATTTAGAGGCCCCCTTCAGTAAAATCATAAACATTTCTTTTCTAAAATAAGGTGGACTCGTTAGGATTTTTAAAAAGAAAAATCTATGGTATATAGATACCATTGATTCTAGCACATTCTGAAGATTCTAAGGCAAGAGTAGATAGGAAGAGGTTAATTCTATTTCCTTGCTTTTCTTTACTATTAAGCAATCTATGTTGCAGAAATGCAAGCTGGTTAACCAAATTATTCATCAGGATGATACTTTCATTCCCTTCAATAGGGTGCATAGGAAGCAATAAAACAAACAAACACTTGTATAATGTTATATAGCCCAGTAGAATAAGAGAAAACTCTCTTGGCAACAGGTGGTGGATGCAATGAAGATATAGCAATGAACATAAAGAGAATTGGTGAGCAACAATTAGTAAGAAAAGTACATTATTTCCCCATTTGGTACTTTCTAACTTATACAACCACATCCAGGGAAGTCATTATCATACCAACAGTCACACACTTCTCTCCTGAAGATGAAAGAACAATATCTGAAGTTTTTCATGAAGAGATTTTATTTTTTTTTTCCATCAGAATGGAAAAAAAAATATGTGTGTGCATATTCTGAAAAGAAGCTATATTTCATAGGTGATGAAATGTTGAGGAAAACACATTTTGATTTTCCTGTTTAGTAGCACGATTTTGTAATATGCCTATGTAAAAGAGCCTCATTGAGTAATTAAGTAGACAGAATATTTGGTGGGAAAACCTAGTCAGTTGAGGTCTAGATCCAGAGGTGGAAAGTTAGACATAATTCTGCTAAATTTTGCAGGACTAGGGACAGAGTAGTTTCAGTGCATGATAACATTTCCAGATTGTGTTATCAGACTCTGATCCTAGCAAGAGCCCTAAACCTGCCAGTTTTCCAGGTTTTAGCTCTCCTGGTTTTTGCAAAGATATAATCATTGACTCTACATCTCTGTTTATAAGGTTTTTCAGTGGTATGCATACACATGGTGGTATTGTCTTAACCTGCAAACACCTTCAATGCAAAATAAGTAAGACAAGACAACAGAATCAATCCTTGCTTTATTTTACTGAGTTCCTGTGTAAGGCATACTCCACAGCCGTATGGTACCTGTTGAACACATAATCTTGTTACCTCATGAAAAGTTGGCATATGTAGTGGATTGACCTTGGCTGGACACCAAGTGCCCATCCAGCCCCTCTATCACTCCTCTTCCCCAATGGAAAAAACGGGAAAAAGAATAAGATGATAATAAGATGAGATAAAGCAGTTTACTAAAGCAAAAAGTAAAAGCTTGTGTGCACAAAAGTGAATCAAAGAATACCAAGATTTATTCTCTACTTCCCATCAGCAGTGATGTCCGGCCACTTCCCAAGAAGCAGGACTTCAGCACCCATGATGGTTTCTTAGCAGGCAGCCATTGGAAAGAGCAAATGCCACCCTCTCTACTCCTTTCTTCAGCTTTTATATCTGAGCTGACATCATATGGTATAGAATATCTCTTTGGTCAGTTTGGGTCAGCTGGCCTACTCATGTCCCCTCCCAGGATCTTGCCATCAGTTGGGGAGTTACAGCACTGATGCTGTGCCCAGCAGTGGCCAAACACTGGTGCGTTATCAACATCCTTTTGGCTACCAATGTAAAGCACAGCACTGTGAGGGCTGCTATGGGGAAATGAACTCCATCAGCCAGACCCAATACAGCATGATATTTGAACATAGCCCATTCCCATCCGTATTAATTGCAATTAATCAGTTTACAGCCTCTGCAATGTCTAGCTTTTTTAATGATCCTGGTTTCTTATGGTGACATGCTTAGTTATATTTCCACACAGGAGACCTATAACCACTCAGCTGAAGTTTAAATGGGTGAAAATTGCACATGGAGGAACTGTAAGGTGTAAATTAGCTATGGTACAATGCCTTAACTTGCACCTTATGAATTTCAACAGGTTACTCCTACATGATGTTCCTGGGTGTTGCTAGACGTAAAGATTGGGTGTAAGAAACTCTAAAGCTTATTTAAGCTCAAGTAAGTACACTATTGTCTGTCTTATGCATAAGCAACAAATTGTCCCTGATGGTTGGAATTCAGTTTGTTACGTTACTGTATCTGACAAAACAATATAAAGGACAACAAGGGAGTGAGGGAGCGAGTGTGTGGCATAATCAAGCAGGGCAGAAACACTGAATGTATTAATTCTTAAACATAATCCAGTATTCAGATCTGTTACAGGTTGTCATTTATCCTTTCTCATCTATGACAGGTACTGTAATATTTTAGCAAGTAATTTCTATTTATCACAAGTTCCTACCCCAGAGAGAAATATGGACTTTTCTTCAAAACATAGTAAGAAGCACAAAAGTAATCCAGTCATTTTGCCTGTATATACTGATCTCATGACATTTATGTCATACTCCTTGTCAGCTAATGCAGAAGAGCAATGTGATTCTGCTTACAGATTCCCATTTAATAACACCTCGTTTAGGGGAAAAAAAAAAAAAAAGAAGAAATGGCTATGTAGGAGGACTAGTGAAATTGCTAGTGAAATTATTTTGCTAAAAAAGAAGACTAGTAAAACATCAAAGTGAGAAAATATGTGTAATATTCCATCTACTCTTTTACTATTTCATTGTAGTCTTGTATATCAGTAGAAGCATTAGAAGGAAACAAGAAGCAGAGCCAAAGGTACCCTAAGTGTACCCTCATTTTCTCTAGAACAGGACACATATTTGTATTCCAGAGAATTTTTTTCTATAGAGTCCTTTCACAGCACAACCTTAATTGTATTTTCACTCTGACAGTAACCAGAGCAGGGATTGTTCCTGTTTTTGACGTCAATGGGCTCTTCACAGCTTTTGATAGTTGTGTGTATAATGGTGTTGAACTCACTCCATCATTTGTCTGTTCATCTCTTTTCTTGGGCTTGACTTATGTACTCCAGGATATTAAGCCAGGGTGCTTCACCTATGTTCAATATTTATTGGACAGGTATTCTTACCAGAATCTAGAGATCAAGTCTTCTGTTCAGTTTGCAACAGTTAACTTGTTATCTATGTGTGAAGGAAAATAAGGTTGCTTGCTTTGCCTTTCTTGGTCCACTGTCATGGTACCTCAATATAGTTCTGTAAGAAATCCTTGTGCTCTTGTAAAGGTAGGTTTTCCTTAAAGGTTAAATGTCCCTTTTTCTGACAGATTTTCTATACATGTAATGTTACAGTGGCTTAATGATTCTAGTTCATCTATACAACAGGGAAGGCTTAGACAGGTGTCTCAAGAGAAAAAATCCTCTAAAAATATGCTTGCAGAAATGTTGTACTAAGTGTTGAAAATTGGTTAAATTACTTGGAGTAGGTGGGGGCTTATAATTCTGTTTTCTTCTTTTCCAAATCCTATGACTCATGTTCACTTTCATAAAAGTTATTTTTGCTTTGGGAACCACTACAGTTCATCTTTACTTCTTCCAGCACTTCATAAGTACTTAGTAGTAAATCATGTGGATGCAACTACCTGATCTCATGTATTGGTTCATCAACCTCTTTCTTTGCAATGTTAAATCATTTGTAAAGTTAAATAAAGAAAATGAGGGAAATTATGGTGAATTCATGAACATACAACTAATATTAACTCCAAGCAAGCAATTCAGCTGGTACAGGTGAACTATACATACTTATTTTAAATCGTTTTTGTCAGAATATTCTATTAAATTAAATACAAAAGTCACAATTTAATTACATGATTTCATTCTATTTAAATGGCTTGATTCATTACTTATTTAAAGCAGAGATTATCTAGCTTGAAATGAATGTGCAATTAAATCCATCTCTAAGTTGATTTGTGTTATATACTGCAAAATTCATGGCTTACTAGATATCTTGTTTATTATTTTGAATGGGCTGCAGCCAGGTATGTCAGGAACCTGTAACAAACCCATGCAAAGAGACTGCTCCTTCACTTCCTAAAACCTCACTGGATGCAATACTTGCCCTCTGGCATAGCATTTTCCAGATTTGAAGCCATTCCTATTAAGCAACTGGGCTACCTGGGGGTGAGTTTGGCCCACTGACTTTGCATTTCCTACCTTCTGACTCCTAAGTATATAATTAAGTTGTCTGTGGCTTTTGCGTTGCAAACGTGAATTCATCCAATATGTCAAGGGCGAAGGGAACCCTGAGACCATTCTTTTTAGTCTTCAATTTTCCCATTAGGATGTACTCAGAAAGGAAATTAAATTGGTGCTGTGCTGATGATTTATTGCAGGAAGGAACACAATTTACACAGAGAAAAGTGCAATTTTAATTTTACACAGTTCACTAACAGCATATTCATGTGTTCTGCTTATAGGTATTGCAGTAAAGATGACAGTGTGTTTTTTTTTTTCCTAATAAGGAGAAAACATAAAGCTTTTTCTCAATTTTAGTATATTATTTGAATGCATTTTCTGTACCATAAAGAGGAGTTTTCTAATGAATTTTTATTATTATTTGAAATAAATTTATGCTTTTGAAATCTTTGAAGCTGCTTGCATATGACACTGACATATATATAACCATATCTTGAAATATATCGTCACACAGTGGTACAGTTATAGTAATAGTTCAACATATTTATTGTGCATTTTTAAGTCACATAAGTAGTTTTCCAAAGTCACCTAAATGTTGTTGCCTGCAATCAATCCTTCAGAGCTGGCAAGTTAGGAACTCCTGCTGTTCATGCAGGTTTTGCATTATTATCTCACTTCAAATTATGTAAATATGTGAGTCAAAATGTTTATTAATTAAACAAACCATATACATCTTTGACTTGAATTAGATTTGTCTTATTTCTATGTCATGCTACCATCTATTTATTTAATCTCTGGGTTAAAAAATACAGTCTTCTCTTAGGATGGGACAGAAACCTGTTAATGGTGGGAACTATCTAGGAGATATGGAATGCCTAAATGCACTGTTACAATTTAAATGTAACCAAATTAAAGTATTTATTTATTTTCTGAAAAGTTATTGCACTGTCTTTTGTAAGGCAACTCTGCATGAATCTTCTGGAAGGGATTTGATATTTCCTTCTTTTAATTTTATCAGATAGCACATTACAGGATATGCTATTTGATGTGGGATATTGTGTTTTTTTTCAGAGTGTATTTTACTTCTGATTTCAGACACTTAAATTAATCCTCTATACAAAGGGAAGAGAAGAATACTTGCATAGTTAGTAAGACTTTGCTAGTTCACATTTTCAGGAAAGAAAGCACCTGGAATTACATCTAATGATTTCTGGAAGAACAGGATGTAATTATTCCTTTGCTCCAAAAGACATTGCAAGGGCTCAAATCAATACCGTCTAAACCATTTTTTTCTGATGAGCTAATCTGTCTGCTACCAAGTCGCTCTCATCTAGTGTTGTAATAGAAGTAAGGATCACTGAAAGGACAAAATTCTACAAATACAAACTTAAAAGTTTGCAATTTCATAAAAAGAATCATATGGCATCATAACTTTAGTGAACAGTATTTACTATGTAGTCTCCATAAAAAAGAAAACAACCTAACGAATTCATATGTACACAATAATATGGCAAGGTAAAGGCATATTAAAGCTGATTTCCAGCTCTTTGGTTTTACATCTTGCTTGCCAAAAAAATCTTTTGTAATAGTGTTTTTCTTTTCTTTTCTGAAAGTAAATTGACATAATGAAAGAAAAGTACCTATTGGTTTTGGAGTTGTTTCTTCAGTAATTTTCTTTTCCATTATTGATTATTTATTCTTGATGATAAAATGAGAAGAGAAAAAAGAAAAACACACAAAAAAATTTAGAATGAAAGCAAAGTGTTTTTCCTCCCCCAAAAGTTAATGCCCAAACTTGTCCAAATTAATCAGTGTGATGTTTTTAAAATCTCTGCAATCAAACCACTTAGATTTTTTTTTCTCCTATTTCTTTATGATTGTCTCTTTATGTCACCATTCTGTACAGAAGTGAGCAAAAAGCCTTATGAATGGACAGATTGAAGAGCAATTTCTAATGAAGATGGATGTGTTGTTACTGCTGTGTAGCAGAGCATTAAACTTTCTGACACAGGCTGAAGTCATCACATTATACATAGCCTAAAGAGACGTGCAGTGATGGGCAAAAGAAGGTAAGTAAAAGAAGATCTAGTTAAACACTGAAAAATACCATTTTGACACATAAATTTGAATACTGAACGAAGCAGCACAACTTTAGAATATTGCCTTTAATTTTGGTCCACTGTACCTTTTATGGTTTATATTGGTCACCCATGTATGGTATTCCTCCGACACTCTGTAATATTAGTCAATTTCACTTGGTGTTTTGCCCATTTACCATGATTTATTACTGTATAAATAGATAAATAAGGCTGAAATATTGGCGTTTTTTAAATAAATACAGATTTTATTTTAATAGTGTATTTTACCGAGCCAGCTAGTTTTTATGGCTACAAGTGTTTTTGCTTAGGAAAAAAAAAAATAAAAAAATCCTTCATGCATTTAAAGAGCTCAGACTTGGCAATATATTCAGGAAGATCTGCCTTCAAGTGGTACTGAATCATTGTTATTCCTAGTTTAAATAGATTGTTCAAAGCTGGCAAAATTACTTTAAGAGTTTTCTTTGCAGTGTAAGGCTTCCTGTACAACCCAAGCAGGAGGAGCAGAACTTCAAAGAGGAGAGATGCTGTCTACTATAGCCACATCAGCAGTAAAACATTAACAGTAGGGAATCTGGAGAAGATGAGGAAAACAACATTAGGAAGCAAGACTGAGAATCAATAAGGAGAAAAACTTTGAAATTAATAAATAATTAATTATGAGGACAATGGGAAATATCTTCTAGTTTTATGATGATTTTTAACATCAGCTACTGTAGAACAAGAATGCAGCACATACTCACATTCTTAAGGGATCTTCCTGAAACCAGATGGCAGCCCAAATATTTATCTGTTTATCAATAAGAAAAAAACAAAGTTCCAAGGCCACTAAAGTAACAGTAGGTTTTATTGGATTTCACAGCAAAGAATGTTTTGTCATACATGCCTTCATATTGTTGATACTTTCAGTGTTTTGCTTATACAAAAAAAAAAAAAAATAAAATAAAGTCACTTTCTCTATAAAATATATTATAGATTTCTTTGTTAAACTAACATTTTTCAAACTCATGAAGAAAGCTGAAAAAATTGTTAATATTCATATTGAGAAGCCACTTTTTTTGTTTCAACAGTATTTATTCTTTTATCCTCTTTTTTCTATGAGCCTACATATTTTCTCCTTTACTTTCTCTGAAGGACTTGTGAAAGTCTAATAAAGGCTACCACATGGTGTTCCGGAACCTTTCATAGAGACCACAAAGTAAGACAACACTCTGTTATGCAAATGTCCAGGTCTTTTAGGGATGATGCTTTAGTTCCTCCTAATGCTGAGGAGGTAAGAGGCGTATGAGTGGCATGTGCATAGCTGTGGATACCACCCCAGTTACGGGCTACCTTATTCCTTACTGCATGTTATGGTTGTCATTAAATGACTCCAAGTCCCCACATTGACACTGGGGTAATGTTCCCCCCAGCAACCAGGCTGTATGTTTTCCCACTTATTTTTGTGTATTGGCAAACTCAAGGATGTTTAAGTCTTTCATAATAGTTGAGAGATTTTAAGCTCTGTTTTGACTCAAATAAACAGCAAATTTAACCTGATATTTACAGAGGTAAACATTTTATCCAATAGTCAAGGAAAAGATTCCGGCACAGAGATAAAGTGTGATTTTTCCATGCTCCTTCTCCTCACTAAAAGCTGGATTCCCACATGCATGGCTATCATTACAAAACATGCACATCTCTTCCAATCCTTTCTATCATTGCCAGAACTTTTTTTGGAGATGGGGTGTCATTTGTACAGGTGCATGGAAAGTTATGCCAGTATTTTCTATGGAGATAATGACATAGACTTTACATAATAGATCACTGCTCACCAAAGACTGTTGAAGGTTGATTTATCACGTTATGTGGAACTCTGTCATTTGCAAGCAATTGATGTGAACTCTGGGACCTATTTCAGCCCTTTGTGCAGGGTCTCTATGCATCAAAAAATTCTTGTAACTTTTTAAATGGATTCTTGGTCTCTCCTTATAATTGCCACAGAATTCCAGATTTATTTTTTTTTTCTTTTACTGTTTGGAAGTTTGTAGCAACTTTGAGCAGCAAATCATTTCCGTTGCAACAGATTGCTTAGTTAGGGCATGACCAAACCCTGTCTTTGCTGTGGTTTGGAATTACAAGAGCCAAGTTCATTCAGAAGGTGGATAGCCATTCCCACACAGTCTTACTCATAAATTCTGAGAAGTTAATTGGTTGCTATTGTAACACTTTTGCACTTTCCATAAGCATTTTGATGTCCAAGGGATCTTACTTGTCTCTCAGCCCACTCAGGGCAATGGTAAGAGCAGTTTGGAATTCATCTATTAAACTGTCATTCTTTATTTTTAGTGCACTGCTACCTATGCAGGAGGTGAAAAACAAAAAGATAAAACATGTGGATGGCTTATTCTGTGGCTATGCACAGTCCTCTACAGAGTCATTACTTGGCATGATGTTTTGTTCAACATCCTACTTTCCTTAGATTTTCAAATGTATCAAAGCAATCTCCTGATTTATTTAGAAGGTCTGGAGATTACTTCAGCAGTAAGGTTTATCATATCTGCATTGGGCATGAGAGGTCTACTTACTGCTGATCAGTTTGTTCAAAGTAAGGGAAGAAAAAAAGAGGTAGTTCTGCAGCTCAGTTTACTGTATCATAAGGTAGCTATCTAAAATAGGCCAGGTGACCCTAGAAGAACTGTTTCTCCCATTTATTAAAATTCTAAACAGTTGTTTCAGAGGGAAATCTATTCTCTAGATACCTAAAATGAGGTAAGCCAAACTTTCTTGGGCTGGGAGTGTTAGTTAGATTTATTATGTTTTTGGCAAGGTACTTTTTGTATGTCTGGCAAATGTTATCAGGAAAACAAATGTTCTGTTATCTGATATTGTTTTTTTTAAAAAATTTTCTTTTCCTTTAGAGATTGAGCTTGATTTATTCAGCTTAATTTTTTTTTTTCCCCTACTTGTTTTCCTGTTTTTGTTTGGTTTTTTGTTGTTTTTTTTTTTTTTCTTTTTGTGTTTCTTTTTGCTCATTGTGTTGGTCTGTTTCCATTACAGTAGATATAAGCCATACATAGAAATTTTGAAAGTAGTCCATTATCATCATATGATTTGGCCATGCCTTAGGGTACTTCCTTTTTGTGATTTAATTCTATTAATTTTAATTCAGTTTCTTGTACTTTTCCTAGGGTTTTCTTGTTGGTTTTTTTTTTCTACTGTAATGCAAATTCTTAAATTCTGTCTAATCTTGTTTCAGCCCTATTGCTAATGCAATTGTGATCAATGTTATACTAATCCCATCTGGCACTTTTGTCACTCATTCTTTCCTCTAAAGTGAACGTGGACTGTTTAACTAAGTTTCCTGCATGATATAGCACATAGGTCAACATCCTAATTCTGTCCAGTATACTCAGAAACATTTTTTTTCATTATTACCATTTTGGAACTTTTTCATGGATTTTTTTGTCATTCCATATTTGTCCTGGAAGGTTGTGGTGTTAATTCATTACACACTCCTACCCACACATATGGTAAAACCATCATCTTTAGGAATCTGGGATTTCTTTTCTTCCCTCGTGCAAAAACAACATCAATATGCTTGTTAGTTTTCACTGGGGCAACCTAACAGACTTTGCCAATAAATGTCTTTTTACTCTCCAGTTTTCTTCTCTGTCATTTTAAAGCAGTAAATTTAGAACCAATAAAAGCAAATGCTCCTTTACGCAGCAAATAATCAACCTGTGAAATTCACCCTCACAGGAGGCCATCAAGCCAAATACCCTAGTTGAATGCTAAAAAGAAGTGGGTTAATTATATGAACAGTAATAACATTTGTAGCTTTGCATTCCAAAATTAGTAATAAGGGTAAACCAAATATCATGCTTCAGGGCATAAATTGATTAGCTGCAGGTGTCAGGATGGATTCCGACTCTCCACACAGAACTTTGTGCAATTGCTAACGGGTTTTTTGTTTGGTTGCTTGGTTGGTTTGAGGTTTTTGGGTTTTTCTGTGGAGGTCTTTTTCTTAGTTTGGATTTTTTTTTGTTGTTGTTGTTTATTTTTGGGTTTGGGGTTTTTTACGAGGATATGAAGCAGTTTTGAAGGATTTTGGTTGCATTTGGGGATTATTTTTTTTTTTATTTTGTTTTTGTGGGTGTTTCTTTGGTGGGTTTAATTTGATTTCATCTCCTCTAAGTGACTTCATGTTACTTTCTTTCAGAGTAAGAACATTGTAGGAAATGGTAAATTAAAGCAGCCTCTACTCCCTCAGAGACTTGATACAGGAAAGACACGGTCTTTTACTTTTTGCCTATGAGGGCAGTGAATACTACAGAGGAAGGCAGTGAATACTACAGAGGAAGACAGTGAATACTACAGAGGAAGGCAGTGAATACTAAAGGAATTCCCAACTGTCACAGTATCTTTTTTCAGATCTGCCTTTTACACTCACCTACATCTTGGTGTCACTTGACAGTGGTCAAGCCAGTGATGTGCAGTAGATGAGCACTTTTATATTTCCTAGCTTTGATAATCTCTTGGTTATCTTTCCTTTACTCTAGTTTTACTTCTTCATCTTCTACCTAAATTGCAAGTCTTTGGTGTGGGTTTTTTTATACTAGAATGTGTGAATGCAGTAAGTTCCAGACTAGTGTTCCGATTATTCTAAGCTAATATCCTACTTCTGGTAACAGATGAAAACCAAAGCACCCAAACTTCGTATTGTGCACAAATCTTTTGCCTAATTACTCTTTCTCTTGGAAAACTTAAATATTTTAAAAAAGTCTTCCTTTCTGAGAATGAGCTTTTATATAGCCATGCCATTTGCAGGGTTTTTCAATTCTTAGCTTACAGTTTTACTTTTTTGCCAAATATTGGTCTACTTAAGTCACCTAAAGCTTTTGGAACAATGATTTTCCTTACATTTGAATCACAAATATGTTATAATCTTGAATAAATTAAAAAAAAAAAATAAAAAAAATGTGCTGTATCAGCCATTCCTGCCTGGTACAAAACTGCCATTTTTTTCTCATTTGTAACCACAGATTATCCTAAATTTCTACATATTTTTACAGTGATGCAAAGAGGAACAACCTAGACCTAAATGACACAAGATTTCTAGATTCCTTTAGGAAATCTCATGGCAGAGTTCATTTCAATTTTGATAGTCAGTTAAGCTGGATCACCAGTTCCCATGTGACTCTTTCAAAATTCTCCCTGGATTTTTAGTGCTTGGATTTCTAATAGGAGTATTGATGAGCTCTAGTGAAAATAGGCTGTGTCAGCTGGACCTCTCATTAAATTCAGCTGATGTGAAGTGAAATACAGAGTCAACATGAACACAGGACAGTAGGTATGCAATGTTATTATCTACAATATTTCTGCTGAATATAAATCTCTAGTCAGCTGCTTCATGAGAAGCTACAGGTTTTATAGTTTATTAAGCAATAACTTGATATAGAAAATCACTGTCAAATAACTAGTGACCCACAGGGTAAACTAATGTAATTTGTACAATAAGCTGATTTTTAGACCCCTGCTGTAAAAGAAAAAAATGGGGAAGAGAAAAGTCACCATCTAGGTCACAGGTTCAATATGTGCATAAATCCATTTTATAAAAACATAATGATCTGCAGTCTTAGACTTTTAAGATGTTGTTCACTGGTGTTTAGTTTTAAAAGCATGTTCTGAGAAACTGCTCTGAAGAAATAAATTTCAGAGTGCATTTAAAATTTCATCTGAGATCTGAGAGATGATGCTCATGAATTATCTAACAAGCATCGCGATCAAAATACAATAATTAATACATAATATGACTTGTAAAACATAAATGAAAATGAACCAGAGGGAGGAACTTGCCAACCTTTAAACAAGGCTAACCTATTTATATAACAAATGCCTGCAATATTTCTCATGAGTCATTCCTTCTACTCAGACTGCGAGTACATAATAACCCTTTGTTGTTCTGTACTGAGGTCATTTATTACTCAGAAAAAATGCATACACATACATTTATAAACATATATATAAATAAATAAATTCACGGAAAGCATATTCATAATATAAGATAATTATAAAGACTGAATTTTCAAGTGTCAAATGTAAATATTGTTGATACCAGTCATTATTTTATGGAGATTGTTTGGTAGTTGAATAGGAAAAATGTAATTAAAATTATGAATGTTATTTCCTATTCTTATGTTGATTCATCAGTTTTTCGCCATTTATAGAATTCTTCATTAAATGGTACAAAAAATTAACATCAAACTGAGTTCATTTTATTGTTGCCTTAATTTAGGTAGAACCAGAAACATGCCACAGAAATACAAAACAGAACAATAAAAAGGAGAAGTCGGCTTTTTAAGATTGTAATCATTAAACTACTCTGCCCAAGAATTAGATTATATGGCTGAGGGGTTTTTTTGTTTTGTTGGAAAATTTCAAGACCTGAATTGTAGAAGAAGTTGACCACCCCTAAATCATTTCACCAACAAAGAAACTCTTCAAAGAGCAGAAAATGAATTGAAATAATCTGACCCCTGGAAGTAATTATTTTTTACAAGAAATATGAAAGGGTAACAAACAGTTACCTGTGTGCCTCATAACCTCTCTTCGAATAATGATAATAAAATATTGTCTGAATTTAACATTCAGCCCTGGCTTATTAGGTGAAAAAGACATATCTGCTCATGACACTGCCTCTGGATGTTCTGATTTAAATGTCATCTGCTAAAAGATTCTCATCATGTTACCCATTCTCAGGGGTTCTCTTTTTATAGGGAATCCAGGTGAAATCAACTATGCTACCTAAAGTGATAAAAAGCTATTTTAGAATACAAATGAAGTAATTCAGTATACAAGTTCAGCATGAAATTTTATTTATATTACAGTCTTCCTTAATTTCCAGCTTAACTTCTGGAACACACTGAATGCACACAAAGTGGCATATTACTAAATGCTTATTTTTGTATTGCATATATCGAAGCACATGAAAGGTGATATTGCAGAGATCTCTGTCATCTTAAATGAAGTTATCTGAGAACAGTAAAAGACCAGGAGAGAATAATTAGAAAAACCCCTGCAAATCTGTTGAAGGTGTTAGGAGTGCCAAAGATCTGATTTTCCATTCTCATCCGTTTAATTTGTATGCTTAAGGAAAACTATTTAGTGAGAGGCTGAAATGCATTTGGTAGATCAATATTTCATTGATGTTGATATTTGTCAGCATTTTCTTTAGCTCATGATTTATAGAGTGCCAGAAACATTTAAGGAATACTTAACTCTTTGTCATGTCTCAATTTGCTCTATGAAGAAAATGCTTATTCTTTATTACACTCTATTTTTAACAAAATAAAGAACATGCCACATTAGATAGTTTATATGTGCACTTAGAACAGAGTTATAGTACTGCTAGGAGTTACTAGGTTGGTGTTGGTCTAAAATTGTGTTAAAATAGACACAAAAACCCTACTCTTCCTAAACAACAACAACAACAAACACTATTTACACAATACAACAGTAATTCAAAGAGTTGAAACAATTTATCTCTTTTAATCCAGACTCTTTTTGTAAGAACATAAATATAATTGAACATAAAGATTCTTTAAAGCTGAATAGTTGTTGATGAAATTAAATCTGAGTGCAAAGTTTTTCCCAAGAAAAGTTAAGAGAAAGACTTGTAAAAAAAGAAGTTGTCACCTTCTGTGATAAAAATATATATTGCAATATTTTTAATAGAAAAATGTAATTTGCAACTCAAAACTGGTAACAGGGAATAAAATACCTGACTGAAAATAATGCTTAGCTCTCACATAGTGGAAAACCTAAGAAGAGCTACTGCCTTTTTCAGGTATTGTGAATCTAAGATGCATAAAGATGAAACAAATTGTTCAAATGAGGGCCTTGTCTATGTCAGATTCAATGGCAAAAGATGTGATTGTGACTAGGGGCACAATGCCAGCTGGAGCTAGTCCCTAGTGGTGACCCCTGTGGTCAGTGCTGTGGCCAATACTGTTTAACATCTTCATTAATGACCTGGATCATGGGACAGAGTGCACCCTAAGCAGCTTTGGAGATGGCATAAATTGGGAGAAGTGGAAAATACATCAAATGAGTCGATGTGCTTCTGTTCCTATCTGTCCAGGTCTGGTCTTTCCAGTACTAGAAAAAAACATCCTGGAGAAATTTCAGCAAATAGCTGTGAAAATAATTAAGAGACTACAGCTAAGGCTGAGAGAGCTGGGACTGATCAGCCTGGAGAAGGAAAGATGCAGGGTGCACCTTATCAAAAATTATAAATACCTGATGAAGTGAATGAAGCAAAGGGACTCTTATCAGGAATGATGACTGAAAGGACAAGAGGCAACAGCAACAAATAGAAATACAAGAAATTCTACTTGAATATGTGGGGGGGGAAAAAAAATCAGATTGCCCAGAGAGGTTGTGGAGCCTCCATCCTTAGAGAAACTGAAAACCCAACTGAGCAGAGTCCAGAGCAACCTGCTTTAGGAGATCCTTCTTGAGCAGTAACAATGGGCCAGTTGATCTTCAGAGGTTCTTTTGAATCTCAACAAGTCTGTGAACCCCAGCTCCCTGGCACCTGTCCTGAGTAAAGGACCACAAGCAACAGGTTTATTTTCCTATTTTATTGGTCTAGTGATGGAAAATTCTACATCAGTGAATATACACTAGCGTAAAAGTGAAGTAATGCTGTGATACAGTGTATAGCAATATAAGACAATGCTCTAAATACAGTGGAAGAATATTTTCAACTCAGAAGAGATTTGTTTGCCGATAAGGTAGTAAAGAGAGACCAACTGTTACAGAGCTGTAGTGTATGAATTAAACAAATAGCCACAGAAATATCAATATTATCTAAAATCATTTGTTTTACAAGGGTTTTGACATGCTTTATGGTGAAACAAACAATGTTTAATATTTTATTAATGGATTAGTATAATATATTTCTTAGTAAAATCAATACTGTGTTTTTATTAAGAACAACGTTGTACTTCCCAGCAGAGAAACAAAATTCACCATAAGAAGGGAATTGCAAAATGAGAAAAGAAATTGATAGCTAGTGTTAAACCATATCACTACAGACAGGATAAATAGTTTTCTTAGTCATATGTATTTAAACACGTCCTTATTTTATTTTTTTTTCCTATTTCTTAAGCAAAAAGAAGAAAAAAACATCTCAGGGCTTAATTCAGAGATGACAACACTTGTATCTGTGTGACATATTTGCTGAGGTTCCTGAAACTGACACATGTCAGCAAAGAGGGTGGAGTGTATGGAAGGCTGTTTAAGGGAAGCAATCAATATAAAAGAGAATCAATACCTTTAATACTGACAACCAAACATGACTTTTGTAGAAGTGTTGTCTCAAAGGGCAGGATGTCAAGCTCATTTAGACGAATGATTATGAAGGACAGGTCTCATGGTTTAATTCCAGCTGGCAACTAAGTTCCACACAGCCAGTCACTCACTCCCTGTACAATGACACGCGGAAGAGGATCAGATGGGTAAAAGTGAAAAAGCCTTTGTGTTGAGAGAAAGACATTTTAATAGATAAAAGTTGTGCACTCAAAGCTGAACAAGGAGTTCCGTCCCCACTTCCCATGGGCAGGCAGGTGTTCAGCCATCCCCAGGAAACACAGAATTCCACCTTCCATCAGGGTGACTAGGTGTTCTGTTTCCAGCCCAGATCAACGTGGCCAAGACATTGTGTTATTTGATACCATCATTAATCATGGTCAGGAAGAGCAAAGGGACTTCCTCTCACTTCCATGAAGAGGCATGGTTTCCAGTCAAGAAGAAGCATGGTAGACAGAGTGGTGCATGGCAGACAGAGTGGTGTGCTGCCAGCTTCAGTCACCTTGCATTGCATCCAGTCAGTGTTTGATAAGCATTTTTGCATGTAAATCATCCTCTTTTTGTACGCTTTTGTTATTAGTATTGTTGTTGTTACTCTTCATTTTCTTATTTCATTGTTTCCAGTAAATTGTTCTTATCTCAACCTGTAATTTTTACCTTTTTGTGCCTCCAATTCTCCACTCCATTCCTGGAGTGAGAAGGAGGATGGTAAAGGGTAGGGGGAAGTGAGTGAGCAGCATCTGATTTGGGACAGTCGGGGTGGGGGGGGGCGGCCATTAAAATACAGAGTGCCATTTCTTAACCACAACACTTGGGAAGACAAGCACCATCACTCCAAATATTCCCTCTTTCTTTTTCTTCCCACACCTCTATATGTAGAGCATGATGCTACATGTTATGGACTGTTTCTTTGGTCATTTGGGGTCAGCAGCCCCAGATGTGCCCCTTCCCAACTTCTTGTGCACTTCCAGCCTTCTTTCTGGTGGAGTGGGGTAAGGAGCAGAAAACACACTCACTCTGTGTAAGCACTGCTCAGCAATCACAAAAACATCCCTGAATTATCAGTCCTTTTTCCAGCACAAATCGAAAGCATAGTCCCATACAAGCTACTATGAAGAAAATTAGCTCCTACCCCAGCCAAAACCAGCACAACAGGGAAGCTTTTGTGATCATTCCAGCTGTCTCTACAGTGCAAACCTTCAGCTTAACAAAGGTTCAGCTGTTATTATGGAAACAAAAGTGAAGAAGGATGATTAAAAAAACATTCTGAGCAGCATGAGAAAAAGTGGGAAAGAATAAGGGAAACAAATACTTTCCCAAAATACATCTCTTGAAATACATATAAAATGAAAGGACTTGATCAGTGAAATTGAAAATTGCAGACGAGAACATCACACAGTTTTTTGGTTGTACTTAAAAACCCTGAGGATTTAGATGGTGAAACACTAGTACAAAATAATTTCTATAAAATAAGGAAAAAAGATCAATTACAGAGTCTGCTATTGTCAACAGTTAAGTCAGGAAACCTATGCAGTAAATGTCAAAAGATACCTTTTTTGTTTTAGATAATATCTGTCTTTTCCTTTTGAATACAAGTTGCCTCATTTTTGAGATAACAATAAACATGGCAAAAACACTAAGCCTTTTTAAAGATGAGCACCTCAATTTCTCTTTTTAGCCATTCACCAGGACCTGGTGCCCAATAGATCTTTGATATCTGTTCCTCAAAAAGCTATGGTGTCTCCAAGATCTGCACTTCCCTGGCAAACTGTTGCCCCCTCAAACCCAGTTACAGTAAACTCCCTTACCTACTTTGTAGGTAATGAAAAAGGAAGGCTTTGACTGACCACAATCCCTTCCCTCTCCCTCCAATACTTTGTGAAATTAGATTTGGAAAGAGTTTTTGCAAATGGGACCTCCCCCATTTTCAGTCCTGCAAGAGAAGGTGAGGAAGTTGTGGCTATTGCTGTCATGATATCTATCCGGGCATCTATTTTAAAATCCTGCCATTTAAAGAAAAAGGAAAAAAAATGAAATATCTCCTTGCTCTACAGACATATAGGTCTATGCAATTAGTTGCATTGACTAAGTGGTGAATCCTGCCATTCCAGATGCTAAATATTTGAGTTTTATCTTTCCAGATTTGTCAGCCTATATCCAAATCCTTACTTTCATACACCCTGCAGGAAGATCTGTTTGGTGCCCAGAGAGCATAAGGGAATGACTTTTTCACACTGATCCAGCAGGAGTAGTTCATGCTGCACCATGCAACTCTTTAGATCAGCTCTAGTTTGATCATTCTTCAACTGGTTCAGTAGCTTCAGCACTGTGAAGCTTCCTGATTAGGGGAAGGGGCAGGCACTTCTCTGTGGTGACCAGTGATACGACCTGAATGAATGGCCTGAAGTTGTGTCAGGGGAGGCTTAGTTTGGATATAAGAAAGAAGTTCTTCACCTCATCCAGTGGGTGGTTGGGCACTGGAACAGGCTCCCCAAGTCACAACACTAAGCCTGACACAGTTCAAAAAACATTTGGATGATACTCTTGGGTACATGGTGTGACTCTTGGGGATGGTCCTGTGCAGGGCTAAGAGCTGAACTCAATGATCCTTGTGGGTCCCTTCCAACTCAGCATATTCTGTGATTCTGTGATGCTGTGACATATGATCTTTATGACTGCATAGATTTTTCTGTCCTCTCTTTTGTGTCCTGTAGATTCACTCCACACAGAGCACACACACACACACACACACACACAAAAAAAACCAAACAAAACACCTGAAAAAAAAAGGAAACCATATAACCATTCTTTACCCTGTGAAAACATCAATTGCTCACTCTCTGATAGAAGCATGTGTGTGTATTTGTCTGGAGAAATTTGTATAGAGTGACCCTTTCATGATAAGTTTTTTTTCTTATTGTTCCCTTTGCCCTATCCCTGCATTACTATTCCTTAATTGTCATTAAATAGAGATTACATTTCACCCAATGCAACAAAGTCAGCAGATGGTTTTATAAGTATGAAACACTATAGTTCAGAAATATTAGAATAATGAAAGCTTTGTTGACAATTTTTTTTTTCTGTTCTATCTGATTAAGGGAACTTTTTTTTTTTTTCTCAGTCTTCAAATTCATTGGCTGAAGTGTCTCTCAAAGTAGCAATCTGAAGTCTTAGCTGAGACTGAACCAAAGTTTACATCTTTATATATTGTATATGAAGAAAAAAATCTTTGCCAAGTTTACAGCCTAAATAGATAAGACAAAGAATTTAAAGAAAATTTAAATAGAAGAGGGAAGGAATTTCATAAAACCATATCCACTTTGAAAGCTCGTCTTTCCTACAAGATTAAGAGATGTCATTTGTGACTAGAAGAAACAGACACCTATATGTCATCATTCAGATCTCACAGAATATAATGAGAAGCTCTTGGTTCTGTGTAGAGAATCCAAGCCTAGAGACTGAGAATGAAGAAGGTGTGTCCAGGAAAAGGACAGGGAAAAATTTGCACCAAGATCTTCCATGACATTTCGTAAGAGGATTTCAGCATGAAAAGTAAGTAGCATGAGAAATTAGAACTTTAAAAGATTGTATTTGTGATGAAAAGCTTCCACAGTACGGTTTTCCATACTGACAAATACTTTCTGCAAGTTTATTCTTTCAGATCTCTTGCATCTGAAGATGCCACATGATGTTAAAATTTTCCATTTTAGGATGTCTAAGGGGAGAATGAACATGTTCAAGGAAGATAAATCCAGTTCGAACGAGCAAATACATGAAAGGATGTTCTCAGAGTTCTGAAGCATAAACTGACAGAACCAATACAGAGAGAATTATAGTCCAATACTACAGATCTGGAGAGAAACATTTTCAGAGAAGTATCGAGCTCAACCACAGAAGCATAGACGACTTGGCTTTGAGGGAAAGCTAAAGTAGAAATGAGAGATGTAGGTTTGGAATGTTTTCTTTGGCAATTAGTTTGTTCTTACATTCAAGGAAACAGCATTTAATCTGAAATAGTAAAACAAACAAACAAAACCCCCCAGAAACAAGCAAATAAAACCCCAAGAGCAAGCAAAAAACTACAAAAACTAAACCCCTTGAGACAAACCACCAAATCAAAGAAAAAGCCCACTGAGAAAGTATCAAAGGTATCTGACAAATCATCAGCTTCTCCTACACAGAGTCACAACTAAAAACTTTTACTTACTATTTACTCCTTCTTCTATGGCTATGTGATCTTAGCCACAGGTCAGATCTCTATATTAACCAGACAAATAACAAGGCAATAAGCCTTGAAAGGCAACATAAACATGGTCACAGCTTATGATAAACTGTCCCCTGGTGCTAGTCTAGAAACTCTACTGTGTCACAAAAAGAGTTTTTGTTTATATATGTATACTTATTCTGAGTACTGACAGTATAGCATGACAGCAAGATATGTCAGTTCTTAATGTACGTTCAGCAACTGAAATGGACTTTTTTATGGTAGTGTACCTCAGAAGTGCTTTTCATGCCTGATGAAGCCTAACTAATCTGGGCTCTGTGTCTGAGGGCTGTGTCAAAATTTCAGGCTAATAAATGCTTACTTATGAAAGGCTGGTTGTCCATGTAAGAAGATACTCTTCAGTTAGCTACTCACTTTTCTCAACACATGTAAATACTAGAGAATCAATCAAAACAAAACAAAAACAAAAAAATCCACAGTAAATACATTTATTATGCATCTCTAAACGAAAAAGAATGACAGGGGCAATAGTGAGAGTGATTCGGGGAAAGATATTTCCACAAAAGTGAAGGAAGCTCTCCATGGTCTGCCTCCAAGTTCAGTCAGAAAGCAGGGCTTGGCGGAGGGCAGCATTATCTAGGAGAGCCATGCAACTGATTGTCACTCTGCTCCTCCACAGCTTTACATCAGGCATTGTCAGGTCAGTGCTGCTGTCCCTCTTTCACTCCCTGATCCTGCAAACCAACCACAGCTGGCTAGCATTGTTTGCAATCCACCAACAATCAATATTGGTCAACTGGGTCCAAGGGTCATGACACTGTTCCTGGTACAGCTAAATCAGCAGGATTCAGAGGAGTAGGAAGAAAAGTGCAACTTTCAGTGGCAAACCCGAGTGGTGGCATGTTCTTTGTCATGGCAACTGACTGAGGCTTCTTGTATGACCTGTCAGAAATCTCAAGTGTTTGTAGACCATTACTGTTTGACTGAAAGTAGGGCTGAGATAGAGGGGAGTTTTTCAGTGCTAAAGGTCTTTGCTCTGGTGCATGTGTTGCTGTACCTGCCTGCTGTTTTGTAAAATCATTAAATATTTTGTATTCCTCAGATATATTATTCTGTCCTTCCAGAAGCAGCCTTAGAAATTACATTTGCCACAGGAGAGTCTAGAGACACAACTTTTATCATAGAGATGGCACAGATTCTCAGAATTATTAATAAATATTCCCTCTTCTATACTTTTCTTTTTTAGTTAATGGAAACTCATACTGAGATTTTTTTAAGATGCTCCTGTTTACCACATTTTCTGTGACTTCAGTTGTATGGATTTTACAAGTTGCGCTGCATAATGAGGACATCACTCGGAGAAAGAAGATGGCATTGATTATATACTGAGATGTTTGGCAAAATAAAACCAAAATCAATTGCATTTGTTTGGTTTGTAAGTTCAGTTAAATCATTGTTTAAAATGTGTGGTTCAATTTAAAGATGTATGGCTGCATGCATCATGGTCCTCTTTGGTGTTTTGTGTTTCTGTATTACAGACCAAAGTCATGTTTCTTTGGAGTGCACATAAGGACAAAATTTGGCTTTAATGATGCACTTTTGGGCAGTCAGGCATTTAACCCGAAGACTATGTTGTCAGAAAAGTTGTTTAAGAGTGAGAATTTTTATGAACAGATTATACAAGACTCTTTGGCACCACTTCTCACACAGTCCCTGTAAATCAGGCACAACTGCCTTATTGAAGTGAATAGAGTTAGATAATCATAAAAGTGGTGTAAATACAGGGAAAATTAGGGCCATCGAATTTGAATACTGACTTTTAACATCAGTTTTTAAGAGATTATTAGCCTTGAATTTTCAGTAGGACTCTGCTTTTTTGCACAGAATGCTAGACCTTATAGACATAGCCATAATTCTGAAAAGAGGCTGTTGTGTCTACTAACACACACACAATTTAATGCAGCCCTGTGAACACGGTATTGTCTACTTCTACTTGCCCACCTGGAACACATCTTTCACTACTGTATTTCACTGCTCACTGTGCTATTCACCCTGCTTTAACTGTTGTGTTCTTCTGCTCTGAGTTGTCAAACCAGCAAATAAATACTCTCTGCCACAAGACTAGTGAATTTTTGCATATTCCTTTGCATAGTTAAACCTCTTAACCCCACCAGAAGTTCTTAGTATTTCTAGACCCTGATTAAACTTCCGTTTTCAGGAAACCCAGTGAATATTTTGCTTCATACGAAGTAAATTGATTCACGGATGAAACAAAGTGTACTTCTACTAGCATTAAACATCTTTAATATATTCATTTATTGCAGATGTTTTATTCTGAGTCACAATAAAACCACAGGATTTAATTTGTCATAAATTGCATTTATCAGAATAAATGCAAGTTTTTTGCCTTATATAGTGATTGTTGGCTCAAGCTGTGACAGTTCTGAAGAGAATGATTACACATATATTAGCCAAAAAAAAATAATAATTTATTTTACAGACCCTGTAAAGCAATCTTCCATGTGGATTTTTATTTATCTCGTGCATTACAGTAAGTCATTATTCTATTACTGTGATTTTGCTGAGAATGTATGTGGATTTCATATAAGCATCTAGGCGTTTGTGTAGTCTCCTAATTATTTTCTGATTTTTTAGCAAGAAATTCGAGCAATTCTGGATTTGGAGCAAACGTACATGTCTTCAGTATTCATTATTTTAAACTGGTTAGTTTTGTGAGTCTGGGGAGTTTTCAGAGCTTAAAATAAAGAGGAGGAAGCAATCAAACATTCTGTTTGCTGATGACTCATTTATTCAAAAGACCATACAAAAAATGTATGGTTGACAGGAACTTTGCCATTTGCAAAGGTGACTTGAGGTAAAAAATAAAAAGTTGCTTACAGTAATGTTGCAACCTTTTTATACTGCATTATCATTGCAATTACATCCAGACATCTTCTATTTATGCCATATTCTACATTCTGATAAATAATCTTATTTTCTTACACAGTCCTTTTCCTTCAGTAAAAGACCAGATTCACAGAGAAAATGTATAATTTAGAGGTCAAAGAACAAAAAGTTCCAATAGTAGTAGTAGTATTAGTAATAGCAGCAGTAGTATTAGTAATAACAATACTGTTATTGTAAAAATACCCCCTTGGCTCTTTTCTTAAACTTTGGGTACCTCACATCTCTCAGGTACTAGAAGAACCTGGAATTCTTAAAGCTAAGATTTCTGATATAACCTCTACCTTGTGTTGAAAATTCCTGTAGATCATTGGGCATATTCTAACGATACAAGCAATCTGTTTGTAAGGTATTCTTTATCAGTATGTCGAAGTTAAAGTTGGAATAGGAAACAGCTTAGAGATAATCAATTTAATAATGTGACTGTGTTATGTTCTCAGAAGTCAGTTCAAAGAACATATAAAAAATGTACAACAAACAAAAAAATAAGATATTATGTTATGAGCAGCACTGGCAACCCACTCAAACTTGGAAACAGTACCTAAGATTGACAAATTCTCAAAAAAGTCCAAAACCAACCAAACCAAATGTTGTGGTTCAACCCCAGCCAGCAACCAAGGACCACACAGACACTCACTCACTTCACCAGTAAGGTCATGGAGAGATTTGGAAGGATAAAAGCAAGAAAACTTGTGGTTTGAGATAAAAGCAGTTTCATAGGTAAAGCAAAAGCCACACACACAAGCAGAGGAAACCAAGGACTTAGTTCATTACTTCCCATGGGTAGGTTAGTGTGGATCCATCCCCAGGAGACCAGGGCCCCACCACAGGTAACAGTTACTTGGAAAGACAAGCTCCACCACTCGAAAAATCCCCGTCATGGGTGGGAGTGGAAGGCTTAGAAAAAATTTATAAAAGAAGCCCTGCTGTTGAGTCATGAGGTGCAGAAAGGACTTCCTTGCTTTCTAAACCCCTCCTCAGAGAGGGGTCTAGGCATGACTGAATCCAGTTTTAGCCTCCAATTATGTCAACAGTTTAAATTTAAGAAATTACCGAAGTGTGATTGGACCATTTTGTCCTGCAGGTTTTAATGATTGGCAAAATGTGAATATTTATATAAAATAAATCATTTATTATTACAAATGATCACACAAAAGATTTTAATCAGAATTACTTACTATACAATATAAAAGCTCAAAATCTACTAGTAGGGTACTATAAGATAGGATAGTTAACTACCTTGAAACAAGTATAGAAGAAATTATATTAAAGCTAGCAAAAAGAAATAATTATTAAGTAGGTATTTGATGTAACTCACCCATACCAACACTCGTGGGGAGATGTCTTTCTCTCAACCTCAAGGAGTATCCTTGGAGGGCATCCCCAGCCAAGGGTGGAATCTCCATATATGTATCTCAGGAAGAACATGACTGTATGAAAGGGAACTGGACTTTTATAGTTTAAAGTGATTGACTAGTAGTCACAAATCTATAGGCCATCAGACTGGCTTATCTGTCAAGTCTTGCTTCAAAACCAGGATATGCAATTGCAGTCTGGTCAACCAGGATGGTTTTGGCATAATTTAACACCAGGACAAGAACCTAGTGCCAGCAATTGAATTTACATGATAGTTTGCACGATAACTTGCATAGTATGCATTCTCTAATTGGATTTTAGGTCTTACCAGGGTGGGCTATCTTGCCACACTCCCCCCATCCCCTTCACCTCTGCTTCCTTCTTCTTCCCCCCATTTTATATTCTGAGCATGATGTCATATGGTATGGAATATTTGTTTGGTCAATTTGGGTCACCTGTCCTGGCTATGTCTCCTCCCAACCTCCAATGCACCCCTAATTTTCTTGTCAGAATGGCAGTATGAAAGGCAGAAAAGGTCTTTTCTCTGTGTAAACATTGCTCAGCAATAACAAAAGCATCTCTGTATTATCAACCTTGTGTTTAATACAAATCAAAAACATAGCCCCATACCAGCCACTCTGAAGAAAATTAACTCCATCCCAACCAAAACCAGCACAGCAATGAATTGGCCAATGAACAAAACCCAAACCTAACTCCCAAACACCAAAACCCCTTCCTAAGAAAAATTTCTGGAGAAGAAATCTCTCTCAACTATATTTCCTTTCTTGCTTCATTGCCTGCCTTGATATAAGCAAGTTAAAATTTCTCTAGGTCAAATCAAAATAAAATCATTTGACCAGTGAAATAAATAAAAACAAGCATTATTTGTTAGTTTGGTTTTGTTGTTCTGTAATGCCAGAAAAACCCACACACATACTGGGATTGAAAAACTAGTTTTAACCATAAATTTTTACGGTCAGACAAAGATAAGTGGGCTTTGTACAGATGACCAACCCTTTCTCAAACAGAACTGTAGATTCTAATATTTTCAAATCATGAAAAGCAACAAGTCAAAGCATTCTAAACATCCTTAGAGTGCAAATTCAACTATAAAAGCTACAAGTAATTTTTACCAGCAATGACATACAGTGTATTGTTCAATCACAAACATCAAAGATGACTTGTATCTAGTTTAGGTTTGAATATAGCATACAGGCATCAGAAACTATTCCTGAAATGGAGTATGGGGTATAATAGAAAAGTGACTACACAAATATTTATCCCAACCTATGCAACTAGTATGGCCAAGCCCTCACAAGGGATTAAGGTTTTAAAAACCATAACAATCTGAAAATAGCCTGAGAGTAGGAAATGTCCATACCTACACAGTTACCAGTTCCATGTATAATACATGGATCAGTTTAGATTTTCCATCTAGTCTGCATTTTGCCATGGCTAGATGAAAGACACACAAGCAATGTAACCTACTGGTGCAGTCAGGCAGAATACTAAAGGATCAATATCACACTTTTCTGCTCTCATAAGCAGGTTTACAAGCAATTCCCTTTCAAAACCAGAGTTAGATTGCTCTGCTTAACATGCATTTTACTCTGACAAGTCACTGTGAAAATGCTACTTTGAAGCTTTACCTCTTAATGACTCCTGGATCAAACGTGCACTTTTCAAGTTGGTGTCAAATTATTTCTGCACAATTCACCAAGTCATAGCACACACTTTTTCCCTTTTATATGTGTTCTCATTGATATTTGTGAACTTGTGTAGAATTACTAAACATAAAATAAAAAAAAAGCCAAAATTGTTTCCAAGGATTATATACTAAAAGAAAAACAATTCTTCTCACCATGTCTTTTCTGTATAGGCCTGAAGAGGTAACAGAATAACAGAAAAAATGAATCCTTCCTAAGAAAGAAAACAATTTGATTATTTTTCAAAATCTCACTTGTAGTTATTTTTTTTTTTTATTTTCTCCCTAATGTCATAAGTTGATGATTGTATTATGTACATGTGATAGTGCAATCTCAGAGACCTTCAGTGCCACTGATCCCATAGGAGTGGATAGAAGAAAAACTATACAAAGAGAAAAATCTATGAACACCTTACAGTGACACAGGTGTATAAAATGTGAATGATGCAGACCATAAAGTCTAGTCTGAGGTAAGTTCTCAATAAAAAATATCGCCTTCCTAACCAATCTTTTGTTGCTATAACATATAGAAGCTCCACTGACACCAGAAAAGCTTGGTTTTCCCACATGCTTTGAACTGCCCAAATGCTCTTTCATATTCTCTGATACAGTTAATATCTCAAAGTAGTTATTAACAAGACTAGTTAGAACTATGCTTTTTTGAAACTGTTCTATATTAAACTCTTGTATCAGAACTTTAAATATATACCATGCTACAGAAAAACAAATTAACACAAAAACAACAAAAAGCAAACAAAAAAACACCAAACCAAACCAAGAACAGCAACAACAAAAAACAAAACAAAACAAAACAAAACAAAACAAAAACACAACTTCAACAAAGCAACCAAAGTCCCCAAAAATATCAACAAATCTGAATATTAATCTAAAGGCAGACTTACATTTTTATGTGGAGAAATTAAAATGCAGAACAATAATTTCATCTGATATATTCTAGCTAGGGGGGAAATGAGCTATCAAAAGTATTTACAGAATTCTAAAGCCCTCACATATGTGGTTTAGTGGGAAAGAGAATAATATTAGTTATTCGGCAAAAAAAAATGAACAGTTCAGTAAGAAATTAAAATTTCAACCTGTTCTGACAATAAAAAAAACTGTTACAGTTTCTCATAAGAGAATTGGGATCAAATCTATCATGGGTAAAAGAAGATATTTATTTATGTATTTAGAAACAATTTTATTAAATCAATACTATACATTAAAATTCAGGAAAACAGGGAAATGTGATGTGAAAGTGATATTGTGTACACAGCAGCAAGTTTAACATAAAATTACTTGTTACACAAAAAAAACCCCACACAGAGGCAATTTCAGGAAGAAGTCATCAAGAGTTTTTGTTCATAATCTCATTGTGATGAGAAGAAATGACAGATGACAAAAAGTAATATTTCCCAAGTAGAAATTCAGGATATGGTAAAAATCTGGCAACACTACTACAAATACATGCAGTACAAATATATTATTTTGACTGAAAAATAGGATGCTGTTCAAACATGTAGATGCCCTGGAAGTGTTCAAAGACACGTTAGATGGGGCTTTGAGCAATGTTCTTTAGTGGAAGTGGAATGTGTTCCTGCCCATGGTGAGGAGATTAGAACTAGCTGCACTTCAATGGCCCTTCCAACCTAAGTCATTCTGTGATTCTGTGAGTCTATGAAACTTCAGCACCTGTGAACATTGAGGACCCAAGCATAATAGGCATTCCCTCAATTACTTCTTTTTATAAAGTAGTTTTTTAAGTAAATTTGAGCTTTCTGCTTGTTTGCTTTGTTTTCTGTTCAGAAGAGACATGCTCTAAGCAAAAGCTCATACTTGAGGCTCCTAAGCAATAGAGAAAAATTATTTTCTCTAATTTAATTTTCATCTATCTCATCAACAATTTTACCTTATTAATCTTACCATTAAAAACCTTACACTTCTGTGCCTTCAAGGTACATTAGGTTTTTAATTTGCTGTGATGGGGTTTTAACAAATTATTGTATATCCCATTTTCCATGAAGAAGCTGCTGTCTGCTTTTATAAAAGAATCCCTTACTAATATGTCACCCTGATTCTGCAGACTGTTGCATCCGCAAAGACTGTTAGTTGTTTTCAAAGGGCTCTATTTATTATGTTGCATTGTTGCATCAATGTTGCATATATTTTTAATTTAAACTTTTTGTTCAAGAGGGAAAGAGGAGAGAATACTAATAATTACCTGGTCCATGTTATTTATTTCCAGATTTGTATCTTTCAAATGTCACAGGATCTGCATTAAATGTTTCCTTCACTGATGGCAGAATGTAATCCCAAAATGTGTAAACAATCTAATTCTTCACCAGAATTCTCTCTCAGAATGAGTGCTGAAAAATTATTAACAAACATAGCAACAACTGTCAAAGGCAAAGTTATGGATGGCCTTATTTTTTCCACTTTCTCTCCTATTTCACATGGAAAGAAAGGCATTGTTAAGATATGAAGAAGTTGAGAGCAGAAATTAACAAACAAGAGATTAAGAAAATTAGGTATTCCAACAGTACAGACAACCTGACCAGCTAAGGAAGTGGCACACGTTGAGAAGTGGTACAATATTAAAGGGAAGTAGGTTAAAGCAACACTGGTTTTGAAATTCAAAATCACACTGAAATTTTAGGAAACATAATGTTAAGAATGAAGACATTCAAGGGATTGACTAACCAGGGAAGAATTTAGTAGCGGAAACTCTGGGTTAGGATTTGAAGTGGGTATTTTTATTTTTGAATTTGCTTATTGGACCATTTGGAAGGAATGTTTAAAGAGAGTAAAAACTAACTTAATTACAGGAGGAAAAAAGTGGCAAATAATTTGAAAAATTAACTTATTTATACTTGAACTGTGTCATGCCAGAGATTATGTTTAATTACTGGGTGAACTGAAAGGAAACAGAAATATAGTAGTATATTTTTTTTTTCTATTTCTCCAAATTACTTAAATACTGCAGGTGTTACAGGATGGGCTTTTAAACTGTGTTTTCATTTGTGAGTGTTGGTTTATCTTGTATTCAGGTGTGTATCTTCTGGAGTAATGAATTATTGCCTAACAGTGTCTAAATTTCTATGCTTCTAGGGCTGTATCAACCTCATTTAGCTATTGGTGCCAGCTTAAGTTTTGCAAGTATTTTACTTTCTTAGAAGGTGTAAGATTTTATTTTGGTGATATTACAGTCCTTGGCATTTCTTTTTCTGAAAATGTTTGACCTTGGTAAACCAAAAAGGGATTATTCATTCTGATTATAATGTAATCATCTACAGCAAAACCAAATTCTGGAGTAGCCCTTGAGGACTAATAATTACTGTAGTTTTTTACTAGAACCTAAAAAGGTTGCATTTTTTTTCTCTTAGGCAAGACTGAGAAGTTCATGGAGTTATCACTCTGTATCTTAACCAGGTAGTCATTCTCAATTCTTATCCTACGCCAGTAGTCACTGTCTAAAAAAGTATGTGGTAATGTCTATGTACTACACTTCAGCCCCTACCCTAAAGAGCAAAATAATGGAGGCAAAATTTGAGGAAATATCTCCCTACATGTACCTGAAACACGGTAAGACAATATTCTACATGGAATGGTACGCAATTACCAATAGCGTGTATGAGAAAGGGTAGAAGGTTATGCTAAGTGTTAAAAAGTTCTGGTGTTTCAATGATGTAGAGGTTATACAAGTTACTTATTGTACAGGTCATACAGGTTAATAAGTCACCAAGAGACCCACATGGTGCAGCAGCTTAGATAGGTAGCTTTTTTTGATGGGCAAGACACATTCAGCACAATAGGAGCTCTATGTGACAGCAGAAGCAAAGGCAATGTAATACAAAAGACTGTTTTGTGTTGAAGGGAAAACCTATAGAGTGAGAACCACTATGTTACTCTACAAAAGAAAGCTCACTGACTAATACAGTGACAAACCATTCTCCCAAAGGACTGAAGCACATAGGCATCTCTTCAGCTACCTTTTAATCCCATGAGGGTTTCCATCAGCATTTACCAGGTACCGTGTTAGATGTCTCAGTGACCCATCATGCAACATATTGCAAGAGAAGCAGTTTGTGAAAAAAAAAAATTATTTTTTTTCAAATTTAGCCTGAACTGGGTGGCAATCACAAGAGTGTCATCAAAATTTGGAACAGGTGTCCTAGAGAGATGGGTCATGCCCCAAGCTTGTCAGTGTTTCAGAGGCATTTGAACAGTGCTCCCAATAACATGCTTCAATTTTTGGTCAGCCCTGAAGTGATCAGGCAGTGGGACTAGATGATCACTGTAAGATACTTGAGACTGAAATATCCTCTCCTCTCCTCTCCTCTCCTCTCCTCTCCTCTCCTCTCCTCTC
>JAWWTY010000077.1:82669348-82709407 GCA_035222235.1 Margarornis squamiger
AAAAAAAAAAAAAAAAAAAAAAAAAAAAAAAAAAAAAAAAAAAAAAAAAAAAAAAAAAAAAAAAAAAAAAAAAAATTTATTGTTCAAGAAATTACGCAGTCAAAAGTTGTGACTTTGGTGAGAAAGAAGTATTAGATTTTTAAAGCAGGGGTTATTATCAAATTTCTGTTATCTGCTTTTTCAAAGTATTAGTTCATGTTGTGGAGTCAATCTCTAAGAAACCCCCAAATATATATATATATATATATAGGTGTATATATATACACACACACACACATATATATATATTAAGGGGAGAAATTTACTTTTAATAATTTAAAGCTGAGATTCATTCTGTTTATTCTAGAAAATAGGAGCTTATAAAAAGCAGAACTGGCAAGTGGAATAGGCAAAAGTCCAATAAGAGAAGATGGAGATGCAAGAAAATTTTTCTATCATTAATGCTAATGAATTCCAGCTTTGCCATTCTGGAGCTGGGTTTTGTATTTTTTAGGGCTTTGTTTTTGGGGGGTTTGGCTGTTGTTTTTTGTTAGTTTGTTGCTGTTGTTTTGGTTGGTTAGGGTTTTTTCTATTGTTTGTTATTTGTGGGATGAAGGTTAACATAGGCATCATAGGTAAAGAAAAATGTTGAATTTTTATTTTCCTCTATTGAAGAGTGTTTCAAACAGAACAGGTAAATGGTACAAAGGACATTATAAAAATCTGTAACTGAAAGCAGGCCAGTGTTTTACATAAGGCTACAAAGCTAAGAACTTTCTGAGATAGCATGCTGCTAAAAGGATGAGGAAATTTTGCTTCACGTACAAAGTCAAGTGAGTATGAAGTTTAACAACAGTGCCAGATTCTGCATCTGGGACAGGACAACCCTGGATGTTTGAACAGACTGAGAAATGAGATGTTGGAAAGCAGTGCCATGGAAAGACATCTGGAGGTCCTGGTGGATGGCAAGTTGAATATGAGTCAGCAGTGCCCTGGCAGCCAGCATGGCCAACCATGTCCTGGGGAGCATCAGGCAAAGCACTGACAGCTGGTCAAGGGAGGGGATTGTCCCGCTCTGCTCTGCACTGGAACGGCCTCACCTTGGATATTGTGTGCAGCTTTGGGCACCACAATATAAGAAAGATATTAAGCTATCAGAGAGTGTTCAAAGGAGGGCAACAAAGATGGTGAAAGGCCTGGAGGGGAAGCTGTACAAGGAGTGGCTGAGGTCACTCAATCTGTTCAGCCTGGAGAAGACAAGACCTCATTGCAATTACCACTTCCTTGTGAGGGTAAGAGAAGGGTAGACACTGATGTCTTCTCTGTGGTGACCAGTGACAGGACCCAAGGAAATGGCCTGCAGTTGTGTCAGGGGAGGTTTAGGTTGGACACAGCAAAAAGTTCTCCCAGAGGGTGATTGGGCACTGGAACAGTCTCCCCAGCAAAGTGTTCACAGCACCAAGCCTGACAGAGTTCAAGAAGCATTTGAACAATGCTCTCAGGCACGTGGTATGACTCTTGGGACTGTCCTCTACAAGGCCAGGAGTTGGATTTGATGATCCTTGTGGGTCCCTTCTAGAATATTCTCAGAATATTCTGTAATTCTGAGTGCTATGCTTGGTCAACTGATAGTAGCAGAAAGAGTCCATCTTCTAAGAGTTCATTGGAACTTCGTTTTTCAGAATTTCAAGAGTTGTTTATCTCTAATTTGTTGTTCTGTCATTCTTGCTTCTAACATTGCATCTTCCTTGTAATATCAGCTAAACTATTTACTGCCAAAAAGTAAAATTAAAAAAAAAAAAAAGAAAAGAAAAAGAAAAAAATTACCAAGCTGTGATTTTATGTGCAATAAAGATGAAATTTTCAAATCAGCCAGTTCAATGACAGGTGTATATTCCCCAGGAATACCTAAAGGAATGTACTTTACTTCCTACTTTGTATGCTATTTTCTGATCACTGGAGACCAACTGAATACTGAATTACTTTTGATCAAATGAAACATTTCATCTTTGACCTCCACACAAGTTAAAAAATACTGTACAAAGTAGACTGGCACCAGAGGATAAGGATCTAGACAGGAGGTAGAGGACAAGTTTATCTATGTTCCTAATTTTCACAGTATGGCATAAAAGCACAAAGCAGCAAATATCTTCATGGAGAGCTTACTAGAGCCCTTGGCAAGTCTTCAGTGAATACTTTTACCTTCTCCTCCAGAAAGTAGTAGCAGATGTGTTCACTCCATGATGCTATATAATTGGTCTGAAAGATACTACGGACAGAAAGCCTCCATACAAAATGTATTGTTGATGCCCCACAACCACATAGCAGAAAAAAAGTAAGTTGCCTAAGGATAAAAAAATTAAATTCATGAAGACACTTAAGTGATTTAGAAGCCCAAGTTGGACCCAAGTTCCAAAACTGAAGTATGTTTGTAAGCTCAAAGTCTCAGAGGAACATAGGGCTTTATATAGGATGCAGTAGACTCGGTGGTGCCACAACTAAACTACTTCCAGTACCTGAGCCAGTCAGTTTAAAGTTGGCGCACATATCTGTGGTTGGAAGACTACCCTGAGGGTTATTGACTCAAATGCCTAATTCATTTCTGAAAATGGGTCTTGGGACTCTTAGCTGGCTTAGGACCCTCTAGAAACATACAGGGTGACTCAGCCTTGCAAGGCTCAAATAGCCTTTGACTATCATTGCCACACAACAAAGAACAAAATGAAGGAGATATTTGGGTTTTCTTTGGTTTGTTTTTGGGGTTTTTTCTTTCTTTGGTTGGTTGGTTGGTTGGGTTGGGTTGGGTTTTTGGTATTGTTTTTTGGGGGTGTATGGGGATTTTGTTTGTTTTGGGTTTTTTGTTTGGTTTTTGGTTTCTTTTTGGTGGTGGTGGGGAGGGTTTATGTAGCAACTTCTGTACAGTACTTAATTTTTAATAAAATGCAAGATTGATTTCATCATATATTTATCTACTGTTGGAGTTGATCTTAAATATCTTTTCCAAGCTAAATGTTTCTATGATTTGATGACTCTAAGTATAGTGTTTATACATGGTGTTTATATATGTCTATATACATTATATATACATACATTATTGATACTGCTAAGTATGGCATGGCATATTAAACCAAGTGGTTAACCAGGCATAAATCCAATGATAAATCCAATGGACCTGTGTCAGGAACCAATGCATAATAAGATTAATGAAGTGAATAAATGCCACATATACAGTAATACCCCTTCAGAATATTCTCAGTTACCATAGATAATTAATTGTTGATTCTTCACCCTTTGCTGCATACTTTGTCAGTTAAAAGAATGTCTCAAAATACAACCATACTCTCAAAATGTTCTCATACAGTAACTATGTATTTCTCAGCCTTGTCTTGTAGAGCCAACAAAGAGGTCAGATCAGAGAAATACAATTGCGGATACAGGAGCAACTTTATGAGGAAAAAATGAAAAAAACATACAGTATGTTGTGATTGTCTTGGTCTGAATACATAGGATTTTTCAGAGCAAGAATACCTATAGTTTGCTCCATTATTAACCTGTAATAATCATATGTAATGATCAGGTTATTTTTTTTTTCCATTTAGTTTATAGTGCATGCTATATCCTGAAGTAACCTCATCTAATCTACTAAAAGCATCACTTCAGCTCAATAACAAGAGTTTTCTATGATGGCAAGGTAAAGAACCTCGCAACAAAATCAGCTCTCTTGTTTAGAAATTTATTGCCAAGTCTTAGCAAAAGACAAGACAAATTCTCAGTGATACTCAGACTTATATTTCTAATTTGTTTTACTAAATGTCTGAAAAAATTTTTCTCTCAGCTGCTTCATCCTACATACTGTCCAACAGAAGTTCTTCCATAATGTTTAATGCAAAATATTTTGCTTTACTACTTGGATACTTGTAGAGTAACTCTCTTCTAGAATTTGAATTAACTTTCTGATCCTTAAAACACTGTTGGTTTTATGTATGAGGGACATAATTGTGTATTATTTGAAATTGTGACTTATTTCACCACAGTGTGTCATAATGATTTCCGGTTTATTTCACCACAGTCTGTCATAATGATTTCTGATTTACTTTTACTGAAATAAGCACATACTTCTTAATTCTTTCATTTCAGCTTGATATCATTGAGGCTAAAAATGTATTTTCCTGGGCTCATTTAAGGTGAAGAGTCCCTTCAGTATTCATATTATTACTTTTGTCACTTTCTTCTTTCTAATCTGTCTTGCAAAGATCTCATATATTAATTTTTCTTTCAGTTAAAATGGCACAGGTCTGATAGTGCCCTCATTACCCAAACTGTTATTCCTCCCTCTGGCCTCACAAACCATAATAAATGATGTTTCTTTTGGGGGAGTCCAGGAATGACATTCTGAGTAATGCTTTAAAGATGGGTCTCAAATTGGATTTAATTTACATTTAATAAGACATGTATTGTATTGCAAATTAATTATTACTGACTGTTGAGCGTGAGTTTTGAGAATTAATAGTTAAGGAATGAATAGTATGTTTATTATATGGAGGGTTAGAGAACATCAATTATATTTCTTTCAAGTAAAGAAGTGGTATTTGTTTGACATAAGGTAATTATTTATTCAGCTCTGAAAAAATAATTATCTGACCTTTGTAAAAAAGCTCTGTTAATTAAAACAACTAGATAAAAAACTTCACAAAAAGTTCTAATGGATTTTTATTTTTTTTACCCGACTCTTTCTTTCTTTGAATGGGTTTCTACCAGAAATTTTGAACTTCATCACTTCTGTAAATGACTCCAAATTGAGTCATGTCAAAATATATTGTAGCCATAAATTTCTACTCAATCAACTTTAAAAAAGGGATAAATTTTTCATGTTTTATCATGTTTTCAAGATACAGTTCTTTGTAGGGTGTAGAGTGTTTTTGGTATCTTTGAACTAAAATATATCTGAAATAAATTAAAAAATAAGAAGCTTCAATTATGTATATATATATATATATATACACACACATATATATATAAAATTATGCACTTCACATAAAATTTTATTCTGAAATTCTGGTTACTTAGTAACTTCTAATGATGTACCAGAAATATGTCATATTGTTTTGGTAATTTTGTTTGTGGATTTTTTTTTTTTAAATGCTCTGACATTACAGTTCACTTTTTGATAGATTTAAAATTTCCTGACTGACTCTTATATCACCTCACTTTTACATGACAAGTCTTATAAAAATATATAAAAATATTTCACAAAGATATTTAATGAGCATTTCAAAATTAACTACTTGCAGTTAACTATTGGTAGTACAATAGACCTGATTCTTCACTGTGTTGCTCCTTCTGCAGTCATTAGCCTTTGCAAAGTATAGATAAGCAACGTGTAAAATATGACAAAGTACTTTTGTTAATCTTTACCCTGCTGCTCATAGGTTTAAGTGAGTGTTTAAAGAGGAAGTAAAAGCAATCCCAGTCACTACAGAATATCTGTTTTCTTCTACTCCCCAGTCCTCCTCTGGTTCAAGGATGACCACATGGACGAAAGTGTCAGGTTCATTCCTGTAGTTCTGGCAGGAAGAACATGTCCAAAGTTTAATGTTGTTTATATTCTTGAACTGATATGTGTGTATGATATCAAATTGACCTTTCTGTTATTTTGCCAGTTTGATTGGGTAGCCAGTCCACTTTCTTCTATAAGCTACTATAATAGGGCTATAAACAATGCAGGAGTCAAGTGACCACCCAATCAAAGTATAAAATATTGAAAAGGTCAAAGGAGTGCAGCTCACTACTAAGATTCATTGAATATAAATTAGACATTAAACTCCTGATATCTCATTCCCTTGACTGAGTAGTAATGAGAATGGAAAATGGCAGAAAATTAATCCCTTCTCATTAAAAAGCTTGTAATGAGAATGTGGAACTTAGTCGTAATGTAACCTGTTCTCATTACAGTCATCAGGAAAGGGTCTTTGTGGTCTTCTTCAGATGTCACAGCAGTGAACTTTTTCTCTCTAATAAAGTAGTACAGTGAATGTGGTTACATTACCTGCTACTCCCTTGTATAGGTTTTCTTCACAGTAAAATTGTCTTAAAGTGACATAACCTTTTTCATTCATTGACACTGGAATTCCTGATATATCTAGATGTTATATTAATGTGAACATATATCCGTGTCAGATGTATTTACAGTGCTGCCAAAACCAGGAAGATGTCTGTATCCTATAAAATTTCAGTGTAATTTGCAGACTAAGTCTCCTTGGAGCATTTTTCAAAGTCTAGCTTGAGTGAAGGGTGACAGAAATTTAATATCCCAATGATAATTATTCAAATAAAAATGTGTACACATTGGTTAATGATTGCAGACTATCAATGGGGTAAACACCAGAAAGGTGGTTACATAGCTACACACACACACACGCACACACACACAAATTGTTGACAGAAAAGGACCCATCTATTTCCATTTTCTACATCAAATTCCTCAGTGCCTAAAACATATAATTTATCACAGTGAATTTTACAGTCTCCTTGATGTTGAAGTGCATCCAGATTTTTCCCTAACAGTACTTAGATTGCAAAAACAGAAAAAGTAAAAAAAAAAAACAAAAACAAACAAAATACTGGAACTAAACAATATTTTTCTTTCCATGAAAAAGTAGGATAAAATAACTTATTTTGATGAAGTTATACAAGTAAATGTTCATTTTGGTTCTCAGTAACTGAATACAGCAATTAAGGAAAAAAAAAAGTAATTTTTTTTTTTTAATTGAAAAATGCATGTCAAAGCAATTTGATTATGAAATACGAGGAGGAAAAAGTATATAACATTGTGTGAATTAGGTTACCAGAACGACCTGTTTCCTACTCCATGGAACTGACAGGGGTGCATTTATTCTAGTAGGAAGAGTTATCCCTGCACACTGGTACTGCTGAGGGGGACATCCTGACAGATGGCCCCACATCTCACATTTCTTGCCCTGGGACCCACATGACAAGTGTAGATATTTAGTCAGTGAGATTGCTCTAATATGCATTTTACATCACCACACTGGGAATGAAACCAACCACGGTGCTCCTCTGCAATCTAGTAAATCCCTGATGCCATGAGAAGTTTGTTATGAAATGTGGGAGGTTGTAATGAACTAGAGAGAGAAGGTCTTCGGTAGGAGAAGAAATTCCCAACACGCTCATCTGCATACAGACACGCTTTCAAATTCACACATATTTTCCAGGGCTGTAAAAACTCACAAGCCAACCAGAGGTGGTCAAACTGAAGGTCTTTCCATGTAAGTTTCAGCCCACTTTGCGCAGTGGGAAATGATGGCATGCAACTCTATGGCTGCTCCAAATACCCTTGACAGCTGCAGGTTACAGAACTACCCACAGGCAACCCAGGAAAAGCATCTGTAACAGCACAGCACAGTAACTTGGCCTGTCTAAATTATGCTGGCAGCAGCTCTGGTTCTTGAAACGCTCTACAACTGGAAAGTAGAAAAGGGCTAATTTCACCTCTTCCATCTGGCCTGACTGTACCAGTATGTGAAATGACTCCAACTATCAACCTAAGTGTATTTTCTTAATGCGGTTGGTGAGTACTTACAATCACAGATATGAACACACAGACACACATTCTTATGTATCCTCTCCAGCACTTCCAGATGGATTTTTTTCTCTGAAAGTGGTCATGAAAAGACCTGTGTTTTCTTTGCTGTTTCTTGGAAACTACTGCTAATTTCCACAAGCAATCTGCTCCTCCTAATTTTTAATTCCAATAATTTATTGTAATGCTGTGGATTTTTTTTAGCAAAACAATTAAAGATATGCCAGTTAGTATCATGTAGGTACCTGTGGGAAAAAAAAATAACTTTGACACTTCAGTGTTGCCTAGGATCAAAGAATTGTACTGCAGAAACAAAGGGTAGACTGCAGATTTCCATTCACACCAAAACACTCTGGAAGGAATACTGCCAGTTAAGCCAAATTCTGTCCAGTGTCCTTGTGCAGTCTACAGGGAAACAAAGTGAGCAGATCAATCTCACTAGCAAACAATCAACCTGGTAGAATCAACAAATATACCGACACCTAAGACCAGCACCATAGATAATTTAGTGTCCATAAACTTCCTAAGACTTTGCTGAAATGATGCCCTTTTTTGCAGCAAATTTTCACATCCATACCAAAAACTCACTAGCACAAAGTTACCAGCTCTTTAGCTATCTATCAATTTCTTATCCCACAAAAGCTTCACAGGTTTTGGTAAACATCTATGGAATGATTTCCCAAATACAAATTTTCTTTTATTTTTTCCTCTGATTTCCTGAGAATTAAACTGCCGATGTCACAATACCTTCTGTCATGGGCCCATGTGATTTTTCAGCTTGTCTCCAAATACTCTCTTTCTGATATATATTTTGGAATTAATCATACTTTTAGATTACGTTTATTTTGGTTTTCTTTATGTAGAACCTCTCAGAGCCCATCTATGAAACCAAAATTTTCCACATCATTTAATATCAAGATGTACCTACCAGAAGTGACTGTTATCCAGATATTATTATCTGTGCATTCAAGGCCTTCTCTGGTGGAAGGGGAAGATAACCCATTTCATTGTTTAGTTTCCACTCCAGTACTCACAGCTCACAAATACTAGCCCTCCTCTTTGCATCTTCTAGCTTTGTAATATGATATTCTGTGCTTGCTTCATGAGGTAGAAGTATCTAAAACAAAACAAAAAACAAAACAAAAACAAAAACAAAAGTTCAATATCAGGTTAGAATCTATTAAATGGGAACAACTTCTGTACAGATGTCTGCAGACACTAGCATCTGTTCAAGACATACTGTGTTAGGAGTTGTCCCAAAGGATAATACCATTGGGAGTGACTCAAAGAAACTGTGATGAAAACATTCTTCCAGCTACTTGTATTAGTGCTCCTTGGGAAGAGAAAAGAAAAAAAAATTAAAAATAAACCCCACCAAATATTCATAGACTAATAAGTGTTTGCCACAAATCACTTGTACTTATTCTGACTTTGACCAGGGTATAATTTCATTCATTCTCAGCAAGACTTGCTTACCTAAGCTAACTGACTTAAGTAGAATTTAAGCAGGATTTAAGAACATGTTTAATGGTGGATAGAGACTTAAAAACAACTTTGTGGACACTAGTAGATTTAAGCAAGAAAGTATATTTCATTTTTAAATTGAGCCCTCAAACTAGTAGGACATATCCAAAATGCAGAGTCCAAAATGAACTACAATCCCTTTTGGATCTCCAGTAGAGCTTGGATGATGCCTGAATCTTTCACCAACACCACTATAGAAAACCTTTAAGTGTTGATAAACAAGAATAAAATCCATAAATGTACCACAGGGATAAGTTACACCACATGCCTCCTGTGAAAGGAAAAAATCTGAATCAAGTTAACATTACTGAATGGATCTTCAAGTCAAAAATGTATGTATATACATATATCAAATATATATATTCAAATATGAATATGTTGAAATTCTATTTTTGGGAGTGGTATAAACACGCATTTATGCTACTGTATAATGAAATAGGGTTTCTTGAAACTTTCGTTCACCCATTATCTCTTACAGATTAGTCTATGATGTACAGAAACAAAAGTTGATATTGTTATAAAAAAAAAATATTATCTCAGAAAAGTGACGTTCTTGAGAAAATCTGAACTATTTTCTCTCTCCTGTGGAAAAAAAAAAATATTAAGAGTTAAGCAAACCTAATGTACTAAGGTGAGCAATTTGACAAGAAAAGAATAGGAGGAGGTGGATGAAAAAGAAAACGGACTATTTCAGTCCCCCACTTCTGATCATCCCTCTGAGTGCTGATTAGAAACTACCCTCACAAAGGAGAATGGAAAGTTACTTTCCAGTCTCAAAACTGGGACCTTCAGTTCTGTAAATTGTTGTGCAATGTACCTATATACTACACTAAAAATTAATTTTATGCCTTGTTACCATTAAATTGTTGTTGATTTAGCAAAACAAACAAAAAAAAAAAATAAAAAAGCATGTATTAAATGAGGATCCTTAGGCATTTGGGTAAAAACAGCATTAGTTTCTCTCAGGCTACTAATTCTTACCATGAGAGAGGTCAGTACAATGATATTAGTAAAGCAGCTATATTTTTCAGCCTCTTATTTTGTCTGCCTCATAAAAAATCAAGGAAAATCATACACTACTCTTTGCCCAGCATAAAAGTATGACCTGTGAAAGAAAGATGGGCTGGAAAAAGATGAAAGTATTTCAAATGGAAAAAAAATAAAAAATAAAATAATCCAAACAACAAAACTAAAACAATCACCAGCTTGTGGACAATCTTATTGTCATCTTCAGGGTCAAATTCTCCTGGTTCAGGGGTGAATGAGTTGATCTGAAGGAAAGGTCCGCACATATAAATAATCTCATGGCTCAGTTTAGATTCTACTTGTTGACAAAGTATCTCCTTTCTAGTCTCTATGGCTTGTGATATCATATTGTTTATTATCTGCCTATTTGTGGATCAAATAAGAAAGGTCACTTCCATTAATCAAAAGGTCTGTAATGTTCTCACAAGTCAAAAATTATCTGAAATTATATACTTGTTCTTTATAAAACTACCTCTTAATAGGCAAAAACATACAACACACTACCATGCCAAATGATTTGGAAATTCCTAGAATTACAATAAAACACAGACCTTCATGAGCATGTGATGCAAAGCCTGTTTGGCCTGAATATTTTTCTACGTGTGCTGCATAATTTTAACTTGGCTTTCAGGTAATGCAGCTGTTCCAGCTACATAAAGATCATGCTCCTGGAAACAGTTTATTTGAGCCATACTGCCGCTCAGGTATCTTTCATGGATCCCTTACCAATAGCCCATTGACTCCTCTCTGAGCTCTAGTTCATGAGACATCAGAATAAACCAGATACAGACTGGGGATGTAGCTGGCCTGGTGATGGAGACTTCATATTTTCTGATTTCCAACTCTCCCCAAATTTTTCCATACAGCCTCAACAAAGATTAAGTTCTCAAGCTTCTTCCCTCCTGTGAGATGTGGGTGATAACTTTCTTTTTCTGCTCACTGCCTTTACACTGAGCAACAATTGGTGTGCATTGCCTGGTGTGGGGCAAGACTTGGTGTTATGGTCCCATCTGCTCCTCTCCATGCACAAGAGCTGCCTGAAGACCTGGACAACAGCCCAGAAGAGAATGCTAGCACACTCCCTGTCACATCTCTAGTTGATGCTTGGTCTTTGTGTCTTTTATTTCCATTGGCTGATGGAAAGGCATATTACTAACCCTGCTTTGTTGGAAGGGCTACATCATGCACATCAACCTGAGTATTAATCTTTTCTCCATATAAATAGAAACAATACAACTATATTGCCTGCACCCCTAGAAGCATTCTTTGAGCAGAATTTGGAAATTTAGATTAAAGAAAAAAGATGTCATATTAAAAAGTAAGCCTTCAGCTAACAGTCTTGTCCTATGGTATGGGACTTTCTGAGACACAAAGTTCAGTGACAATAGAATACAACACTATATTTGCAGTTTCTTTAGGGGGTTATAGTGCATAATGTGAACAGATCACTCAAAGAGAGTTTTGCTACAGGAATTCTTTATTATTACTATTGTTATTGTTATTACTGAGAATCTGTAATGATTGCTTTGCTGCTGTGTATTTCCCACCCTGACTCCCAGGTACAGAAACGACAAAATGTTTCAACAGATGAAAGGCTGTCCTTAGGGTATTTCCAGCTCAGTAAGAAGTGGCAAGTACAAGACATCTCACAAGAAAGCCTATATTTTAGCAATTTATAGCTGTATTGTGCACAGCACGATTCTTTTGAGCAAGATCTTTGGGCACACTCCTTTGTCCATGCTAAGTATATCTCCCTCCTTGACATTCTTCTTTTGTCTTTTTTTTTCCTTCTCCTGCTTTTTTCTTTAAACAAGGGTAGCTGCAGGCTGCTCCTCTAGTTTCACTAAGGCTTTAGACTTCAGTATTAGGTCAGGTCTGTGAACTCTCCTGTTATGTTAAAAACCATGAGACAAATTCTAGTTCCCTTGTGGGCCGTCAGAATTTTGCCTTTGACTTCAATAGGACATGATCATACAGAGATGCTTTGTGCAAAGATTCAGGAAAGGAGGGCTTTCCTTTCCTCCCCATTTAACTCTCTGGCAGTTGTCATTTTTGGTCCTTGGATATATAGCTTCTTTGAAATGAAAACATTATATAGCTCTACAGTGTAGACTCTCTCACACACATCTATCAGTTCACTCTGCTGAAGGGGGTGAAGACCATTAGTTATTCTTAGCAAACATTAAAACTAAATGACAGAGGCATTTACTTAAGGTCATCATAGCGACTGCTAACAGGAAAAGGACCTAAGCTCAGGCTTTCTAATTTCAAGGCCAGCAGCTTGCTGGAGAGAGAGTAACAGCCTGAGAGAGATATATTTACTGAAGGTTTTTTTTTCATTGTTCTAATTTTCTTACTGAAAAAAATAATTAATAGCTTATGCTCTGAAACAGGAGTCAAACTACTATTTCTGTATCCAGTTCTCATGAAAGATGGTGAAATTTTGGGGATAAGATCTCATAGTGCAACAATGAAGTACTAGACCTATCTAAATTTCACTCAAGTATTGGATCCACAGTTGAACTCAACAGGTAATAATCATAAATAATTTATCAGATGTAATTAATGCAGAAACACCTTTAATAATAGTCACTATTAAGTTTCTGCATGGCTCAGAAATGAGTCAATGGCTCAATTAAATAGAGGTATCTAAACACCACAGCAATAAATTGCTGCTGTGATATATCTTGTACCTAGAGGAAGCTCACAACTTTGAAAATTAGGAATTGCTTCTGTAAGAGACCCTGAAAAGTTGAATAACTCTAGATTCATCAGCATCAGAAGTGTTGCAGGTGCTAGACCTGACCATGCACTAACGAAAACCAGTACTGGAAGTTAAATAGTTATTTCAACATAGTTCTGCAACCACACTCATAAACACTAACAGGAAGGAAGTAGGCACTGCTTCTTTTCTGAGAGCAATGAGCAGTATTTCTCTGCTCAGAAGTTCTTTGTACCATGTCAGTTCTGCACTTATCTGTCCCCTCAAATCCCCTTTGTGCTGAAAAAATTAACAGTTGAGGATACTGAAAGTTTTGGTTTTCCAGTCTAATGTTACAGAGCAAAAGAGGATCTCATAGTTTAAATATGCATAAGGATTTGGGGAGTTCTGTTTCTTTTGCAGTTTCTGTTCCACTCCATAAGGGCTTAAAAACAAACAAACAAAACACCCAAAAGTTAAGCATATTGTTTCCTATTTATTTTTACATTGTCTTTATATCTAATGTATGATACCAGCATGCTTTTCATTGATTTCTATGAATTTTGTAGTAGAGAAGAGTTCATGCATGTGGGAGCATAAGATAAGAACTTACAGATGTACAGAGGAGTATGTGACTCCATGGCTACAATGTTAAAAACTGTAATTTACAGTATTGATTGACTGTTGCCCTGACTCATCACTGCAATGCTGGCTGCATCAATTGCATTGCTGCCAATATCAAACTATCCTATATTTCTATGAGCACCTAGCCTTAATGCAATACTGTACTGAGACATTAGAAAAAGAAAAGTAAGCACACATATATTAGGAATACAGATATAGATTTTATAGAAAGGGTGAGCTAATGGGTCAAATTTTGCAGTTGGCTACTCACCTGTAATACCTACAGAGAGCAAAGAAATGGCACAGCTGAGATTGTTGAATCTCATAATAACCACAATTTGGCTTGCTTATGTGTACATACCATTTTATATTGCTGTTATACGTTCAGCCTGCACATTTCCACCTACAAACAGATATGCCAGTCTGAGTGCCAAAGTTAATTCCTTAAATCCATTTCGGTGCTTGTAAATGTGGGCCCTGTTTTTCATAACAGTGAAAGAAATGCAGTCCCCACTCATTTTAATAAGACATCAGGATGCTTCCTGAAAAAAAGACAACCTATGAAGAAATATTGACACATTTTTAGATATAGTAATAAAATTCCTTTAAAAATCTGAAGTCTCCTTGGTTTGCTCTTTTGCATGACAACTTCATGTCCTTGAAATTATAAACCACAGAATACCCTACATGGTGGGGCAGATCCTGTTATGCAGCCTACCAAAGGGCAACAACAGACCAGGCATGGCACACTGTCCAGGCTCTTTTGCAATGCTGCAGATTCTCTCTGGCTTTGGAGAAAACAAAAAGAAACAGCATGGCAGGTGTGTGTAAGTGCCCTACACTTCAGACACTGATGGAGAAAAACTGAAGGAGCACCTAGGAGAGGCTGGAATACTAAAATTCCTGTAGTTTAGCTAATAAACACATTACATTTGTTTGGTCTCCAAATTCTGTTTGAGTAAGATTAGTAAAAAGACTGCAATCAGAAATCTTAATGGTTGATTGAGCTTCCAATTTCATTTAATGAAAGTCAAGATAAGTTGTAGTATGAAACTGGTTTATTGACTCTGTAATGAACAAAGATCAGATTGTCCATGCTGATTAAGGATGATTAAGAAAACATTTCTGATTTTGTCGACCTCCAAAGTTATAAAGAATGGGCTCCAGACTTTCAAGAGAACAAACTGCCTCACAATAAATTATCATGATTCCAGCCGTTTGTTTTTAGAAACACTTCAGGGTAGAGGTAGAAAAAAGACACAGCAGTAAAAAAGTCTCTTGCACAGACTTTTAGAGCTTTCCTTCAATAGCAAATTTAAAACAATTTAATTGCAATAATAAATACATACCACTACACTATATTTTATGTTCTTATGTATATATGGTATGTTAATTTTTGTAGTTCAAGGTAAATAACCAAGTCTGATCTGTGGTAACATCCATAGTATATAATCATGTCTTCTCTGAGACCTCAACAGAACAGTTCTGGTACTTTCCTGGTGCTTGGCCGAGTTTTAATCACCAGCAAGAGGAAGCTGTGATAACCAGTAAGAACAGGCATGTACCATAAGCGCATGAGCAAAGGAGAAAGAAACATTGAAAATATTCAGCAACTTCTTCAGTTTTGAAATCTCAAGTCTACAATTATTTTTGCTTTACTTTAATGGAAAAGAGTCCTGCTTGTGCTTCGAACTGCAAAATCAGAGATTTTTCAGTCCTACTGCTAATGGAAGAATTGGGCATGACAGTCAAATATTCAGAGGTGTAGAGTCAAAGCGTCAAAACCTAACACACATTTCTGTGTACAACCTTTGTGTACCTCTAAAGACAGTCATGATTTTTGTACAGAGAGTATACACAGGTTGGAGTAAATGTACTCTACTGTAATGACACCATAGTTGCAGAGGTTTTTAAAATAATAACTAAATAACAAACAAAAAAAAAATAAAATAATAATTAAGCTCTTAAAGAAAATGGAAGTCATTAGGTGACAGAATAAAAGGTGTCACCACCAGGTTGTTTTGGAAGGGAATCAAACACTGGTCAGTGCAAAATAATAAAAAAACCCCTCCAATTAGGAAATGTGTTCATGCTTCATTTGGACTTTGCAATGAAATCATCCCAAATGTTCTGGCTGGCCACTTAATACTACTTTGAACCCAGATCTTCAGAAGTAAACAGAGTTCTGATATCTGTCTCTTGTGTTATATCCTTCACAACCTTTTATGTCTGAGGATGAATATTTACAGGCTTTGTCATATTCTCACAATGTGAAGAGCTTTATGAAACAGCTTTTCAAGTAACATTTCAAAGAACAGAGCTCTAATGATTTCATTAACATAATGGTTGTTCACAGATTTAACTGTAACTGAGCCAATGCATTGCCATTTCTGCGAAGTTTAACAAAGTTCATTAAATCTGGATGTGTTTATTTATCACTGCTTAACTTACATTTTAATGTAAGAAATGCACAGAACACAAATTTACTTGCAAATTTGACAATTTTCTTGTATAAACATTTTCAGAAGGATTTAATATATTTCTATTTTTAGAAAAAGTATCTCTAAGAGAATTGACTGGTACTGCCCATAGGTTTATGAACACATTCTTTATAATATTGTATGAACATCTAATGAAAATGGGAATGATCTGTAAAATTACCTTTATTTTCTGTATCTAGTTGGTGGAATGAATAACTAAGAATTTTGCTGTCTTCTATTTTATTAACTAGTCATTCACTCGTTCATTCATTTATTTTATGAATATTAACAGGGATGATTAAATTGAAAAAAATAAATCATCTCCTGGTGAAGAGTCTGGGACACTGTCCGCTCCTTTTGAATCCCCCTTCCATCTCCAGCCAGACTGAAGCCACTCACCTTAGGACTCAGAGGGTTCTGGATGGGTGGTCATAACACCAGACAAATTAAATAGGTACTAGAAATTGTGCATATAAGAATTTTAATTACATTGTACTTATTTGTTGTTGTTAAGCTTTTTTCTGTAATAGTTTAGTTTGTTTCCCTTTTGTTTCCCATTAACTAATTAGATCTGTACTAATACTTTTTGATTGGGCTTTTAAGATTTCAATTACACTAAAAAAAAATTCTTAGCTCTGCATGTAAGTTGTGTTTCTGTTTTGTCAATAGAATATTTTAAGTGTAATGGGCTATCTGATTAATGTAGATATATTCAACCAGAGATCTGTATTTGAACTACTCGCCTTAAGCTTCCTTTAGAGGCAATAAAAATGAGTTCATGATCAATAGAGTCAAAGATATAATTCATCTTAAAGCAAACATTTAAATTATATTCTCTGTTTCCACTGATTATAGAGGGATTTTCAATGTGTTGCTTTGACAGAACATCTACACTGAGGTCTTCTGAAATTAGAGATGAGTTTCATTGTGTTTAGTACCTAAGAGTTAGCATAGCTTTTCTTTTTATATTGTGTCTGAAGCTTTACCTCAGTGCACATTGAGCCCAATAAAAACAGTACAGCTTTGAAGCAGCTAATATTATGTTGCAGGGATTGAAATAATCACACTGCTTCAGTATTTGAATCAGTGGCAACAGAGAAAGCAACAGTGAGCCGTTATCTGCCATATACACCGTCACAGTCTTTTTCAGGCCATGTACCTATGTAAGTAAATCCAGCAGGACTGCTCTTTTCTATGTTCATGACACCTTTTTCTCTCAAAATTTCCTGGACTTATTTAATTTCTATGAAAGTATGTTTCATAAAACAGTACAGGTTAAATCATCATATGTTGTAAACAATGTATGATTGTTAACTGTAATGCTATGGAAGTGTTTACTACCAAAAAAGTCTACTCTGATGTTTAATATAATACAGCAGGAAAAGGAAACCTTATTACTGCTCACCCAATCTGACAATATCTTCTCCCTCTTCCAGGCTTTTTAGCAGCAGATCTAAGTAGCAGTCTTATGGTTTCCCCATTCAGAAAACACACAAAAAATGATTATTCAATTGAGTGTGACACTGTTCATCTGAAGCTTTTTTTACTTCAATAAGGGAAGCTTCCAAACATCCAAGATAAATAAGAAACAGCAATCTCCAAGGTAAAAATAAATGTGGAACATACCAAATATTTGGAAAAAGATAGCTGGAAATTCTGCTCGGCTCTCCCTCCAAGAAATAAATTAATCTGGATCCTGTATGTACTAAAGCAATCAGCATTCTTTCCAAGCAGGGCCAACAAGAGAACAGTGCAATTAGTAAGTGTGGGCACAGCCTTGATTTATAATGAACCATGAAATAAAATACTTTATATAGATGAACACAAGATGTTTTGTATACTTAGAGTGATTTGATCTTTAAATTACAATTTGCTGCTTTTGAAAAAGCGGATCAGGTGTTTGACTGAAAGGGTTTGTTCATATCCAAAAGGCTTTCCTTACTTTCACTGGCTTGCTTTAAGTAACCAATAAATCTTGCTTGCTTTCATTAACTAATGAAGACCAACATAAAAATATTAGTGAGAAATGTATTTTGATAAAATTTTAAAACTGCTTACATGTTGGAAATACCTAACCTCAGATGTATTTTATTATCAATTTGTTGCACCAAGTTACAGAGGGTGTTTTAATTTTTACTGGTTAATTAGATTCAAAGTCTTCTTATGGGCAAAAGGAACATACCCAAAATTATATTGTTAGTCTAATTAAATCTTAACACAGTAATCAGAGAAATATTACTAATGTCCTTACAGGGATCCTAATTCTGATAGTTCAAGATAAATACAGTTCAAGTGACACACACACACAGATTTTCTAGTGCTTGCCTGCTTTCTTTGACATTCTGCTCACCCTTCCACAGCCACTTGGGCTTCTCAGTTAATTGATGGCTTCAGCCTGGGCAAGATGACAAACGTTCTGTGTCCTGTGCTGAGAGGAGTATGACATTGACACAGATATTGATGATTTCTTCTTCCTCATTATAGGGTCCATTTGGGCCAATTCTTATCTGTTTACTAACATGCCCTATACTCTGTGTTTTCTTCACTGGTCTACAGCTCCACTTTACATCTAAATTTATTATGTATTTATGTTATATACGGTATTGGATACTTGTTAATTTTATTTCCTCAGTTACCCTTGAAGTTGCTATCCGGCTCCCAAGGTTTCCTTTCTTGGATGAGTGGTAATCATCCTAAATGAGCTGTTACTGCCCTGAGTCTCCCATACCCTCCTCTGCCTCTCTTGTCAATTCATGCCCATACTTCTCTATGCAACATTTTAAACCGGGATCATGGATAGCTCAGTTGCACAGAATAACTACTTATTTTTACAACTGGTACGTTATACATCCCTATATGTGTATTAAAAATATGTATGTTTGTGTGTTTGAGTAACATGTATACACTACAGAATTGTACAAAGGCTTAACTGTAGGATGTAACAGTCCTCTGGTCATCAGATAAAGGTTTTTAGTTATGCAAACTAAAACATGGCTCCAGAAAGGCCAAGAGAAGTCCAAAAACACTGAAGTATGTGCTGTGAGGTTAATGCACAGACTATGGTCTGTTATTAGCAACAGTAACACCATTTTTACTGCAGTGCAAAGTTACAAATTCTTCTAAAACAAAACAAAAAATTAGTTATGGGGAGGTCATTTTAACAAATTTTCTTGGGCAGTATTCAGGTCATGTTAGAAAGACCATTTATATAAAGTATAACTTTCCAATAACAGAAAGAAGACCTGTGCATGAATAAGAAAAGAGCACAAAACCAGATCAATAGTCTAAACAAACTCTCACTGATGAAAGAGCTGGGCTTGTATCAGACAGGATGGAAAAACATAAAGTTTTAGACATGGAACACATAGACATGTTACTTTCTGCTGATAAAGAGCGTGGGTTAAGAGCTTTCTTCATGCCACCAGGCACAGGAAGAAAACACAAGGCTCATTTAAAGAATGGAAGTTGGATTAGAAGATTATAATATATATATGTTTGTGTGTGTATATATGTGTGTGTACATATATATAAATATTTGTATGTAATACACAATCACATATAATTTTCATTATGAAGGATAGGAAGAAGAATAAATTGCCAGAGAAGTTGTACAGTGTAGCCATTCCTGGTTAGAGAATCAGTCCAGAATAAGCTGCAGAAACATAATTAGTTACAATACATCATTATACTCCTTGAAGATAATTGCTGGAGTTAGCAGTCTTTAGGAAGCCTTCTAGTTTTTCTGTCTACAATTCCTCAGCAAGATGGACCCACAAAGTCAAGTGCAATGACATAAAAAAGAATTCTGGACATCACAAAAAAAAAAAAGGATGTAGGAACCTGTAATACAGCCTAAGTGCCTCAGATCCAGGAAAGAAAACAATTGATTTGTTGATGGCTACAAACCCTCAGTGTTCTACTGTAAGAAACTACAAAGACTTTGGTCAGTATTGTACTCTTTGTGGCTCTTCACTACAGCTTTGCATAATCACCATATGTCCAGTTCTTATTTCACCAGCAGTGCATTAGTTCTAGTAACAGGACTGATTCCAATGTAGATATCCTTGGCACTCTGTAAGCAGATCCTGTGATTTTAAGTACACGCAAAAAATCAGTCCCATCTGAAATAAAATTCACACTATTTTTCTGGCATAATTTTTTTTTTATTTTATTTTATTATGAAAACATTTTCTCAAAGTTTGTGTAAGTGAATCCTAGAGCTTCATCCATAAACAAGTATGAACTGAAGGTTGGGTGGACAGACATCTGAATGGCTTGAGCTCTCAATGAATTCTTGAAAATATGTTGAGTGGAATGACATTTTCCTGAGAATTATTACATTCAAAACATAATTAAATTACAAATTCATAAAAGGCTAATCTTTTTTCTAAGCAAATTGATACCAACAGAACTACCACACATAAGTACATACATGAACATCTGCTTATGCCAAGCAGGAAAAAATGTCTGTTCTTCACTCTGAAAAATCAATCTAGAAAATCTAAGGCTAAAAATATTAAGCTAAAGCATGTCAAGTTACATGTAGTGTTATGACAAAATATGCTGAATTATGGTATGCAACTGAAATTTCAGAGTGCTTTTCTTTTTTATATATATCATTTAGTTACAATGTCAAATTTATACTCTAAATATAATTTCAAGAGCACTATTAGTATGCAAAAGTGTCCTTTTGTAATCAATTCCTTTCTTAAGGAGGAGATAAGCTGAAGTTCAGCAGCTAGAAATGCTTACCCCAGAGGCTGGGTCAGTGGTTAACTGCTGACGATGTTTGTTAGAGTGCTTACTTTATTACTTCAGGGTTTGAATGTGATCCTCTCCTGGATGGCAAAGCTGGGTGTGTTAATATACCCTGCAGTGATGTTAAAAAGTTTAAAGTGGTGATGCTGTCAAACTAGCTGTGTCACCACGTTCAAACCTTTAAAGTGCAGTTACAGCTTGAAATATTAGTATAAAAACTCCATATTCTTACCCAGCTGATCTATTTCCTATATGCATTTCATGCATGTCTGCTTACTTTACTGAATAAAACAAAGGTTTTGTAATGTTAGCACTGCAAAACCAAGACAGCTCTGAAAGATTGCACAGGATTTCATTCTGGCTCATATATCACCATCAAACTTGACAGATGAATTCCAATTGCAGAATATTTATTACTGATGATGATGTAATAGAACGGAAGAGCAGATTTTACTTGAATATGCACGGTAGGAAGTTAAAAAAATTAATCTTTTGACTCACAAACATGCACCACACACATAAACACCCCAAATTAAAAGAAAAATAAAAGAAAAAAAAAAAAAAAAAGAAAAGAACAGTAAGGTACTCATTACAAGACAATGCAGAATATTCATCCCAGTAATTTTCTTGAATGTCAGAGTTATTCAGAGGACTAAAAGTGGGGAGTTCAAGTCCTCTGTCAGTCAATGACAAAAACTGTCTCCCTCTGAGAAATAGAGAATGTGTGTGTTTTATAAATGTGAGATTTTGAGTTTAGATATTTATAGCAACCTAAAATGAATGATGTAAATTTATTCCAGTGATACTCTCCATCACTTCAACAGTCTTTTTTCTGAAGTATCCACACCATTATGAATCTATACAAGTGAATTTTCTTAAGCATATTGTGTTTACCAAGAGGACTGTCACTTTTCCTGCGTAGTTAATGACATCAGTTTTGGAAGTTTTGGGGTTTTTTAGCAGTAGCATATATTATTTCAATAACGAGTTATCTACTTACCTACCTACCTGTAATTTGCAAATCCTTTTTAGAACCTGTATCAGGGAAAACTACATTGCCATAATATTTTATTTGCCTTAAGACAGCTTACTATTCTTCTCTGGTTATTCCTGCATGGTTAACATGATGGCCAGCTAAAGGGAGACAAAGCATATGAATCCTGTGTTTGCCACATACAAATATTTCTGAAACTCTTTTCACTGTCTGTGTGATTCAAGTCTCCATACATGTTCCTGCAGGTTCCTCAGATCTGGGGCCTCAATGTACTGCACAATGACTTTTGTTTGTTTTGGCCGGAAAGCCCAGACTTTACATCTCTGTGCCTTAAAAGAACATCGATGTACTTCATTATTGGGAATCATGACAAATCAATAGCTCACTGTAGCAAAAAAAGCCTTAAGATATATGTACATAGTCTGCTTTTAAACTCTTCTTAATGTGAAAAAGTGCAGCCACTTTTTCTTAGACTGATATAATCCACAGCTGAGATCTGAGGACTTTGTTCTTCAAGCTACTTCATTTCTAACCAGTACCACTCACTAAATGTAATATGAAATGAGATTAGATAAGAAAGCTACATCAAGCAATGACTCTTCTTTCTCCTTTTTTAGTCAGAAAAGAGATACACTTGCTTAGTATGAGTGTCTGCCTTGAGAACTTACATGTCAAATTTTAAGTTAAAAAAAAATAAAGCACACAAAAATAAGGTTATAGACAGTTGAAAAGAAACTTTAGGAAGAAGCAAATCTATATCCTCAATCAGCATCAGTTACTTTGCCTTATCCCACTTTTGGGAAGATATAATTCCAGCATCTGGAATTCAGGCTGTTTCCAGTTTAAGGCCAATCTACTGGTCTTGGGAGGACTCTGAGATAAGATCTAACTCTCAGACATCAGTTCTCAAGTGACCACAAGATCCCAGCAAAATGTCTTCTCACTAGAACAAATAAATTTCCTGTGGTGCAGAAAGAGGCTGTGAATATGGAACACAACATTTTCACAGGTGCTGGGCTGAGAAATTACCCTTTATTGTTTTCAACATTAAATACAAAATTCATTTCTTTCAACTGAGCTTTCTTCCATCAATTCTTCACACATGTAAATCCAATAACCCCTACACCTTACCTCCAGAAAGAATCAATCTGTCTCTCCCAAAGGATATGAAATAAAATAGATTGTTCATTTCTGTTTGAAAATATTAGGAAGATTTTACAGGGATCAGAACTTTAAAAGCATGAAGATTAAAAAAATAAAATATATATTCAGAAGCTAAAATCCTCCTTGAAATTTAGATGGAACTATATATTTCACAATGAATAGCATAAGCAAATATGTGACTGATGACTATTCGATGATTTTTATTCCTTCCTTTCCTTGTCCTTTTTTTTTTTTAGCAGGCATCTTACTTTGCTACTCCCATTTTTTAGATAAGAAAGGCATAATGTGATACACAAGAGAAATTCAGTGGTTTATCTGTGGAAACCTGTTAGCTCATACTAGACCAAGAGTCGGATAAAATTTTAAAAGCCAACTTCCAAAATGCAGAGACTATTCCTTACTCTTTTAATTGGCTGTCTATTTCAAGGCAATACAGAATCTTCTATGTTCAAATATGTGCTAGACACATGAAGAAAAAAAAGTCAGGAACAGCATTCACACAATTCAATTTGGGAATAAACTCAAATGTTCCCAGCAAGCTGACATACCTGAGGAATCTTTTCTAAATCATGTGTGCAAGCTACATCACATCTTTCTCTTCAAGGTCTCTTTCCTTGTTTCTTATTCATCTGCTTGAAGAATCCATTTTTGTATGACAACATTCTTTGGATGACAAGGCATAATTGTTTTTCTATGGGTATCCTAATTTCTCTTTTGAAATACATTCTGAGGCTACAGAAGAGCTTACCTAGAAAACATCAGGCAATATATAGAAAATATCAAGAGAACCTTCCCCTGACTTTGTTAGTAGCTCTGAAACGAATGGAGTGCCCCCCTCAAAAATCATTGACAGATGGGGTGCACAAGTTGAGTCTGGGGTTCTACCAGTTCTGGCAGCCACCGTATAACTTGTTGTTGTTAAAATCAGCTGTTCAGACTTTGACTCTTGAATTAAAAATTATTGTGTCTTTGGATACAACCAGAAAGGAAAAAAAAAAAACCCACTGATTTTTATTAAGTTATTGTCAATTTTATGAGCACAGTTAAGCTCATTTTCATAATTAGCTTGCATGCATATTGCACACATATGCTATCTTAAAAAATGCCTTCAATGCCAAAAAATAAAAGCAAATGACAGACATGCAAAAAAAAATCACCTCTACAGCATTAATTCAGTCTTGTGTTTTTATTACCTGGTCAATACTCACATGCAACCCCTGTCTTCCTTCATATAAGAATGGATTGCATTCAGAAAAGTAATGAGGTCTTGTTTGCACAGCATTATTCAAACTCTCCTTTGAAACCATTTGTTCAGACTCCTCTGTGGTGAAGACTTCTGGTGTTTAGACTTCTCTGATTACATTTCATGAACAGCAATGTCTTGCTTTTACAACTGCCTATAAAGTATCACTGCAATATCATCCTCATTTTACACAGGGTGGCTAAAACCTCAAGACTAAGAACCATTGATCTGGGCAACTCATGGTCTCAGATGACTCAGACTTGAGTGCTCTGCCTGCTCATGCTGCCTGAATCACACCTTCCTGTGACTACAGTCTCCACACCATTCCATCAGCAGCAGCAGCTTTTCCGTTTGGGGACCTCCTACCACCAAGTATCAAAAGCAGGTCTTAGAGAAATGGGAAGGGTCATTAGTCAGCACTTCAACAAAAGCATCAGACAGAAATTCTGCAGCAGTATCAGAAATAGAAATTGTTTTTTCAATGCCCTCACAATGAGGTAACCTTTGCAACCTTGCCTCATGCGTGGTAGGAGTTCCAGCTTCTCTAAGAGGGAGGCAGGGGGCCCTGAGGAAGCAGCCTCCCTCATGCTCCAAAGCACTTCATTCCCCTAGTCCATTCTGCCTTCTCTGAGATTGAAGTTGGGTCCTCTAGTATAAAAGAGCAGAGAGATGTGTCATTAAGTACATAATGAGACCTATGCTGGAACAGACCAAAGGTCACTCAGTTTCATGTCTAACAATGGTTAATAGATGTTACTTAAAGAAAGAGTGTAAGAAACAGTTGAAATATGGACAGACATAACTTTATACTTTGCAAAAACAAGAAGCTTAAGGTTTCTTCCACAAATGTTTCTTTTTTTTTTTTAATTTTTGTTTTTATTTTTGAGCAAGAACTTGCATCCAGGTTAATGCATTTAATAGTCACCAATGGACATTCATGAAATAAAACTGTCTAATTTCTAAACATTTTTGCTTCCTGAAAAATATCTTATAGCAAGAAACTTCACAACTGAGAACTACAACAAATATAATTATCCAAAATAGTCTCCAGTCCTGTTCACAGTGTCCTTGCAGGGAAGAACTGTGCATTTGAAACTCTTGTGTTCAGAAGAGAAATTGCCCTGACTCCTGCACATTAAATGATGAGTGCTTTAACCCAAATGGACAAATCAAGACATTGATTGCTGTGTGTAGCCTAAGACAGTGAATATGTCAGGCAAGCTTTTGAATGTATAGACTGTTCTGACACCCCAGCTCATGTCCATCCCCCATTACAGGCAGCAGCTTCTATGATAAATACTGCCTACAGGAATAACACTTGAATAATGTTTTTCACAATTCCCAGCTAACACAAACAGAAGGTATTCACACATACTCAAGGGGCAGTGCATACTTGGAAGTAGATGGTATTGAGAAAGCTTTGCTGATATTGCTCAATACACCTGAATATGCAGCACAAATAGTACTGCTTACTTTATCCCCATGTATAAATATACACATCCACCTACAGCAATTTTATGATCATTTCAATATGAAAGAAAAAGTGAATTTGTCTCTGAAAGAAGATGGTAAGAAAATTCTTTAAAAATAATATAAATGCATTTTAAATCTCCTCTGGAGATACAGCAGCTACCATTTCACCATATGGTGAAATGCTGAGCAATTCCCCTTAAATTTCTTTCATGAAGGCCATGGAGATTGCTAAAATACCAAACTTCAAATGGCTTAGGAATATAGACCTCATATGATTAGAAAGGTTCTGTTATGTAACCTTGATAAAATTATATCTTGCCAGTAGATCAGACTAGTAGCCACGCACAAAGCCATACAGGTAGATATCAGTTAAATGAACCACAATTCAAGGAAATTACAAAAAAAAATTGTAAATGACTGACCTTTATCAGGTGGTCATAAAAAGGAAGAGCAACTACACATCACCCACAAAAGCCTTCTTTTAAAATCTCAGACGCTGTTCAGCCCACTATAACTACCCTAACTTATAAGCAGTAAAATGTTTAGTGGGACAACTTAGGGAAGCAGAATGTATGAGAGAAATTATGCAGTTAATGGGGAATTGCTCAAGTTGTAATTTACTAAATATTGTTGCAGATTCCTTGTGTCAGGTTGCAATAAAAGGAAGATGTTACTAAATTAATTTACACTGGTTAATTAACTCCTAGATAATAACTAACTATACTTTTATGCAACACAAACCCAATATTTTAAGACACACACCTGAGGTTAGACACCCAGAATCTCACAGTACCAGATGCTATACAGATCCTTAGCCTGGGAATGGACTTAGACAGCTGGCAGCCACATTTGAATATTGCTTTGTCACAATGCTGCAATGTTGATTGAACAATTATTACAATTTGCTACTTCAGTCTGATCGGCCCCTGTATATCTGAGACATTTGCTAAAATATTTGTTCCCTGAAAAATGAAAACAAGGATGAAAAATGAAAACTGGGCTGTGTGCCGGTTATTATAAACACTGCCCAAGAGTACCGAGTAGTATAGTGTGCAGTTATTTATTTGAGTGGCACATATTTACTTGAGAGTGCTGGACATTCTTCAATAATGCATATCACCTCAAGCTAGGAAAATGTGACTAGCTAAAGGCAGGGATGCAAATATTGCTTTGTAAGCCTTTTCTTCCTTTCTTCAGTCCTTTATTTGCAGTGGAAAGGGGGGCACAGGGAGATGGAGGGAAAGAATTTTTAAGAAAAGACTTGGTATGCTGCATTTGCTGTCTGAACTTGCTCCTGCTGTTTGCCTTTAAAGGGGTCTTACATGGTTGTTGCTCTAAGAATAAATAAATAAAAATAAGTAAAAAAAGCTACATTTTCAAAGAACTTGTTTTGTGAAAAACCTTGGCAGACTTTTATAACTAACTATGGAATAGCAGCAGGAGAAAAAGTCACACCTGCACCCCAGATTGAGAGCCCAAACCAAGGTATACTCAGCAGCTGAAAATATTATCTTGGTTGCTTTTTTTTTTTTTCCTTTAGTGCATTTTCCTGTTTATTATCCGTCCAAAGCATGGAAGCAAAAAAGACCTGATAATTTTTTATTTTTTTTTTTTTAATCCTGTAGATAATTGTCTGTCTCTGCACATTTTTAGTACTAAGACTCTACAAGATACAAAATGGAGCAACTCACTAAAGCTAACAGGGCTGAGGATTTGATTTAGGGTTTATTCATGTTCCTCTGACATATGGCACCTCCAGGAAGGGCAGTACCATGCCAGAAAAGCTCAGTCAGGCCCTGACATTGCAACATCACCCTCAGAGAACTGGGCACACAAAGTAATGGCACTGTGCTACAGCAAGTAGGCAGTTTTATCGAGTTACCCCTGACAAGTTAAACTTAGGACCAATACACTAGCTTTCATGTCTGAATTCCAGAGCTCTTTAAACAGAGTTATCATCTTTAATTTAAACCCGGATAAAGGACTTCTAATTATATGCAGCGTTCCCAGTGAAGCAGAGGAAGTCAATGCCAGAACAAGGATCAGAGCTGAGCTCCTCTAAATGCATGCCTGATAGGATTTAACCAGAAGGCTGAACTGTGTTTTTTTATCAAAACATTATAAAACTGCATTTTGACATGTAGATAGCTCACTGAAGGGAGGAATTTTCATGCTGTGAGCTTCTGTTTCCCAGTACCTCATGGGTGCTTCAGATCAATTTATGTATCATACAGGAGGGCGGCCTGGCCCTTTATTTCATTTGTTGGCCACAACTAATGGGCATAGCCAAGGTGTGCTTTGGGACAGACAGAGAAATTGGTATGATTTCAAAGAAGCCCTCGGTAGTCTAGTCACAGTGTGAAAGCCACCCTGCTCTCTGCCCTGCACCCTTCCTGCGGGCTGCTGCTGGAAGGCATTTCTCTGCAAGCATCACTTTATGGCTTTCCAGGCCAAGGACGGAGCCATCTTTTTTTCATTAAGTGCAAGGGTAGTTGCTGCTGCTGGGCAACTCTTAACTTCTTACTGCTCTTCACAGTACCTGCTGGCATGAGACTAGTGTGTTCAGAAGAAAAGTCCATCTTTCTTTATTTTGTGCTTTCACAGACCTTTACAATTTGCTAAATGCTCCCCAGGAGTCAGCTTGTGTAGCACTGCTCTGCATTATGTGGCAACTACCATCACAGTACTTACACCGGCACTAGAGAGAATTGCACCTAAAATGCTCACTTTGGCTTTATAGTACAGAGCACTGCCCTCTGCAATGCCTCCAACTTTACAGTACAAAGAACTAGAATGACTCACTGTCCTACTTCAGATTCAAGAGAAGGCAGACTTTTACCTTGCTATTAAGGGAAAAAAAAAAAAAAAAAAGAAAGGCAAAAAAGGCTTTCAAGCATCTCCTGTTCCAGCTGTAAAGATGTGGCAGGCAATGTAAATTGAGCATTCTTGGCAGATAGCTTCTTCCTAATGTTTATGGGTCAGGTTCTCAGACATGAACAGCAGGGTCAGCCAACTTCTTTTCTACAATAAGTGACATACACTTTTACTTGTAGAGATCCAAGTGATTTTGTGCTCTGGTCACCTTATCCTTGTCTTTGTCTTCCAAGTAAAATTTTAAATGAACTTTTAAATTATTTTAAATTATCTTCAATCAAATAGATGTCTAGATGCAAAAGACATTTTGGTTTATTTCTTTCTCCTTCAGGTACTGTGCCAATAATTCAGATTTTCTTAGCATTAACACTTAACACTTTGTGATAATACAAACCAGCCACCAATAGATGCATTTACTGCTTGTGTATATAATCGAAAACAATTAAAACAATTAAAAGCCACCTGCAGATTGGAGTTTCCACTTGTGGAAGAAGGCTGCATGGAAGTGTGAAACCAAAGTCCTTATTTTTTGCCTGACTTGAAATTGTTTCTTCAACTATTTAGAGAATACTGATCTGAAATTACAGAATCAGTTAATTAGGAGTGCAAGACACCCCTGAAATTCATGGTGCAACACCAACAATTTGACATCTCTCCTGGGACCAAGAGATGAAGCTTTTTACGGTTTAAAGAGGTAACTTTTTCTACCAAAACCGTACAGAAATCTTCCTGAGAAAAGTATTTACTTATTTTTTTCAATCTAAAAGAGACAGAAGGCAGAATCCCTTGATCTCAATAACAGAAGAATCATTTTCCCAAGGCTTTCTTCTGTTGCTAAAGCTTAATATTATGGATTTATGAAGCGAACTAAAAGCATTCTCAGAAAATGTTACTATCATCAGGATTTATTTTGACTTTTCATAGATTTCTATATCTATACTCCACCTTATGATTTTTCATCCCATTAAGTGGATTATGTGAATATGGATGAATGTTAATGTCTTTCTCTTGGTCTCTTATGGAAGAATAGATGGAACCATGGAAATCTTATGAGGGCATTGCTTGCCTAAGCATAGGAACCTAGTGCCTAAAGGGCACCTTAGGATATCCTGACTCATCTCTAGCTGCGGTCTCAAACAGATGTGGGATCATTCGAAGCTCTGTTGTGCATCTGCCAACCCCATGCCTGAGATAGTCTAGCAAACCCAGTAACACCAGCAAACAGCTTTAGCACAGGCAACTGAGTCCCTCCCCAGTTTCAGAGAAGTGTTGAAGATCCAACTATTGCCAGCTAAACAAGTCTTAGAGTTGTTACTTTCATAACCCTTGTACCCAGAGTGCAAAGACAGCAGTAATGATGAAGTTCAAAACACCTTCTGGTTCTCCCTTTAAAATACTTCTCATGTAGTCATAGAAAAGCCCACTGCAACTCAAGATAGGTCCCAGAATTAGAAAATTATCTTGGACAGACATCTTTTCACTCTTCCAAATGCTGCATTAATTAATTTCTCTTGTAATCTTCTGAAGTAGCAGCAAAAAGCTGCTGTTGTAGCAACCCTAGAGCTGTCCCTCATGAACAGGCTCATGCTGAAACATTCAGTTTACAATAGCTTCTTCTGAATAGCTCAGAAACTTGGATTTAGTTGGTATTTCACTTTTCAGAGTAATTGTGACATTTTATTTGTATGACTACAGAGAAAAATATAAATATTTCAACAGAGGGATGGAGCCAGTTTCTATTTAGATCAATGGATATTTTCAGGTTTTTCTTCTGAAATTATATCCAGCCCTTAATAAATAAAATGTTATTGTACCTAAATAAAATATAGAATAGTAGTATTCTACAGAAGGTAAAAATAGTCTTTTTTTTGGTTGAAATGCCTGTATCTGCAGGTTTCTTCTTTGTCCAACAGTTGCATTAGCGTCACATTTCAATTTTGTACTTAATGTCAAAATAGGATATTAAACCCCCCAACCCTGGTTCCTCATTATGGTGAGCTGTACTTGCATAATTATTCTTCAGGCTTCACTTAATTATATGCCCCACCATGTGTTACTTTTCAACATCCTAAGTGGTACCACCTTACTGCTCGGAATATTAAACAATGAAAGGCAACACTCTTTTGTTTGGTTACACAGCATGCTGTGTCTGAATTCAGTCTCCTCTCATAGATTCCCCCCTCCCAGTTTCTGAATTATATCCTTTACAAGTGTTTCAAAGAAGGGCATTTACAGTCATGCTTGCTCTACAACATTAGGGTTGGTGTGTGGCTTTTTGTATTTCTTGTATCCCAGATATTTTCCTCTTATTCAGAAAGAAATTAAATAAAATAAAATAATATTGAAAGAAAAAAATGAAGAAAGAAACTACAGAGATTCGGAAGTTTTATTTTAGGTCATGTTTTTCCTTACCCTGTCAAAATAGCAAGCTAGTAATCAAGGTGACAAGTGAAGTATTGGAAAAACTACTTAGCTACAAATGGTATTTCCTAGATACCTAACATTGTGCAATCCTAAAAGAACAGGAATGCTGAAGAATAAGTCCAGACAAACAGATAGTGACTAAAAAGATAGTGAAGGTTTTGATCCAGTTCAGGTGAATAACGGAATCACAGTATCAATTACGTTGGAAAAGACCTTTGAGATCATTGAGTCCAACTTTTGACTGAACACCACCATGTCAACTAGACCATTGCATTAAGTGCCACTCCCAGGGACAGTGACTCCATCACCTCGCTAGGTAGTCCATTCCAGTCCATCCAACTTTCGATTTGAGTTCTGATCAAGCTTTGTACATCCCAAAAGTTTTTTCATTATAATCCCAAACCACAAGACCTCCTGACCACACATGTGTTAAACATTGGCAATTTGACTAACCAAGTCAGAAATCTTATTTTTAAATAAGAATGTTCTTTCTGAGAATAATTTTAAAGAGTTTGACTTTAAGAAACACACTGACAATGTCCAAGTGAGTGAAAAAGATTGGATTTTTATAGTCAACACTATTCTATATCCTTCAGAGAAATTGTGAACTCTAGGCCACTGAAGTCAAATAAAAGACTCCCATTAGTTAAATCAGCTTTTGTGTCAAACAGAAAATGAGGTAATATTAGGAATGTCCCAAAGACAGGAAGCTATTTTAATAGTTTAGCTCAATTAAAGTTAATTTAGCTTTATTTTATGGCTTATTTTGTTTAAAAATATTCCAAATCATAGTCCTAAAATAAAATCTCTCTCAAAAAAAAAAAACCCAAACCCGAAAACTCACACCAAAACAAACAAAAAACCCCACAAAAACCTCCCAAACAAAACAACCCCCCAAAACCCAATGAACCAAACAAAAAAACGCCAGAGGGGGGAAAAAAAAAGCTCAAATTACATCTTAATGACAAATCATCCTAAAAAACAAAGTAACCTATCAATCATTTCCAATCAACAAATCCCAACATTTAATCACAGGCATATTCACACTTCAACATGGATCCACTTCTGTCTTTAAGCTTCTAATTAATGATTGTGTTGTCAAAATGCAGAGTCGTGAATAGTCCTTCAGGCTTTTCCTGTACAGAAGATGATGAATACTTGTGCTTAGACAATCAAAAGTTTATTTAGTTGTTAAAGAATATGTCTCTTTAAAGTACAATCATTGACTTATAGGATAATTTAGGTTGGGATAAACTCTTTAAGATCATTGGGTTCAACCTTTAACCCAGCACTTCCAAGTCCACCACTAAATCATAACCCCACATAGCTCAAACAATCAAAATTACAGTGGTTTGGTTTGGGTTTTTTTGTTTTCTTTTTGTTTTTGTTTTTGTTTTTTTAATTTTAAACCCAATTTTGAATGTGAAAGAAAGTTACTATCTAGTAAATGATTACTGAAAAAGGCATTTCCTGTAGGCTGAGGTGTTCTATGGATGTTACCTAGCATGATGGATTTATTGTACCAGAGTAGGTACTATGGGGCAAATTCTGTCTTCTTTATTGTTACATCATACTATGGATGTAATTATCTTTACAAAATGTGGTCGCATGAAAAACAGTGGCACCCATTCTTACTGATTCACGAGATAAGGACGACTTAATAAAATATTTAAAAAAACCAAAACAGTGAGATAAAAATCAGATTGTTTCTAAGGTGAGTATATCAAAGACTGGATAGTTTCTTTCTGACAAAGCTCAGATGAAAGTCTCTGATGGGTTTTGGCTTACCAGCTACCTTTGTAATAAAACCTTTCCCCCTTTGCAATGATCTCTGAAGATTCCAGTCTCTCTTGGCTTCTTCGTCCTGCATCATGAAGATAGCCTCACAGTTATGCCTCACAGTTATCAAGCTTACTTAAAAACTCTTGTCTTACAGGCAGGCAAATGCAGTAAAATAACGCCCAAAGACAAATGCTGACACTCATGCTTTTTCTCTCTCAAGAAAATGATGCCTTTTACAGGCCAAATCTGCTATGGTAGCTGTTTCACTAAACTACATAAAAATTAAACCAAAATTAAAACCTGTAGTTAAAATGATGAAAGTAGATTTATTTATTGAAAAAAAAAATGAATAATTTTGTAGGCAGATAGCTGAAGTTCTTTTCATCACCTCCTTTATGAAGCTTTCCAATATGTTGAAAGGGCATTATAGTAGGTATTTTGCATAGTCACTGGCTTACCTCAAAGGGTTATTCAATATCCATTGTTGACACAAACACCCTGCTTTATTTTGAAATTCTTATATTTGTTGGTTGGTTGGTTTGTTGTTGTTGCTCTTTTGGGGTTTGTTTTGGTTTTTGGTTTTGGGGATTTTTGTTGCTGTTTTTATAATTTAAAAAAAAAAAACAAAAACAAAAACAAAAAAACAAACACCAAACAAACAAACAAACAAAACCAAACAGAAAAACCAAAACAAAAACAACATAAAGGCATTTGAGGAATAGCTAAAAGAAGTTGAATTCTTCAGTTGAAAAGTTTTGTAAGTGCCTCATGCTTTTCTGGATATATAATCATAAGTAGTGATCTTGTGCTAGCTGACCACAGACAGACAGGGATCAAATGGTATTTTGCACAGCCTGTCTTGTTCACAAGTTCCACTGACTTGCCCAGCTTGCTGGTAAAGGTTGCAAACAACTGTTCCTATCCTTAGTTGTCTCCTTCCCTAAGAAACTGTCCACAAGAGGGCTAGGCATAGCATAGATTAAAAACACAAACCAAACACCCTTAAAAATGTAATGTAGACAGCAATGTCATAATTTCATTTTGATATGGACTGGGATTTTTTTTGAAACGCAGCTGCTTTAGTAAGTAGAAGTTCATAAGACTGTAAATACAGTTAAATTTGTACAACTTGTTGGCATTCATAATGCTTAACAAACGAACTTAATTGCAAATTACAACTTAACAAAAATGACCACAGAGCAGTGTTGTTCATATATACTTATCTGAATGTAATTTTGCTTCAAAAAGAAATGAACAGATAACACCTACCACGAAAGAACAGAAAAAGTATTTTCAAGTACTAAATAAAGAACTTGTCTTGCAAGAAAATAGTTTTTTCCTAAGGCTACTCTCTACCTTCAGGATTCATGGTAGAACTTCAAACTAAAAAGAAAACACAAAAAACCCTCATGTAACACCTATTCTACTTTTTTTGTTGTTAATTCAGTGTGGAGTTACACCCAATATGACTGTGCCAGAGAAGACAGGGAAAAAGGAAAAACTAACAAAATGAAAAATATTAATTCACCAGGAAGTATCCCTTTGTTATTCCTTTAAGAGTATTAAGTATGCTTTCTGAGCACTGTGAGAACACTTTTGCCTTCATCAAAAGTACAGATCTTAAGGAATCAAGCAAATTTTGGGTCCAATAGCAAATTAAAAAAAAAAAAAAAAAAAAAGTAATTCTTTCATGGACAGAGTTTTTTTTGCCTTAGCATGGTTCAAAGAAAGGAATGAAGTTTTCTATCTGACCAGCCTGATAGTTGTCTCCGGGCCTCCTTCTTTTGAACATGCAGAGCACATCCCTCAGTAACAGCACACTGAATAACATGGAGAAAACAGCACAGTCACTGTCCTGCCCTCCAGTGTGCCTTTCTTCCAAGAAACCACCTCAACTATGTGTTTGGGACTCACACTCTGAGGGACACCAAGAGGCAAAAAAAGGAGAAATCAAACTGAAAGTCAGTGAAGGTTAAATTCTGAAAGCTGCAGTCAATACACATAATTTAGAAAGTATAAAGTCCTAAAATAGTATTTCTGCATCTAATTTTTTTCTTGTTTGATAAGAAGCTCTGATTATATGATACTAAGCAACCTAGGAACTCTAGTTTTTAAAAACTTGCTTAAATAAGAATGAATTTATCATACTGTAAAGATATGTCTACAGTATTCTGAGTATGAGCCAACTTGTGGGAAAAAAAGAAAAGGACAAGCACAAGGAGGAGGTTCATAAGAAAAGTAATACAGAATCAAAGTATCAAGGTTTTCTGTATAGTATGTTTAGCTTCACTGGTTTTCCATAAACCTAGGGTACAGACTGTGTTTAAAACAGAATTTTTTTATTTTCTTTTTTAACTTTTCTCTAATAAAAGCAAAGAGAAAATCAGGGAAAAAAACCACATTTGAATTGGTGCCTAAAGTGTCATTTTAAGGTTCTGTGGCCTTTCTTCCCAGCTACCTAATGGTAGAGAGAGACAATGGTAGAGAGAGAGCTATAAATATTTTGCTATACGTAAAAAGCTGTACTGAAAGAACATTTTTAAAGCTGCAAAATCAAGTACTCAAGAGACAGCAAAGCAAGAATTAAACTACTTCCCTTCATACGCAAAATCATGTAGTCTTTAAATACACCATGACATAGGGATTTTTTCTAGATTCTCCTCCCACCTCATTATGGTTATGCAAAGAATGGAATTCAATTAATCAGCATGTCATTGATATTTTGTTTATTTTTATTGTTCACTGTGTGTCCCTAGGCCTCACCCATGCACACCAGTCAAACCTCAAGCTGAAGGCAGAATTATTCATTTTTTATTGGGCTTCCCTATGGTGCTCATCATGCAGAGCTCTGAGAGCTTCCTGAAAGTTAATTTATCTTAACAAAACCCCTCCGAAGTGACAGAGTAATATATTTCACTTTACAGACAGGCAGCAGAGACACACAGACAACAGTCAATGCTGAGCTACCCAGGGTCCAGATTGTGGGGTTTTGTCACATTTTGTAATAATCTGCACCTTCAATCACAGCACCCATTCACTTTAATTGCAGCTGCGACTGCTCTGTGCTTTTTCATCTCAGCCATCGGGATCTTGAGGCAGGCACTCAGAAATGAGAAGCACACTGTTATTGACCCTCTGTGAAACATCTGATGTATGGGACTGTGGAGCATCACACAGGAACTCTTGACTGTCAGACACAGACTCTGTTTTTCAAAGCCAAAGCTTAGCTGCCCTGAGATGAAGGCATCCATTCTCTTTCAATGCTTGTAAAGCACAAGTACCACATACAACAGCATCCTTTACTTTCCAGGTTTGAGCAAGAAGCCACTCTTATACTAGGAGAGTTTTGTCTGCTGAGTGAATCATGAGCCAAAGTTAAAAATAAGATAGTTTCACCTGAAGTAGATCATAATTGCCTGTGAATGATAGGAATGAATTCAGCTAATGGACAAACTTCATTATGACAGTTTCTGACTTTCAACCCCTTCACTCGTGTCTCATCTCCTCATCAAATCTTTCTTTCCTCTTGCCTTTTTCCTCTTCTCCAGGTTCTAATTGCGGGGGGAGTTGCAACAGTGGCATGCTGAAAGAGGCTCATATGAGCACTTGGGTTAACAAAACCAAAGCACAATCCTCAGTGAAGACAACCAACCTACTTTTTAACTTTTATAAGTCACAAATTTCATCAGACAATATAAGGTTTCCCTTAAAATAGTAAAGAAAATCTTTGAAATAGTGATTAAAAAAAAGCTGAAAATATCAGTCAAAATAAGATCAAAGAAAATATAAGAAAAAGTAACTTTTTTTTGGTTTTTATTTTTAACTGAGGTTGTTGGATAGCAACTCAGCCACGGTTTCAGCTGTTCAGCTTCCTGCAGGGTGAGACAGCCCATACCAGTCCATGTCTTTATGGGACCAAAGCATTCCAACCTTATTGCTGACTAGCTGTACAATAACTTTCATTTCCAATCTTTATTGAGCTTGGAATTGTAACCTTCATAATCACCTTTTTCCTTAATAGTTAAAACAGATGCATAGACCTGGGATTGGTAAACTGAACAGAATGGTCAACACACATGGCCATGTAAGATTTTGAAGGAGTATTTGATCTGGAACATGTACTGAAGTAGTAGTAAGATACAGGGAGATTACATAATTCAGCTCCAAGGTGTCATAAATGGCTCTCCCATTCTTACATTTCATTTTCCTGTGCATGGATGTTCTGGCTATGATCTGAGAGATTGTCCAGTCATGACTCATCTTTTAGAATCATTGAGAGGGAGAAAAAAATGCATTGGAAAACTCACATAAACCTTATCACTCATGTTATAAAGCACAACTGGTACTTCTCACTTAAGTTAGGCTACTTGAAAACTCTTTCTACAGCATAAAAGGCAGAGATTTCACACAAGGTAACTAGACACAATCACTGCCTAGATTCATACAGCATGGTTGATTGTGAAGAAGTCACATCCATCAAGGTGAAGTTTAACATTGATACCATAGGGCAGATTATTTCTGTTTTCTGTGTAAAGTATTTCACAGTATGGCTTGTTGTGGCACATAAATAAAAATAATAAATATGTAACCAAGTTATAGGATTCTTTCCATTAAAACCATTTCCTAATATATCCTGTGTTCTGATATTTTAATAACCATATATATTATTTTGTACATCCCTGTGACAGTAATTTAAGATTTCATTAGTACCATTGACTACAGGGTATTTGAGAGAATTATTCTGCTTTCTAAATTGCAAATTGATAAAATTAAATTTACCTATCAAGTGTCTTGAATTGGAATAGGCAAATAAAAGTAAAAAAAGTGATCTATTTTTGTTTTCTGCCTTCCTTCTAAACCAGGTGATACTGCTTAGATTCCTTTTCCTCCTGTCTAATTTACATTTAACTTGGCTGGTGATAATATGTCTCTAATTTGTAATTTCAGCTGATTACTGATGACGTACATGAGCTTGAAGTGAATCCTATAATCAGCCTTCATTTTCAGGAGTGACTTAGGATTTTGGCTACCCATCTGAGAACTGATTTTTTTGGTAGAAATTATTGAAACATTCACCATCTGAACCTGTAAAGATCTCTGCAGTGTTTGTCTAATCATTGAATCACTGACAATCCTTGACTATTTCAGATGATTTACATCCACTACCTTTAGAGATTGGTGCTTTTCTTTTGTTTTACAGACTTTCTTTGGTTTTGACTATATCCATTATGACCTCCTTTAAAGTAATTAAAACTCTGTGGTAGTAGGAAATCTTTCAGGCGATATAATTGTTTTCCTATTTGAGGGGTCATTTGACTAATTTAAATTATATTTGAATTATTATACTAATTTCTTATTCAGAACTATTGCTATGCTTAATACATGACATCAGTGGAATAGCCTATTACTATGGGGAAATGGCTCCCTTATTTTCATAAATAAAGGTGGGAACTCATGCAATTATAAATAAAAATATATATATATATATTTTAAAAAAGATAAAATGTAGACAAAAAGATTGTTCTCCAGTCAATTGCATTAGTTCTGTGAAAGAGACCTCTGCAGCTATGTCAGATATCTTATATGCATGCAATAATTTGGCTGATGCAGTGAGTAAGGTGAAAGTTGCATCTTGAACCATTGTGGAACTGCTGCACTTCTATTGCCAGGAATGACAGAACCTATCTTGTTCCAGAAAAACATATTGCCCATGCAGATAAAATTCTCTTAATTCGGTGTGGCTTGTAGCTTTTTTTAGTTTGTGATTAGCAGTTAAATTCAGCTATTTGGCAGCCTGAGTGATTATCAGGTGCTCTTTTCAGTTTCTATTAAGTCTTTGTATCAGCCTTAAGAAGGTATTTGGTGATTGCTTAATGCAACAAGCACTTTCTAGATGGCTTCTTACTACAAGCAGCAGGACGACTTCAGTCAGAAGTTCTCTCAGTGCAGATGTGTCTCAGGTGTTTTGAACATCTAATACAGTCAAGGTTAATCTCTTGTCTAAACGTTATTAATATACATAGGCAAAAATCAAGGAACAGGGAAGAAAACACTCACTGCATAAGGAAGCATTCTTTAATATGCTGTAAATACCTTCTCTGGTGTACATAAATATATATATTATTATTATGAGTAATCTGTAACATATCAAAATCCATTTTTAACTAGCTAAATACTTTTCTTCTGTAGAAATCTTTATAATGCAACCTAAGCACACTCTAAGCATCATTCTCTTTATCTGTCTATGAAGACAAAATTAAGAACATTTTAATGTCAGTTGTTAGAACAACAGTTATTTGGAGAAGGCAATAGTGAGTGCAATAGGATTACTGAGTAACTATTTTCCCCTCAGACCCTGTAAGAGGGAGAGAAAAAGAGAAAATAGAAACAGCTTAACTCACCAAAAATCAAACCACTGCATTGCCCTCTTAGCCACTGAGTGTTTTGGGATGTAAGAGTGAAGATTACATCAGTACAATAAAGGCTCCCTGCTCTCTCTACAATCATAAGCCGAAAGCTATTGAAAAAAAACCCAAAAAACCCACACACAAAAAAACCCCCAAAATACCCCAAAACCTAAAAACAGCCCCCCAAACACCAAAAAACAAACAAAACCAACAAAAAACCCACCAAGCAAACAAACAAAACAAAAGACCCTAGACCCGGCAGCTTTACCCCTGCATCAGAGCCAGCAGAAGTCAGAACAGGTAGAGAAGTGGAGAGAGTGGAGAGGGAAGGGTTAAAGACATTATCGCAGCCATTAGAGGGAAAAGTTGAAGCAATACAAGCACAGTAGACTTCTCTTTCCCCCCTCCCCCCCTCCTTTCTTTCCCCTACTCCTCTCTTCCCAAGCTGGATCAGTGAGTAGGGAGGGCAGTCATCACGACATCCTGAGCAGCAAGAGCTGACGTTGGACGAAGCTGCCAGGTAGCAGAAAAAAGGCACGGAAGGCAGCTGATACCCACTTTTCAACGGTTTGTGTTTTTTTTAGTCTGAATCTGGACTTCAAGCAACACAGCGCCTGAGACAGCTCATCTGAACCACACTGTATTGCAATACTCGCTCTTCTCAAAGAAAAAGACTCCACTGAGTAGCAGAATGCTGCCAGTGTCGCAGCTAGGGCTACAATACAGAGCCTTTTTGTAACATTACAAATTTCTTTCTGGTCATATACTTAGAGATACGTACATACACTCATACATCAGTTCTTTCTTTTTTGAGGGCACCTTTGGCTTTTTTGTTACCCTGATGTGACTTCTTCATCTTGGAATAATGGGGATCTTTCTAGCTTATGTTGGATTCATTTTCTTTTCAGTTATGTATATTCAACAAGGACTTTCTACCCAAGGTAAGATCCCTTATTGTCAAATATGTGTGTGTGGTTTTCTATGCTAAAACAGACTAAGAACAGGA
>JAWWTY010000077.1:82709417-82757330 GCA_035222235.1 Margarornis squamiger
CCCCCCCCCCCCCCCCCCCCCCCCCCCCCCCCCCCCCCCCCCCCCCCCCCCCCCCCCCCCCCCCCAAAGGAAGAAAGGGGAAAATCATAACAGGCAAAATGGATAAGAGATGAGGACACAAAACGTCAGGTTTACATTTAATTTAATAAATTGCCTGTAAATAGGAAAAGAAGTGAGAAGTTTCCCCAAAGTAGAAATATAACAAGCTCCCTTTACTTGACTGCAAAGAGGGAAATAACACGCACTTTGCAGGAGAGTAAAGGGGTTTGGGGGAATGGTCATGAATGTGTTTTTGTGTTCTGCCTGTTTCCATGTAGGCATGTATGCATACAAGAAAGACCTAGCCGTGCACGCATAGTTATTGCATTTAGACAAAGTACTGGAAGGCTAAATCTACTGCTTTCCTTAAGATGTTGCAGTCTCCTTTCGTGCTGTGTTCCCTTTCCTCTCTTATTATCCTGCAATCCTCCGAGTCAGACCTTCATTTCGATTCTGTGACTGTGTATTTCCACCGTTCTCCCTCCACCAAAAAAAAAAAGGGAGAAAAAAGACAAAATCGACTTCTCTGAATACCTCCCCCCATCCCCGCCGCCTCCCTCCTTCTCTCCCTCCCTCCCTCTCCGCCGAAAGGCGCGCCTTGCATTTCAAGCAGCCCCGGCGCCGCAGGAGCGTGTTGTTTGGGACCCCGCGGCTGCGGCGGTGCTGTCAGCACCATGGACAGACCGCGCCGGCCGCCCCCGCTCCCTGCCCGGTGCCCCCTCCGACCGCCGCCCCCGCTCCCTGCCCGCCGGTCCCTGCCGAAAGATCCCTGCCGGCTTTGCGCTTGGCGGTGCGATCGGGGAGGGTGCTGTCTGCATATCCCCTCCGTGTCCCCATGCCACTCACGCGCATTGACCAGGAGGGGGACAGAACGAACAAACAAACAGGGGGAAAAAAAAGCCCCAAAGCAAACTTACTATCCCCAAACGCGCAAAATGCACGGTCCATTTGGCAGTTTAACTCGGTGACTGGTGGGGGTGGGGGTCAGAAAAGGGGACACCGTGAAATGCAAAGGTAGCAGTTTTGAAAGTATGTGTTGCCAGGCACAAATATATGGAGATGGAGAAGGAGAAGTAGCACTGGTTACCCAATTATCCCACCAATTCCAGGTTGGCTAGGAAGACTGGACAGAGAGGAAGAGGGGAGGAGACAGCGAGCAATATTTCCTTCTCATCACATTTCCTTCGCATCATAATATGCTCTGGTCAATCTGTTAACAATGCATAATAGAAAGCGACATTACAGTGTCTTTCCAAATTTCCCTCTTCTTGAAACACAGTGTATTTATTACATTGTTTGTCTGTAGTCTCCCTTACTTGACCATCTTGATCCATTACATTGCACAATTTTGAAGTGAGTTATAGGAGAGGACGAGAAGGAGGTAAAGACTGAGACTTAAACAATTGTTGATGCCCTGGAATTGATGTCCTGGATTACCTTTTAAACCTAGCAGTGGTACACTGAAATGGGCAGATCTTGTTTATTAAAGGACTGGGATACAAATATGAAGGCTAGCTCTAGAAAGTGTCTGCTAGGACTGAGAAACAGAAGATGAACTGTTTATGCAAGCAAAGGTTCTGAAAAACGGTAACTAATTCAGATAAAGCCTTTGAAATGGACATTTGATGAGTGATTCTAACATACACCTCAGAAGAGTGCCCAGAGGGTTCCCGTGCCAACAGCTGCTTCAGCTGGCTGCAGAAGGTTTGACAATTTACAGGTCTCCAGCTCAGCCCTCCAAAATACAATAAATCAGTCCGATTTTTTTTCCTCTCCAAAACTCATCTTGCACAAAATCCCTCAGTGAGTCTGGTGAAATACTGCATTCTGCCCAAGGGTATTCGGACCTAATTATGTGAAACTTCACTAGCCCATGGGATTAAGCAGTGGGGTTTATAGCATTTCCCATGAGCAGAGCTGAAAGTGTAAAGAGGGTGGATTTGTGCATGAGGGAGGAAAAGCATACCTGGATGTGAGAGAAATCAGGGAACTAATGTGTGGGAAACTGGGGAAAAAATATAGAAAAGAGGGGGAATGAGAGATAAAACAGAGAAATTAAAAAATGGGAGGGAAGGAGAAATGATTAAAAAGGCAACACAAAAAGCAGAGCATAAACAATCAGTAGGTAGCAAGAGATCCCAACATATTATGCATTTGTTTTGCAGCAAAATTCACAGAGTTTCCCCGAAATGTCACAGCCACTGAAGGACAGAATGTGGAGATGTCTTGTGCTTTTCAAAGTGGCTCCACTTCAGTGTACCTCGAAATCCAGTGGTGGTTTCTGCGGGCAGCTGAGGACCAAGAGGCTGGAGCTGAGGTGACAGGCACTCAGGTACTGATCCTCTGTCACTGAGTCCTCAAGCCACCTGGAGATTGCCACAGAAGAGGTGGAGAGGAAAGGGAGAAGGAAAGAAGGGGAGAGCAGAGGGAAGGATCAGAGAGATGTTCTGTATCTCTCCAGGGACTTAATTTTGACCATGAAATAACTGTGCAGGAACCTGCAGACAAAAATGCTCACCTCAAGGAATGGTGCCTTTGGTGCCTGTAACTCCCAGAATGCAGCTAGGGATGTTCACAAAACCACACAGATTTTCCAAAGCCTAATTTTTTCCCCTCCGTTTTTAATTTTTTTTTTTTCCTTTTTCTTCTCTTACATTTTCCCTTTGAAAAGCAGCTGTTCAAAGACTGCTCCTTGCGGGAATTTTTTATTTCCCAAGTGGCAAGATCCTACACATGCCCTCCTGTTTACAGCTAGCACAGTCAAGTTGGCAGCCCTGTGTAGCTGCCACAGGACGGCACCCACTTGGCGGGGGTGGGGGAAGCAAGAGGGAACCAGTGACCCAAAAGAAGCAAAAAAACCCAAAATTATACTAACAGCGCAGTTTCATCCTTCCGAGCGGAACAGGAGGGGCCATGTCCACTTACACCGGCACCTGGGGACGCTGCTCCCCGTCTCCGCTGTCCCCCCCGCGCCTCTCTCGGCATTCCGCCGCCCAGAAGGGACGCCTACGCTATTCGGGCGGGCTGTGGGTCGGCGGGGCAGCGCCCCTCGGCTGTCCCAGCTGTCCAGCTATCCCAGCTGTCCAGCTATCCCAGCTGACCCGGCTGTCCCGGCTGTCCCCGCCGCGGCCCGCAGGTGGCAGACGCGCCGCGCCGCTCCACGGGCTCGGCGGCGGGGTGGGAGCGGGATGGGAGCGGGGTGGGAGCGGGATGGGAGCGGGATGGGAGCGGGGTGGGAGCGGGATGGGAGCGGGATGGGGCGGGGGCCGGCGACCCACGGCGGCGCTCCTGTCCCCGCAGGTGGAGCTGCTGCCCGAGCGGGACCTGGACAGCGACGGCACGAAGATCAGCGTAAGTGTCGCCGCGGGGCGTGGGCAGCCCCCGCCGGCCGGGGGTCCCTTCCCCAGGCAGAGCCCACCACCGAGCCGTTCGTGCCCCGCATCCCCGCCCCATCCGCGCCGCAGGCGGCAGCGCGCTGGCAGCCCGCAGCTCTGCGGTTTGACTCCATGATCTTAGAGATCTTTTCCAACCTCAGTAGTTGATTCTGTGATTCTCTGGCTTCTTCCTGGGCGGCCCTGGCCCGGGGTGCCAGGACAGCCCTGCCCCATGCGGCCCCGCACACCCCTGGGCATGGAGGCACCCGCCAGTGCAGCACAGGCGCTACAGCATTGACAGCCCCTGTTTCAGCTCTGCGAAGGAGATAGCCTGCATCCGTCCTTGTACCTCTTGTTTTCATTTACCCTGGGCAACTGCTGAGTCTGCCTTAGCACTCCAAAACTGGTTCTAAGGCTGAAATTTGTTCGTGAAACTGCATTTTTCTTTAGCCGGGCATGCAACTGCTTAAATGGGTGATTTCCCAGGGCCATACCCTCTGGCAGAAAGTAGGCTCAGAAAGGTTTTGGACAAAATCTCCCTGTTGGGAGTAATCTCCACTCTTGGCCACTGAGTCTCTGTTTCAGGGAAGTGGCATTTTGACATCAGATTTACCAATCTGCTGTTTTGAGATTAAGCCAGAATGTTGTCACAACAGAATTATGAGCAGCATTGCTCCAGCCCTTGTCCAGGGAGGAGATGCCTTCCTCAGCAGACCCATGACCTCAGTCAGGCACAGCCACAGGGCTGTTTCTGACCTCAGAATAGCTCAGATCTTCCTCCCTCAGCATCCCAAGAAATGTATGATGGTCGGGTCATGGTGAGGTGCTCACTGCAGTGGAAAGACAGATATTTAGCAGATACTGCAGCATGAGTATTCCCTATGAGCCCAGAGGGGTTTTCCCTTTCTCCAGCACAATCCCTTTGGAAGTGCTTTTTAACTGCAGCCAGGGCTCTAAGTACCAGCAAAGCTTAGAACAGCAACAAATAGAGGCAAATAATTTCTGTTAAATCCTTTACTGTGCTGCTTTTTGATGCCTACAAATACACTAACCAAATAACTACAGCAGGTCAAAGTACAGCTAGGTATAGCTGAAGGGTATTTTTAAACGAGAATTCAGATACACTATATGCAAAACAATACATATTCTAGCCATACTTACATTTCCTGTGATACTTCTCACCATACACTATAAACAGTTTGTGTCCAGGACCATATCCTCAGTTAGATTTGTAGACTTACAAATGACACCCATGTGTGGTCTTTGAATACTATTCCACTAGACATAGGACAAAGAGACAAATCATTCCTTATCAATACTTGCTCATTGAAAATGTCTGTAGTAATCCATAAATATAGCCTGTAAAGCTTGTCTCATCTTTGAAGTTACAAATCTCTTTCATTATACATGATAATATACATGATGGTGTATTTATAGTGTTCCTATAAGTTTGCATAAAGCATTTATTTTATATTTGTAATAAAAAATCCCATCAAAATTACATAGATGTCAAAATCCACTTTTTACAAATGTAGCCTTTCATTCTATTTTTTTTTTAAGTTGTACTCAGTGCCTCCTTTAGTATTACTGTAAATTGTCATCATGAAAACTTTTAAGTGCATTTAGTAAATCTTTAAAGAAATGCGAAAATATACTACATGTGTGCTGAATTACACCACTTCTATCAATTCTAAATGGCAATCAGGCACAAATAGAAAACATACTATGTGTTGCCTGCAACAATTTCTAAATTTCAAATGCAAAAGCCAAAACCAATTCTGTTTTTCCCCAGTGCTATGCAACACTTAACTTTGTGATTGTTGCTTGGGAACAAATGAAGGCACAATATGATCTACAAATCCTGTTTCCATTCATATGAAACTTCTTTAATCCTTTTGCTGAACATGAACTGTTCAGTAGAGATATATTATTATTGAATATGGTTTAAATAACTATCCAACACTTTCCCTGTAATTAATATCACATAGATTATGTCTGTAAGTGTGCAATCCATACTTTCAACTCAGTTTGCCAAGTATAAATTCAGAGCTGGGTACAACACAACAGACTATAAAGTCCATCCAGTACCTTAAAGCAATAACATATTCACAAGTATTGCTCTTCAATTTATCAAGCAGGCAGAATAGGTGCTTTGCCAACACTGGTGACTACATATGCCAAGCTGTGTGTTGTACAATCATCACTAATATGTGCCTAGCTTCAGGCTAACAGTTCTTTTGCAAACTACCATGTATTCATCATCTTGATACTTCCTTATTGCCTGTCATTGATAGGACACAAAGCAGCTTTTGCATCCATGTTTGTGTAATGGTGAAAGTAAACCAGATTCAGAAGTTCTTCAAAGCTGAAGTTTTATATCCCACTGAATACATTTCAAGTGGCTTCCTGGGGGCAACAGATATTAATTCAGATAGAGAGTAATAGAAAATTAATTAAATATAAATTCTCTAAAGTGATGAGCATACAGAAAGGAATCTTTGTTGACTTTTCCCAATGCATCTTAATACCTATCACATATTTCTGGATGTATAATTTACTCTTGTGTTTTAATTATCTGAAAAAAAATATGTTATCTTGCCCTCAGATATTAGAACCAATTAAAAATAAATCAGAAGTCATTTCTTCAGCTGATGAGTCTTAAAATGATCCTGAATAAGTACTGATATATAACTTACAATAAGTACATAGTTATATAACCAAAGACAAAAGGGACTGCCTGACACAAGATGTCTCGTCACCCTTAACAAAGAAAAAGTACCAAGGATTTGGACACATTGTAGAAGACAAACTGGCTGTCAAATATACAGTTTCAATGTAGTGAATAGTACAACCTAATCTAATAAATAGTTGTTAATACAGTTTAAATCTTGGTGAATATCTCCAGCAAAATTGCTAATCCACTAGTTCAAAAACTGAATTATTCAATAAAGCCAACTAACTGGAAAGGTTTAACCAGTGAAGTGCACAGGTACTAGGTTTACATAAGAAAGCTCATTAAGAATGTTCATGATCTTAAGCAATTAATTAGAATGAGCATGGTAGTTTGGATTGTTTGTCTGAGGCTAATTACATTTCAGAGCAAACCATCTAAGCAAATTTGGGAAAAGGATGTCAGGCAAGTTCATAGATACAATTAGCCATACTCATCCTTGTAACTTCCCTGCAGAAAGCACAATCACACCATTGATTAATTTGGCACTATGTCAGTAGAGTCTTTCCAGAGAAAGAAAAAATTCTGACAACATTTTTGTTTCTTTCTTTGTTTTTTTGTTGTTGGTTGTTTTTTTTGTTTTTTTTTGTTTTTTTTTTTTTTCCTGGCAAATTTGCAGACAGTGAAAGTACAAGGGAATGACATCTCCCACAAGCTGCAGATTTCAAAAGTGAGGAAAAAGGATGAAGGCTTGTATGAGTGCAGGGTTACTGATGCCAACTATGGAGACCTTCAGGAATACAAGGCCCAGGCATATCTCAAAGTCAATGCTAACAGCCACTCTCGGCGAATGCAAGCCTTTGAGGCATCCCCAATGTGGTTGCAAGACATGAAACCTCGTAAAAACATCTCAGCAGCTGTTCCAAGTAGCATCCACAATTCTGCCAATCAGCGTGTGCGTGCCACCTCCAGCCCTGAAGCAGCAGCCAAAATCCCCAAACAAAGTCCACAATCAGGTATGGTAAAGCATTTTGAGCTTTCATTTGATTGCTTACCAGCATGCAAAAGGAGATTAAATCAACAAGGTAACCAGGAATTGTGACTAGGAAGAGTGTGGTGCTCATTTATTCCTCCTTCTTTCGGGTTCTGTTCTTCCTGCTATCTCCTTACTTCCTAAAACCTGAAGAATAAATTTCTGAGCAGAAGAAGCAAAAAACCTTAAACTTCTATATGTGGATTTTGTCTCTACTGGTTTTACCCACCTAAGCCTAGCTCTCAAATCAAAGCTTAGCTTTCCCTGTAGAGTGTGTGAAAAGAGAGGGCCATGTCAGTGAATGACTCATCTTATTTTAAGATGGTTGTGCATGACAAATTAAATAAAACACTCATCAAGTTGTGTTTCTTCCTAAATTATTTTACACCAGTTACCTACCTTTTATATCTCCAACATTTGGTGAAATTAATCTACTTCAAGTGTCAATCCTATTTTCATATGGAACTTGACTTCTAAATCTGAACAAACCTTATATACACTAAATAGGTTCTCTGTTGCATAGGATTTAGAAAGACCATGGGTTTGGCAGAGGATGTGTTTTTGTCATCTACATGTGCCTAACCACTGGTTTTGAATCAAAGGTTAAAATGGCAATGCCACCATTGTTTGTCATGTAGAAATTAACATACTCCACATTTTGTTTCAGGGATTTTGTTCAGCACTATATAAATAACCTATAATCAATATGAGTCTGAATTTTCTACATTCACAAAGTAAAATCACAGTTATGCAAAAGTATACGAATATACAGGAGGTGCAGCACTATATGGTGGCAATAGAGTGATGGACAGGACAAAAAATTGAGATGTTGTAAATCATCAAATATACTCTGGAAAACAAACTGTGTAAGTTGAAGGGTTTCTGGGTTACTTCTGTTTACACTAAGGGCCCAATGTAACACAGGAAATCACAACCTGCCTTAAAATATATAATGGAAGATAACCTAATTAGCTCTGATGCATCATTTTTTTCTATTAGTGTGTTATTAAATCTAAAACTGTGACTACAACAAATTTCATAGCACACTTACTGTGAAATCACTTTCATCTTACAGGCATACTTTAGAAAAGCTTTTTTATAAGGAAAATACATTTCATTACAGACTGGAACAATATGATTATTCATATGAAAATTCTCATTGATACTAGAAAAGGTGGTGCGTGTGCTACCACCATTTTAACCTCTGTATTCATTTTTAAAAAATTGTTTAAAAGTTATGTTCAGTTGTCTTTCCCTGAAATTGACCCATTTTCAATTTTTAGGTCTTCCAAAAAACGTCTAAGCTGTTAAAACAAAAGAAATATTTCAGTTGATTTAAAACCATCATTGTACCATGGCTTTGCTTTCGGCTGAACATATATACTGCTTATTTTCCATTGGACTCATACATTTCAAAGCAGCAGACTTTTCCATAAAGTGAATACTCCAGTTTCTGTTCAGTTCTATGTGAAATTAATTAAAATAGTTAGAGGTTTATGAAATATGTAGCAACAGACTATACTGCATTGCAGCCAAAGTGTGCACTAAACAGCTAATCCACTAAATCATTTTGGATATATAATTGAATCTATAGTATTGTTCATGTCTTTAGTCCAAGCAAGAGCTTGACTGATTACTGCACATTTGTAATTTGAGAGCTAGTAGGTATTACATGGAAAGGTCCCTGTAAAAAGGAAAAAAACCCAAAAAACAACCAATATAGAAAAACTAATCTTTATTTTTTTTTGCGTGAGCAAAGATTACTGCAGATCAAGTGCAGACAATCTCAATCATAAATAATTTAAAAATTAAACAGACAAAAAATATAATTTAGTTTATTAATTCATTTTTTATGGCACAGAACAGACCAACTCTGCATTTATCAGAGGTGTGGCTTACCTATTTCAGAAACAGAGTGTAAAAAAAATCACTCTTAGCTTTTATTTCAATTTAATAGTCACTTGCTACACTACTTATTGGTGATATTTTGATGAGATCACTTTAACTCATAAGAACCAAGATGCACTTTCCTTTACTTGAGAAATCTTGGCCTGGATTTTCACTCCATTTTACTGTCATTCTACACCAATAGAAGTACCCAGTGGAATACAAGGAAGTGTGGAGGGGGTTAGCTCTATCTAACTTTGAGGAGCAACTTCAGCTGAGGAAGGGGAGATGTCCGTTGTGAGACCCCAAAAAAGCAAAACAAGGTGTCATAGACATTAATAGTCTTTCTTATTATGATGCAGAATCAACACAATCTCCTTATTTTATCAAATGAGAGACTCTTCATCATCACGCTGACTGTATAAATGCATGCACAAGATTGCTGTGTGATTAGATGAGATGTAAGCAATTTATACATCCAGCCTAGAAGACAGAAAAGTGTTTGAACACAAGTTTATCAAGTCCATGTTTGTATTTGAAAGACATAAAGATTGATTGTGATGTGTTTGTTCATATTGAGTAATATACTGACTTCAGCAATACTGCTTAAAGAGAGAAGTACAATTAACCATAAGTAATTGTATCAAATATTCTCCAATATTAGAGAGCTGATGCACAGTTACTGGCAAGCAATAAATTTTACTGCCGTGCTCACAGACTGTTGTGAAATACATTCATAGCAATAGGAAACATGACACTCTGAAATTACTGGGAATTCTGTACTGAGCCATTTCTGAATAGCTTGGCTACTAATATATGAAAAATTGACTCTGATTAAATGAATATTTTGTCCCCAAAACTTATTTTTGAAAGGTAGATAGCACTCTACTCAACTCCTCCTATCCTGAAGCACACTGCAGAATTTCATTTATTTCTTAACAATAGATATTTAATATGTAGCTCTAGAAAAGCAGCTTACAGTCACTACCATTTTAAAACATCTACATTTCCCAACTAAGCAGATATTTCTGCTATTCTCCTCCTTTACTCAAAAGTCAGAATATCTGTGATAACTGTGAGGGAGCTATAGCCAGAGCTAACAAAGTGGTATGAGGTCCATTTAGAATTTTGAACTACTTTGAAAAATACTATGTGAGTGTAAAAAAAAGATATTATTCTTAGCGTAATGGAGATTCAATATAGGAAGAAATAGCTAATGAGAATATCTCCCATAGACAATATACTGAGAAGCACTAAATGACTATCTCAAAGTCAAAACAGTCAGGAAATCAAAAGTCAAAGCTGACACAGCTTGACCCTTTCGTTTCATAGTTATGGGCTTCAGCAATTGAACTAACCCTTCACAGCTTAACAGGAATCTCAGTAATTTGACAAGGTAATCTGCATATATACAGAAAATGTCTTACATAGGTGGAGTGACAGACTTTTTTTCTTGCATAACTCATAACATCCTATCTTAATCCAAAGGTAAAAGCACAGTTACAGCAAAGCCTTGTAACTCTAAGCAATGCTGCAACTAAATGGGATCCAAGAGCTAAAATGAATTCAGGTGAAAGGAAGTTAAATAATATCCGAGCTGCACCAAATGTCACTGTTTCACAGATACAAATCTAGACAAACTCTGCTCCCTGCATTTTAATGACTCAACATTTATAGCAACAAAGAAGGCTGCAGGATTTTTTGTGATGGTAATGTGTATATTCCCCCAAACTCTTCCTGTTCTGCCAATGCTCTGTTAAAGCACTCAAAGTCATTAGTCTCTTTTCAGACTCAAGAAGACCAATCTCAGAGAAATCAAAAGGGAATAGCTACAAATGAAAAGTGACAATAAGGTTCATTTTCTGACTGCTTAATACAGACTCTGCACATTTCTAGCAACTTTTTGTTATTTCATGAAGTAACAAATTCAGCTCTTAATCTAATTACATGCCAAAACTTCCTGTGATGATGGTAGAGTTGCAGTGAGTGACTTGCAAGGAACTCAAGAGGGAAGGTAGTCCTTATCTACAAGAGAATGATCTGGATTCTTGGCACCATAAATTACACTGAGAAGCTGATCATCAGGCATGAATGCAAAAGAAAAGGATGAAGCATATTTCATCAGTCTGTTGAAACTCATAAACTGATGACATTCCTTCCTGTCTTCATTTTTATCTACGGAATATAGGAATCTTTTATTATCAATATATTTTAAGCAAAAAATTCATGTCCAGTTTGCAATCTTCTGTGATATAAATCAACTTCTGTGTTACTGTTGTGTTTTTTTTTTTTTTCTTTCATTTATGTTCCATCTCCTCTAAAAGCAAAGGAACAAATGTCTGCTCTAGCCTTCACCAAGGTGACAGTCAACATTGCTGCTTTCTTCACTGAATCTTTGGCTTTCACAATTACTGTTTTAGAAACTGAGCATCCATAAGGTTGGGAGGCACCAGCCATTACTGTGATTGTGGAACAGCAAAAAGTCAAATCTCTCTTTCCTTGGGACTACATTAAAGTAAAGGCCAAGTGACAGTTTTATTCTTACTCGTCTGTTCTCAGAAGTTCTTGCAAGAAGATGATGCAGTGACTATCCCATTTTAAACCTGTATACACTGCAATCCATTTCTACTTGAAATTTACACTTTGATACCCTCTTCCTAAAAAGAACCTGCTCCACTTTTTTAGCTTCTCTGAAATAATGGAATAAACTCAAATCATAATAATTGATGTAGCCCTAATAATTAGCTAGCTGTTGACATTGGAACTGTAAGAATCTTTTGAGAAGTGCCGGTCTGCTCTGAATAATTTCACTCACAATGAATGCAGCTAATCTCTTTTTTTTTTTTTTTTTTTTTTTTAGGCCAGGATTTCCAATGCAGAATGAACTTACTAATGCCTTATGTTTCTTTCAAAACCCCCACATCTAGATTTCTTATATTTATATGCTTAGTAATAGAACAAAATGCATACAAGTATTTAAACTTCTGTTCCTAGTGCTTGGTTCATCTAAACCCAGTAACAAACAAACTCTTTTTGGTGTATCTGCAGTTCTAACTCCTGTCACAAGCAAAAGGGTATCTACTTTTTGTAATTCTCCCTTATTGCCCTTACCAATCGCTGATACTATACCACTGTCAATTTCTATTAATTTTTATTCCTCTTATAAAAACACAAGTTCAGGAACTAAGAAAATACTCACTCAGAAAATGTGTGTTCATTTTTCTTATTCTACAAGTCTGAACAGTTGCTCAATCCCACATGCCCATACCAGACTGAGTACTTGGGTATGTTTAGTTACAAACATATCCTCTCTGAAATCTGAGATATTATTTTCAACCCTAGTTATGCCTATGATTAAGCAGTAATAATAAATCACAAAAGAAAATAGGTCTTCTGAGATTTCTTGAGATAATAATGAAATTTGTCATTAAATATATGACAGCTCCACTGTAACTCGTATTTCTGTAAAAGTGATGGTGTTTGGATGCTGCACTATTTATTTGTCTCCTATGACACCAATCAAGAAACAGTGAGAACAGGCACAGTGGAAACTAAACGTACAAAGTCTAAGAAACTCATTTTGTCTTTCGCCATCTACATTGTAGTTTATATACACACATGTGTACTGAGATCTTTCCTATTTTTTTAGTAACATTACCAGTGTTTTTTCGCTGTCTGTCATTGCTACATATGCACCTATTCATATCTCTTCCTTTCTTTTAGCTATTTAAAAATGAACCTTTCAGATTAACCTCACCTTTAGAACAAAATTAACGCACAAAGAGGTGGTAGGAGACCTCACAGAAATTCTCTTACTAGCAGAATCACAGTAATTCTTCTCTACATGCCTGATATAACTTTATTTGGTAAATAACCACTAGAAAGTTTGCCCACACATGCAGTAAACAAAGAGAAGAGAATGAAGAAGAGAAAAAATGGGAGGGGGGGGAAGCTGTGTAGGATTTGTTTGTCATTTCGCTCAAATTGGTTTTCATTGCTTCACAATCAGCAGCTTGCACTGGGTCATCAGAGATTGCAGCATATATGACAGGGCCTGCTCTTGAAATAACTGATGGGATTTTCCTTGCTTCAGAACACAACCCATTTGTTACTTGACAGATATACAGCAAAGCAGGGGATATTTTTGCTTCAGATGAGAAGCAGGAAGTTTCCTGTGTATGGTGCCCTACTTCATTATGAAAGTACTTTGCATCACATAAAATGTAAAAGAATGGGTGCAATTGTCTGTTGGCTGGAATGGATACAACTCTGCTGAAGTCAAAAAACCATCATTCATCTACAACAGCAAAAAATTTGGCTCAGGGATGAGGATGAAGGTGAATTTGCTTCTACTCATAAAGTGAGAATGAATTTTAAGAAAAATCTCAGCCTTGCTCAGAATGTACCACCTGAAGATATTTAGGTCAGTGAAAGATTTTGGGAACTGAATGGAAAACATCTGAAAACTGCTATTTGCAGCTCATTCAGATTCAGGGGGAGAGGGCATTCTTGTTGATGGCTTTTGTTGCTTTAGGGGGTTTTTTTCTTCAACTTTGATCAACTTTTTCCTGGTGTTTATCTTTGAAAACTTAGGCCAGACTTGCTAGAAAGCTCAACAATTTTAGTATTTTCTTATTCCCCTGACATGAGTTTACATTTGATTAATTTAAAAGCTTCAAAGATATTCCAGTCACATTACCATCTTTACAGCTACAGTAATAATCAATTAATCCTCCTTTGTTGATGATAAAGCTGGATGGCATTTGAGGAACAACTAATGATCTTTCTGTCAGCCTTGAGAGGACTCTGCTCCAAACTCGCCATTTTATTCTGTCATAAGGAAGTTGAAGCCATACTATTTGGCAGTGCAACTTGCTATCCTGTCTGTGTGTGGGTGTTCTAGTCAGACCCAGCTCACGGAAATTTGTTCCTCTGTCTACTGACAAATGCTACTGTCTTGGAACAAAGCTGCCTAAGGTTCTGTGAGTAAAAATGTGAATGTTAGATGCACAGCTACATTTATAGTGCTTCAAACATTCAATATGTGTGTTCAACCAACAAAAGCACAAAGAGAAAATCTGAATGCTACTTCTGCTGCCAGTCCTTTTTCTACTGCTGTTATTGCCTCAGCTGCTGTTGTTGCCTTTGACACTGACTGAGGATTTTGGCCATCAAATCACAGCCACAGGGCTATAAAGATTGCAAAAATGACTTCTACAAGACTACAAAAGATGGTGTATCCATCTCCAGTTCATTCTGTGCAACTGAAAGAGTTGAAAAGGCAAGATGTTTCTTCAAGGAGCAATAATAAATCAACGAGTAGGAGTAGGTCTCACAGAGAGCTATATATTTAGATGGTGCAAAGCCCTTTAGTAAAATAATACTGTTAGATAGTATGCCTACATAGAATTGTGCTTCTCCACAACACTGCCAAAATAACAAATCAGTTACCTGTTTTGTACTCTGCTGAATTATTCTTACGCATACAATATCTGCTAATCAGTGTCCATCTTTTACCTGAAGAGACTTTGAATATTGATGAATGATATTTCATTATTGTGATTAGTCTCACATCTCAGAACTGTAATGAGAAAGATTGAAAAAATCTGAAATAAAAGCAGAAAAATTCAACAATGTAGGAAGTAAGATAGAATTTATACAGTATTTGGCACAATTATATCAAGCTTCAGTTTCACAGTACACCTTTATCAAACTAGCGTACTGTGGCTGTAGGCATGATGCCCTTTTTTTTAATATTTGTATACACAGCAATTACAAGGGTGAAGGCTTTGGATTGTGAACACTGATTTAGCTCTTACAGTTTAAAGTGTTGCCACCTGAAATATTTGTCTTGTTCCAATCAGAAGTTATTGCCCCAAATCTGGATGGCAGAAGGATATAGGTGTCTGCTTCTCAGCTTTCACATTTCACAGGGTCAAGCCTCTATATTGTCATAAAGGCGTAAGTTATAAGCCTCTGTGACAGCTAATAAACTAAAACATGGAGCTGTTAAATTGAGATAAATGAAGAGATGGCATGGGGCTTGCTTGTATCACTCGTACTATTGGGTTTAATTTCCATAAGAGGGGGAGTCAGAGAGAGGAAGGCACTGTCATCTTAAACTGCTCCAGCTAAACCCATTAAGAGCTTGTGAGTCACAGCTCTTAGACAGAGGTACCTTCTGTTAGTCAGAGGCATTTTTCTAATCTGTATAACAACTGCATTATCCACCAGGCAAACAAAGGATCAAAGGAATGGTTCCTGCCTCAAAACACTTTCCATCTAGGAATCAGACAGAAGAAAACAGACTCATCCAGTGGGAGCTTAGATGAGTTCCATGAAAATAACTCTTATATAAATGGTATAAACAGAAGGAGATTAGGTTGACAGTATGTCAAATATGAGCCTAAGTGTCAGCTGTGAAAAATGAGAAAAGGGTTCTAATATCACATGTTGAAATATTTACAAGAAATTATAATTTTCCTTCCATGTTATAGTAATCCTCTTTATATATGTTTTTCATGACAGTGCTGTTGAGGTTGATAGAGTAATATTAAGTGTCACCCACTTAAATTTTCTTTCTGATAGATGAAAGAATTAACGGGGTGCAAAAAGCAAAGGAGAAAAAACACAAGTGCAAATTTATTTTTCTTCAAATAACACTTTTGTAACTTTATGGTATCTTTCAGAAATGGCTTCATAAGAGTTTAATTACAATGTGGTATATATCAAATATACACACATTTACATATACATTACACAAATGCTGAACAATTTGTGTAGGAGTCATGTTTAGTTACAGCAGCATAACCCAGTTCTGAAATAGTCAATTCAATAATTTTTGTTAACAGCCTAAATTCGACCTTCATTCAAGACATGACATAACTGTATGCAAGCGTAGGATGAAGATGAATTACCACAGGACTGTCAGAAAAAAACTGCATTTCCTTCAGAATCAGCCATTTCATACAGATAAATACAAATGCACCAGTTTATATTTTTTCTGTCACGCATTAAAAAAAGACCTTTTTTATCCATGGTTTTCCAGAACAGGATGAGAGAGAAAGGTGCCCAGTGCTGATAAGAGCAGTCAAAAAACATGCTTCCTCTTGTTCCAAAACAATATCATTTATCCAATTTAGGGCCTGCACTTGCTTGAGCTTGCACACCTCCCCTCCAGCTTTGAACCTCTACAGTGGGCACTTCATAGTGGACTGCTTCTGACACAAGTTTTGTTTAAATAGCTAGCACTGGTATTTCACAATTTGCAAGCACCTATTTTCCCAAAAACTACCTTTTTCCCCAAAAGTACTCTTGCACTGAAATAGAAACATCTGAAGTTAACGCATTATTTATACGTGTGAAGAGATTTTAAAACTTTGCAAGCTCAAACACAAACAGAAGGAAGAAAATTAGGATATTTGCTACAAATGGCTGATGCTTGGACATTTGTGACTGGGAGCCACAGGCAGGCAGATTGTCATTCTCCTATGAAAGTCAGGCAGGGAAGATTGAGTATCAGGATTAAAAAGCTTCCATAATATAGTAAGTACATAATGATGGAAGTAGTCATAGTTGTGCAGACACTGAACCATTCAGAGACATCAAGAGCTCACTATATCCTTGGCTGTTCCCATGAAATATAAAGTAGTTGAGCATATGCACAAAAATGTTTCTAGCTGTTAGAAGGAAATACAGACTTCTAAAGCTGAAATCTGTGTGCCTTAGGTTCAAAAATCATTAGGACTTTGACATGCTTTACTCCAGATATCACCTGCGGAGACAATTCATCAACACTTCATTTCACCAAATGGGGATATAACTGATACATTACTACCCTAAACTTGTTTAGGAAAGTATCATATGAAAATGTTAAGGAAATTAAAATTTCAGAAGCTGAATTTTGGTAGGCTAGTCTGCCCAGATACCTAGACACTCTTTTTGACCAAAACAGCCTAAAAATGTTTCCAAAGAAGCATAAGCATCTGAACAAAACTTAGGATAACTGCTGCAGAAATTAATGATACTCATGAAGCCAATGTAAAACTGTATCAGGATTTCCTAATCATACTCATATGTCAAGTATTATCTAGTACTGAACTACTTATGAACAGAATTAAACAAAGCTGTATATGAAAGTAGAGGGATATCCACTGATGAGAAAGGAAGCTGTACATTATAGGATAAAGGACATAGGAGAAAGCAAAAATTACACCAGAAATGGACTAAGTCAAGTACACTATCCAGTACATATTTCTGAAAAACTGTGTTCAAACTCAACAGTTTGGGGGTTTTTTGCTGTTTTCATCAGAAAAGTATGAAAATCTATACATGTTGATGAACTTCCCATTTCAATTACATGTTTAGGGATCTCATCCGTCTCTCTTGTCTGTTCAAGGTAAAAGGATGACGGACTTGAATCATTTTGATGATCTTGTTTTCATCTTTGAGAGTGACATTACAGAACCTTTTAACTTCTTCATAGTGCATGATTGCCCAATTAGGAAGCTTGATTCTACTCACAAGGGTAAAGACTGAGATACAAACAAGAGCATTTTTTAAGAGTTAAAAAGAAAACGATGACTCTCAGGTATGTTTCAATAGAAGAATGAAAAGATTTAATTGTTTCTCTAGGAAGGAGTTAATGTAGGGACTGATGTAGAAAGTTGTCTGAATGTAAAATCCCATGTTTGTTCATACCAGTATACACTTAATTCTACTTCTGTCCATCTTGGCCTTGTGAAGTTGCAGAAGTCATTCAAAGTCCCATTCTTCTTTCTTTTTTTTTTTTCTCATTTCATATTGCTGTCTGTTGTCCTTTTATAGATTTACTATGGCTTGTTCTGGACCGCTGCCTGAAGCCAAGTATCATTTTCCTATTTGTCCCATATTTGAACTCTTCTCAGGTTTTTTTGTTCTCCCAAGTATTGCTATCACAAGCTTGCATTAGAACGTGACTTTAGGTGTAGCTGACATCATTTTCTGCCTCAGCCCAGAAAGAGCTTCAGGAGTTACTGTGGCTCAAGTTTCTGTCAAAATTCTCCCCTTTTTGGGGGGTTGGAAAGTTGTGACTTTTTTGCCCCATGACAAGATTGGATACATCTGTTTGCCTGGGTGCCTTACCTAGTGAAAGCTAGTGATTAACCATCCATCTGCAATCTCATCTCTCTTTCTCATCTGCTCTTCTGTGCATAACTGACAGAAAAGAAACAGACATCAGATGGACAGAGCTACACACTGAATGCAAAGTCTAAGTAGTCTTCCAGGAAATTCAAGACATCCTAATCTAAATTTCAGTCAGTTTGGAAGCAGCTTTCTTTCAAAATGTAAAATTAAAAAAACAAAAACAAAAAACCCCCCAAAAATAACAACAACAAAAAACAAACAAACAAATAAAAAACACCCAAAACCCCTAAATCAACAAAAACAAACAAACAACAAAACACAAACCCCACCAAAAACGACAACAACAACAAAAAAAAAGAAAATACAAAACCAACCAACCAACCAACCAATAAAAAAACTCCAAACAAACAAACAAAAAACCCAAACAGAAATCCAGAACAGCAATTCACATTAGTTTAAGTTGATTACTGTATAGCCAATGGATAAAGATGGAGTGAAAGCCTAAGAAAAAGATTTAGGGAAAGCTTGAACAAAAGGATCTGCATTGAATATGATACTTACAGCTCAGCTTCTGTCATTCAGTTCGCCAAAATCAAACACAGATGACTAAGCCTTAAAACATGCAAAAGAAGTCATTCCCCTGAAGAAGAAAAAGGGTATATACATCCCAGCAGTATAGGAGAGATATATACAGCCATGATTTATGGAATTCAAAGGAATAAGAATAGCAGTTGATAAGCCAGAGAGAAGAAAATCTATTTATTTAAAACCCATGTGAGACATATTCAAATAAAACTTTAAATAAAATCAACCATAATTGGTTTCACCTATCTTTAGGTATATAAAACTGCAAATGTCCTCCAAGAAATCTTATGGTTTATTTATGTCTCCAGTAAAATTAAGGAAGGTATCTCATGAAATTTTACTTACTTTACATGGAAATAATGCAAAATTATTATCTCATGCCCCATTCAACTGACGAGAAGACTATCTAAAAATCAACACTATAAAGCAAAACTAAGTGTTGTAAAACAGCAGTCCAGGCACTTAAATATGGACAACATCAGCAGAAATTCCTGAAAAATGAAACTTGCAAAGTTTCAGCACCTCTCTGATTTCAGAAATCAGTAGAACAGCAAATTCAATTCTTATTCAGCTCCACCTGAATATATTGCTCCCCATATATATGTAGGGATATCTGGGTATAATGTAATACATACTGAGAACCTAGGATGGACTTTTGTGTGGTTGGCTGTATTTCTCCTGTACTGGTCAGCACAAAACCAGGACACTACTCAAACACTGAGCAGTGGGTTACTAATTAAAGGAAACTCAAGGACAGGCTAACTAAATTTCTATGTTTAGTAAAATACTAAGGAAGTGCTGTTGAATTTGCAGTTTCCTTCTATTATTTATATGAGAATACAGTGTTTATTGTATGCATAACTGTAAGAGGGCAGTTTAGAGGCTTTGACAGGTCTCGAGACTCAGAATGCAGGAGGCTATTACATCCCAGTGGTGTCCCAAACCTTAGCAAGCATGGGGAATACCAAACTTGCTAAACTTGAGTTCTGGCAGATGCAAACTGCCTGAGATCCAGGGTGGTTAACCGTGTAAGGTATTCCTACAAATAGGAGATGCTAAAATGGTAGTGCCTGAGGCAGCTGCTTAATTTACAATTCAGTGTTTCATCCAGTTGTGAAAATAAATGGGCAAAATTATTCAACCTGCATTTGCTTTTCTCTGCTTGTGTTCCAAAATCCTGTGTATCTTTCCACAAATTTTGTCTGATCAATATCTTAGTGAAAGCAAGGGATTATAGTCATTCAGGCATGCAATGAGTAACAACCTTTTTGATCAGTTAGGGTTTACTAAGAATTAATGACTTCTGATGGCTTTATTTTATTCTTAGATTCTCTGAAACTGATTTCATTAAGAGAACAAAATTGATAGTTAGCTGTTTGGTCCATAGACTGTGAGCCATGAAATATGGTTCAGCATTTCTGACAGAGATTTTTATTATTTTAAACATTAAGGTCACTACTATTTATCACCATTTTTTCTCAATTGCTAACATTTAAGTAAACCATATATTTGAATAAAACACATTTTCAAACACTTTAATGGCATGAACCACTCTTTCATGTTGTTGCACAAAAACTTATCTCTAATCACATGCCTTTGGCAATGCAGCATTTGTTTATAGAAAAAAGCTAAGTATTTCATGGACATTTGCTCTTTTGGATGTGTGTTAGTAACAGCAAATGAAAGAAAATGAATGGGTACTTACATTTCACAGGAAGCATTTAACTGGATCCCAGTGGCTGATAGGTGAAACTGTGAGAATGCCAGACCCACACATCAAGTAGAGATTAATTAACAATGTAGAAATCAAATACACATACATTATACTAGGGTTCTTCTTCTGAGTTGCTGTCTTTGAGGACAGTCCAGTTTTCCCAATGTGGTTGACAAATTTCTTTTAGTTCTCATTATGTTAATTAGAAAATAATGCTTGAAATGGAAGGGTAATGAGTAGTCAATTTATCAAATCCACAGCCAGATAGACTGGTTTTAACTTATCTTACTTTGCTCACAGTTCCAGTGATACTATTCAAGTCTTGGTCAGAATGGTACACTAAAAGCACATCTGCATGAAAAGTCTGAATTTAGATAGTCTGAATTTTCAAGACAGTTGAATTTGGATTTTGATCTGTACCTTACCTGTCATATAAATGCAGAAATGGTGGAACTGAGTCTCTGATTTAAGCATCCTATGACTTTCAGATTGAAGTGAAAATGGAAATTTCTGAATATTTTTGGTCACTTATCTTTTTTTAATATGAAAAACAAAATAAAATATGAGCAAATATGACAGAACAGAAAAAAAGAAAAGAGTTTAAAAAACTGCTTTTAGTTCTTATTCTACATTTGCAGCTTTCACTCTCCCAAAATCTAAAGAAATGCTTGAGTTCATGAAAGAAAAATACAATTCTTTTTCACATCTCTGGGAAAAAAATAAAGAAACCTGAGTATACTTTAATTTTATTTCACAAAGCATCACTGAAAAGATGAAGGCACATCTAATAGCCATATATTGCAAGTCAATTTTATTTGGGCTGATACATTACTGAAAATTTATCTGTTTTGGTTAGACAGCATTTTGGAAACTATTAAACCAGATTAGAATATACTAACTGGTTCCCATAACCTTGCAGAGGCCTGTGACAGTATTTTCCAACAATCCTAACGGACTCTTTCTTCATGTAGAAGCTGAAATTTTTTTAGTTGCTATTTCTATTATTTTTTTGTCTCATGTGTTCAGAATTGCTTTAGCTTGTACATACTGCATATACTCTAACCTAAATCCCCTTCAAAATAAAGAAACTTGTTGTTTAGAGAAAAACATGCATGTAGAACATGTGATGTGGAGGGAGATCATGATTCTCCAGAGACTGAACATTATAAATTAAAAGTTTATCATGGGTACGTATTATATACTACACCGAAAATTGTGGAGCTACAGGTTGTCACGTTGAGAAACAGCAAAACAAAAATCAAAGAATGTTTTGCCTCCAAATATTATGGTGCTGCTTCTCCCACTGTGAAATATTTTAAGTCAAACTAATTTTACATGATATTGTTTCTCTTCCACACATTACAACTTTCGAATTCTCAGATTGCAACACCATTAATTGTTAAAAAAGCTCGTTTAAAAAGTATCCATGAGATTTTTTTGAGTTGCATTATACATATTTTGGGCAGAGGAAATGTATCTCCAAAGACCTCTTTAGAGTGATATTGAGCTATGTCTTTCTCTAGTTCGATCAAAAAAAGACATTTAAATGGAATAAAACAAGTGAAAATAATTCAATACATCAGGAAATGATCTAACACTAACAATGGCTCTAACTAATTTCTGCTAACCTCATTATGGAAAGAAAAGCCTTTATAAAAATCTGTCAAATGACAAATTTTACACCTTATATAAAAGAGAGAACAAATCCGTGCTACAATAAAACCAAAACCAGACTTTGACCTCAGCCTTTTAGTTCAAGTTTGTAAATACTACCTGTGTGAGAACAACCCATAGGAACAAGTTACAGCAAATTTGGTGTGTGTTTGCTTGTTCCTAATACAGAGCAAGTGTTCTGAGAAACCCAGCAAAGTACTGCAGTGTAGCACTATCAGAGGGGCGAGAGAAAAGTAGGCTTCCCACTCCTGTCTTCATTTAGCAGGAACTAAGCTCAGAGTTCCCATGGACTTCTTTGAAAAATCTCATTGTCTTTGAGACATATTTACCTTTAAAGGTTAATATGCATTTAGAGATGCAATTCGTATGTGGATAATTGAGATATCTTTGTTACTTAGAAGATTTTGTGCATGTGACAGAGGACTGAGTGTTTTAATGGCAACCACTCTGTATGCAACATCTCATACCATGTATCTACTAAAGTAAGCAGTGTTCATCTCAAATCTGGACTTTAGTTTAATCCCCATTTTTTTAAGGGAAAAATTTTACTAAAGACAGGAACAGAAATACTTCTTGCTACATTTATACATATAGTTAGCAGATGCAGAGAAACGTTACTGATAAATATCTGCAAACTTTAAAAAATGAGCACTTGCCTGGAGTTCTTTTTGCTTTCATTGTGTATATTCTTGATGAGAAGACAAATGTGTTTTTTGGGGCTGCAATGAAATCCATCATTCTGTTTAATAATGAATTCTTTACAAAAATAGCTTATACATGGTTAATAGATTTTTAAAAAAATAACTACTTATTACAAGTCCATCAATATCAGGGACTACTTATACTACCATTATTGCTTTGTTATAGAACTGATGTCTGTAATTATCAATAACACTAATACTTTCCAAATATACCACACAGATATTAAATCTATTGATCATGCATTAACCTGTTATGACCATTTATAGCACAACCAAATTAAATTTATGATTTTCACATCAAATAATATCTTTCAAATTCAGAATGTGATTCTATACAATAAAGAGTTATCAAGCACTGAGACTTGGTATGTAAGACACCTAAATGCTTATATTCTTGGTGTGCAAAGATTTCAATTTAATTAGTCTAGCCCTGAATTTTTTTTTTTTTTTTTTTTTCTGCTAGCATGCTTAATTATAAAGTCATATTTTTAGAAATAATTTTATGTACCATTGTTTTCACAGCTTTTTAAAAAGGGAAAAAAAAAACCTGGGAAAATATAGTTTCTCAAAAATAAATAATCCGAATATTTTGGCAATCTGTTTCCCCCCTTGTAAATAACGTGGCCATTTGCCAGTATCTCCTCTGGTTTACAAGAAAACTCTCTTTAACCTCTGAATGATTTTGTTGTCAGCAGTTGATGATGTGATGCTGAAATTGATTTTGTAAAGAGCACTCTGAGATGGAAGGTGTTTGGGTTTTTTCCTCTTAGTATATGGTTTCACTGGTAATGTTGTTTAAAAAGACAGACAAGAAAAAAAAAAAAAAGCAAAGCAAACCAAAAAAACCTCCCTGGGACTGAAATACTTTGTATGTGTTGTTATTTGCAGTGCATGCCAAGACATTCATGGGCACCAGAGCCAACCTGGCGAGCTAATTAAATATATAAATGTATATGTTTAAAACAGCCTTATAAGGAGCATTGGAAATCTGCAAGATGAGCGAATATCTTATAACTTCTTCCGCAGGTGCGAGGATAGCTACAAGCCATGGACTTTCTGTCCTGCTTCTTGTTTGTGGCTTTGTGAAGGGTGCTTTGCTTTAATCTAAAAGTGCTGACTTTTTCCAATATCACTTTCTCTTCTTAAAGCAAAGAGCAAATCGCCTGTAAAATCCACGGAGCGGACAGCAAAGTTGACCCTAACCTCCAACCACCACTCTGCACCCAATGTACTCTAAATCTCTACACAAGGAGCACCTTCTTCAGGAAGTACAAACAAAATTACTAAATAAAATAAAATAAAAGAAATACTATAAAAAAAGAAGAGGATACCACGTTTTCTTGATATATCTTATTTTCTTTGGCGTATCACTGATATTTTATTTGAAGAGACCTTGTGTGATGTAATCAAACGTTTTGTAACAGCAAGACCTAGTTTCCTTTTCTTTCGGCAAGGAGAAGCCTCATCCTTGACTTCTCAGGGGTTGGCCTGCGAGTCATCAGTATTACAGAATTAACCATGGATGACATTTGGTTTCCTACACTCAAAGAACCATTCAAGCCTGGAAGCAAAAAAAGGCCAAATAATGAAACAAAACACAGTGATTTAGCATCGACCCAAATAAAATACACAAAAACTTTATCAAAAAGCCTTTTTTTATTTTTCCTTTTTCCTTTTTTTTCTTTCTTTTTTTTTTTTTGGCATGAGAAATAGGAGAAAATAAATTCTACAAAGCAGCTCAGCAGACTAGAGGACATTATTTCTGGAAAACAAATGAGGTTATTTTTCTTCTGTGTTTTTTTTTTCTTTGGTTTGGTTTGGTTTGGCTTTTTTCCCCCTTTTAATATATTATTCTTTTTCCCTTGTGAGGTTTTTTTCTGTCTTTTTGTTTGTTTCTTGTTCAATGGTGACAATTACAGACTTAGGCCAACTCCTGATGATTGTGTGGAGGTTTATATATATATACATCCTTTTTTTTGTGTGTGTGCGTTCTATATTTCAGTGTGTTTTCTCTAATTTTGCAACTCCTGTATATGCAAAACTAACTTAAATTCTGTAAATTGCTTACAGTCTGTGTGATATAACTTCAGAGTAGACATACTTTGGTCCTCATGCAAGCCAGTTTTTAATAATATCTATATGTCGTGCCACCAAGAGACATCATTATTTCCTTTATGGACAAATCATCACTTTTTAGTTTGTAATTCGGTAATGTGTGGATTTTGTAATGCATCTCTTCACTTTGACTGGTTTGAGCCCCTTCAGCCCTCTGTTTACTCTGTAAATGCACATTAAAATTTGTTATGGTCTCTAGACAATGAATTATTTTAGTTTGTATGTTGTGTTGGAGTTCAGATGCTGAAAACTGTTTTAACTTGTGATGTTTATAGAAGGTGAAGTGATTTGATCACTAGACACTGTAAAGTGCAGGTAAAGGAAGGTTAGAAATAGAAAACAGGCAAATAAACCAGAACATGACTTAAAGGAGCTTCTTTTGGTAAAGAGTTATAGGAAAGTGAATTAATTACACTGATAAACTATGAATTATTTACACTGATAAACTATATTCTCATCACAGCTCCTTCTACATGGCCAAAGAAGTGTCTTTATTTGCTTTTTTCTGGAAGTGGATTTTCATTACTCATTCATATTCTTAATTAAAATACTTTTTGTCTGTGAAATGAACATGAGAATTTTGCTGTTGAATGATGTAATATGCATTACATGAATTACATTCATTAATGCAGGAAGGAAAAATTGCTACCATTTGCAGCTGCAATCAGGAAGGTTTTTTTCTTGTTCCCCTCTTTCCACTGATGCTGAAAGATTCACACCCTTTCATTTCTCAGCACAGACAATCACATACACCACATGCTTATTATGATCTATTTACAGCAGCATTAAATAGCTGCAGTGTGGTCAGATGTGTGATCCTCACTTTCTAAGTAATGTAGAAGAAAGTAAAAAAGTATGTTTAATATCTCATCAGTGTGTGGTCTGCAGGCCTAGGATTTTATCTCAAAACACTCATAAGTCTGAAGCCTTTCCCGACTACTTTCAAAAGGTAAAGACAAAATAGTGTCATAAAATCAACACTTTGGAACACTGATGCTTTGAAAGAGGATAACATATTTGTGCAGATCTGATTTCCCATATATTCTGTATTATAAGCTTGATTGGAAATAGTCTTTCTTTGATTTTGGACAAGTCTTAGCAGTAATAAAGAGAGTAGATATTTGGACTGATACAGACAAATCAGGAATAAGTGTCAGGAGAAAAAAAGAAAAATTTCTTCTTTTTTTTACTTAAAATTTGTGACCCACTTGTAATGTTGTGTATTAAAAAAGTTTTGCTCCGTAGTAATAACAGCCTACAAAGAAATTAAAACCAATCCCCATTAAAGTGTTCTGAATCAAAACCAATATCGTGGATCAGAGAGGACATAAAGGAAAAAAAGAGTCAAGAGTCAAAGCTTTTTGAAGTCTCTCTTTCTGAACACACCTATGGAACAAACTCTGAAAGCTCTGGAGAGCTATATTTTCCCCATGAAATGGATAACTATGACTGGATGATATGAGAACCTCAGGCCTGGAGCTTAGAAATGTCAGTTTCCATTGGTCTTAATTGGAACCAAGTGCTTAATGTTACACATTTCGTTTGTTTACTGTATCCATATATCTTGTATGAATATTCCATGTATGCACAGAGTCATAATGACTACCCACAGTGACATATGGCATTTTGCAGAGCAGTTTAGCCTCACAATGTTAAAGTTGTTACTATGTTAAACTGATATTGTGTTTTGTTTTATGCTGTTAGCTGCTTGGTTATGAATCACCATGTACTAGGAATCCAGATTAAAGAACCAGCTGAAATTAAAACCAGAATTCTAGACCACTTGGCCTAGTGTGATGCAAGTCAGAAGACATTATGAAAGAAAATGCCATATTGTGATCTGCTATCCTTTACCAGTGTCAACAAAGAAAAAAAAACAAAACAAAACCAAAAGACAAAAGAAATCTGCAGGACTTCAGAAAAGCCTTTAAATCTGGCACGAGATGCTAAGAGGATACAGTAATTGTCCTTATTCCTCCCTCCCCAAGGGACACACAAATTCTTCAGACGAGGCTGATCCAGCCTTTCTGGTTGCAGATCTAGAGCACAGCTTTAGAATTTCTGTCAATCTCTGTGGATGCAGCAGCAACTTCTCCTAATAGAAACAAGTATTGCATTTCTAAATTCCATGCTGTGTCTTAACAACCATTCTTCAAATTGAGAATCTGCCTGAAGCTCCTAGAAATTCTCAAAATGGAAGCTAAGCTTCAGCAGTCCTCCTTTTCTCTAAGAATTTAGTTATGAATAATATTTGGTATAGAAATGCAACTACTGCCATTTTTTGCTGGTGCAGTTCGACCCTGAATTTAATAGATTTAAAATATAGCTTAATTATATCCTTTAAAAGTTCCTCATGGAGTTAGGTATCTAAAAAGACAATTTATATCTAGCAGTGATAAAATCCCTCAAGCCAATGTCCTTAACCTTCCTACAAAAACAGTCCAGTTTTGAGGTGGTCATTTACATGACTTGTGCTTCTCACTTTGTGTTCCTGAGGCCTCATTGCGTATGTGACTTTCTTCAGACTGTTCCAACAGTTTTTGTTTTTAATAGAAGAATAAACGTGGGTGAGTATGAAACACTTCTGTATTTCAAGGTATATGCCATCTACACTCACACACTTTGATATCTGATGCATCATCAGGCTAAAAGAAGCATATTCTGCTCCCATTAAAGGTCAATGGTAGCTTTTGTGCTACATGAAAAAAAAAATCTGTGGCATTTTTGTACTACCGTCAAGGATTAGTACTGCAACAGAGCCTGTCTCAAAAGTTCTCCTTTTCTATGGTTACCAATATTCTTTTTAGCTCTGGAACCTCATGCATACAAGTTGCTGTGTAACATGTTGGAACTTTCCTTTCTTAATTGCCTTTTGTCAATTCTTCAAAGAAATTTGCGGAGCATGACGGTTGCTCAGAGCATAGATTTAAAAAAGCCTGGAAGACTAATTTAAGACTGACTGTTCCTCAGAGCCCCTATTAAGAATGGTACTAGAAAATGGGAATGGTAAATGCTGAATCTATCCTGAGTTATTGTTACATCTTTTTCATTCCCAATATTGAAAATTTATATTATAGCAGTACCTGAAGGCAAAGATCAGAAGTAGGTATAAACACATGAGACAGCCACAGCAAATGTGATAGGACTGCTTGGACATTCATACTTATGCACATTATTCAGTGCTGCTGTGATTTAGGATCAGAACATTCCCTAGAACCAGTTTTTCTCACATTCATTCTTTAAAATGCTTTTGCTTCATTCAAGTAAAATAAGGAAACCGTGGCCACTGCAAAAATCTGAATGATTGCCTAATATTTTTCAGTGTTAAACATTTAACTTCTAATGATCTTTACAGTGATGTCGTAACTCATGATTTAATTCCTTATTAAAAAGAAAAAAAAAAAAAACAACAAAAAACAACAGCAGAAAAAAGACTGCACTGCTGTCAATTTTTGGTTCCTTCCTAAAAACAAAAAGAAAAAAGAAAACAAAAAAGAAAACAATTCAAACCTTTGTCATTTGCAGGAGATGGGAACATTTGTCCATGACATTACTATTGGTAAATGTCAAATGTTGTTTATAGAGTTAAAAGCATTAGGAGCCAAGAAAAGGATCATCATACTTTGTAATATGAATTTTTAAAGGTTAATGTTCATGATTATCTCAGCTAAACAATGCTAAGCACAGAGTAAATTGCTTAATGCAACTCACCATAAATGCCTTGAGTCTCCTTTTCTGAGCTTCCTAAATATTGATTTGTTTGATTTCACAGTCATAAAGTTTGCACATACATCGGCGTAGTTGAAAGATTATACCTATTTTTTTTAGTGCTCTTCAGTCAAACAATGCAAGAAGAAAGTTAAATTTGTCTGTAACAATGAATCAATCAATTGGTTAAGATACTTGCAAAGAAACAGAGGTGTGCTTTTTTGAGAGTCAGGTTTAATTGCAATCTTATTTAATTTTCTCCTTTTTGTGCTATTCTTTTTTTTTGCCAGCATTTCAATCTAAAACCCAGATGATACTGTATATCTTATTAATTCTTAGAAGGTGACAGAGGACAAAATAAAGTCATATTTGATATGAAAGAATCTAGAGGAGAAATGCAGGGAGGGAAAGATTCTTTACATTTTATAACAGTCTAAATGTTTGTAGTGTTCTATCACCTCAAAATATCTTTATATATATATAATTTGAATTCCAGCTATATCATGCTGACAGTAGAGATGGTCTTCAGATAGAGTAAATTAATTTTTCACTTATTGAAATGCTCTTCTATGTTAACAGTACAGCAGGGAAAGAAGTCTTATGTGTGTATGAGACTATTTACTGAGTGACAGCTCATAAGGAAGCCAAAATGTACATAATAGACTACTAATTCCTTTCTTCTTGCTATATGCCATGAACCTGAAAAATGAGAGAAGATTGGGTCTGAGAACTAACTGCTTAAAATTAACTATTTAAGTTAAAACTTTGAAGAAGCAAAGTCGTAATTAAAATTATTTGTATAACTATAACCTTTCAGATTATAAGGGGTTTAGATTTTTTAAGCAAAGTTATATTTATTATATATAATATCCTTGTATATTCAATGGAGGAGGAAGGAGATGATGACTTCTTTTGCTACTTCTGATAGAAGATTATGTTCATTGCTGCTGATTGTTTTCAATATTAAATGATTTAACAGACCCTTCAAATCACTGGCAACTATACTTCTTGAAAAAAACAGGTGTCAATTTTTCTGATCACCTACAATACACTTCAGTTTTTGGTTGCTAATAAACACTGGTTCAGGTTTTAAAAATGTTGCTTTTTCATCATGATAGAAAAGAACAAATCCACACTTCATTAAAAATAAATGTCAACATGTTTACTAAACCACCTTAAAGTCTTTTTCTTTGGTGATTTGGGCACAAGATACATTCTCTTTTTTTCATATATTTCATTTGCTCAATAGGGCTAAGCACTGGAAAAAAGACAGGGAAAGGTGAACCCTAGTTTTTCCACCGACTGATTGAAACCCTGTGTAAAACAGAGAAAACAGAAAGCATGATTCCGTTTCCCTACAGCAGCCAACAATGAAGAACGTTCGCAGGGACTAACAAAACAAATCATTGCTACAAAAAGTGACATTGATAATTCAACTTTGCAACAAGGTAAAACACTCAACGAAATTAGAAGAAATTTTTTCTTCCAAAACAATGACTCTTCCAGCTGATGTGAAAAAAACTCTTGTAATCTGCACAATGAGAACCCCAAAGAGACTGTCAGGTGTTTTCATTCTACCATTACTGCCTCACATTTGATTATTAATGATGAGGGCACTCTGGAGATTAATAAATATTACAGAATGATAATTTTCTATACCTACATTTGGTTTTGTTTTACTGTTTTTAGCTTTTCAACAGAAAAAAATCTTCTGGCATCCCTTAGGTAATCTTCTTTTTGAAAAAGTGAGTCAATGTTTACATTGTAGATTTTTTATTTTTTGGTTTTGTTTTCTTTGTTGTTTGGTTTTTTGATAGTTCTTAGCATTTAACCTAACAGAACAGGCTTAAAAGGTCACCCAACAGTATTCTAAAGCTGCATATGTGTCAGAACTACTTGCATTAATAGGAAAGAAAAAGCAAACCAAAAACCTCCTAGCCTGGAGTTCATTCTAATCAGGAATGCAAAATGCTGGGGAAAGGAAGTGAGGCCCTGAGTGATTCTGGTGATGGTGATCTGATCTTTGTCTTTAACCTTTCCAGTGCACTTCTTGAACTTAACAAGGGAATAAATTCTGAAAGAACTGATTATACGCATGCAGCAGCAGAAATAATGCATGCAATACTGCTGCCAATCTTGTGCAAATCACAGGACCTACTGAGTTTACACAACAGCACTGTGCACAAGGGCAGAATAATCTGGCATTGTCTGGATTCTACAAATGCTGAATGCCTGGAGCTGCTAGACATGGGCTGCTCCCACCTCTGGATGGGATTTGTGTAACTAGAAAAGTTGTTCCCTTTCTAAAGCTCCTAACCCATAGGACAAATAAAATATAGAATACTGAAAAATAAAGAATATTGAACAAAGTTCCTCAGGAGTCTCCCTTACTTTCTGTGTTTGTCATTGACAATTCTAATATAAAATTTCAAGAAAACTGCTCTCCTCAGCAATAATCTCCACAGATGGACTTGGAGAATACTACTTGACCTGAATTTTACATCCCAACTTTATTTCTTTCACTTTTGAAAGGTATGTCAACATTGAAATAGAATATAAGCAAATAAAGAGAAGCCAAAGTGACACATTTTGCCAACCCTTACTCAAAGCAATATTAAATATGAGTTATCAAGTATATCTAAAACTCTTTTATTAGACACTTTAAGGAGTCACTGATTTATAATCATGAAATTTAAGTAGAGATCTGGGGATTATGCTCTAGTATGCATTTGTTTCAAAAAATAATAACCTTAGAGCTGCTTGTAATTTGTAAATTAAATGTTATTTTGTATGGTTATCTATAAAGGTAAACAATACAGGTATTTAAGGCATTTGTCATGAACATGTACACAGAACACACAGAATTATACAGACCTGCTAATGGTAACAGTTCCTTTTCTCAGCAGATGGATGAAGCAGATGGAAGATCTGTGTTTTCTTCACACTTTTCCTACTGATCAGTAGTTGACAGCAGTAATATCAGTTCTACCCTGGAGATATATATGCAGTGATTTTTTAGCTTATCCACTTTTTCTTTTTAATCAGATTAGGCTTTTGGTAGTCCTTAGAAATATGTAACACAGAAAAAAAAAAACAAACAAAACAACAAAACAAGGCAGGCAGTTGTATGGAAGTATGAAGGCCTTCAAGTATATTTACTGGACAAATAAAATCAAGCTTTTCTTAGCAAAAGAAAGACATCATATTATACTGTAAGATGAGCTTGCTATATACAAGTCATATTAGAGACACTGTTCAGAAAGATTTGCCATAACATTTGCCAAAAACGAGGCTCTACTTGTAACATTCTTGTTGCATAATTCTAAAATACCCTATTTGTCCTCATTTTATTGTGGATTTCTCAAATGTATTCTATATTTTGTTTCAGCAAAATATTAAGCCATACAAGATTGTTGAAGTGTATGAGAAGCACTTGTGATCTGTTTCACCAGGTCATCTTTGAAGGCTCTGACTTCCTACCTGTAGGGTGGTTACAAAGAAGTGAAGTGGCAGATTTTTTTTAAAAAAAATCACAGCTTTTTATGGTCATCAAAAAAACCCTCTAGCCATTTGATGGGGGGATGGCTTCAAAAGAACACCTTTCAGGAAGCTGACAGAAGATCTGCCAATGAACCACCACACAAAATACCTAGTGTAGTTGAGCTGAAGCTAACACTGGAATAATTTGTTTCTGTACTAACTGTAGACAGTCCAGAGAAAAACAAATGTGTTCAATGTGTCAGAGCCAATAAAAACACCATTGTAGTGGTTAATGGTCAAACAAGCAGAAAATATATTATAACTTAAATGAATCAAGCTACATAATAAATTCTGAAAATAATTAAATGACATGACACGTTTCTCCTGTGTGCTGCTGAGGAAAACTACATGCAGGTTCAGACTCATTATCTCTGACAACACCAATACCAGAATGTGGCAGTGAGATAAAGCCCTAACTCAAAACAAAGCTGGATGACTGAAACCAAAGTATTCCAAGAAGCAGCTATATGAGTACTAAAGATAGATAGGAAAAGTCTAAGTGAAACTGGACACTTGTAAAGGTAATTATAAAACTTACAGATCCAGTAGAAGAGGGTTTTTTTGTTTTTGTTTTGTTTTTTTAAAGGCTCATATGGATGTGTATCAAGCAGGTCTGAGGAACTGTTCATCCCTCTCTGCTTAAAATTGGTGAGGCTGCACTTCAAATCCTTGTGTTCAGTTTTGGGCTCCTCATTACTAGAAGACATTGAGGTACTGGAACACAAGTCTTATGAGAAGTATCTGAGGGAGCTGGGGTTGTTTAGCGTGGAGAAAAGGAGGCTCAGGGGAGACCTTATCAGTCTCTACAACTACCTACCTGAAAGGAAGTTGTAGCCCTGTGGGTATCAGTCTCTTTTTCGAATTAACAAGAAACAGGATGCAAAGAAATTACCTAAATTTGTGCCAGGGGATATTTAGATTGGATATTATGAAAAATTGCTTTTCCAAAATGGTTGCCAAGCATTGGAACAGGCTGCCCAGAGAAGTGGTTGAGTCATCATCCCTGGAGGTATTTTAAAGTTGTTTAGATGTGGCACTTAGGGACATGATTTAGTAGTGGACTTGACTTGTTAGGTTAATGGCTGAACTCAATGATCTTAAAGGTCCTTTCCAAACTAAATTATTCTATGATTCTGTGAATACAAATCTTCATGTTTCAAAATCAAAGGTAACAAACATCTACTGCTGGTAAGGAATAAAATAACCTTTAGATGTATAATTCCATGAGCAAATTATTCCAGGAAAATATTGCTGCTTGTCTCTGAGAAGCATATCAATATGGCTACTGCTGAACACTAAATACTGAACTATGTAGACCCCATTACATGCTGTAGAAATGGAAAGTGCAGAGATTTTTCTTACTGGGAGCATAGACAGCACCATGGCAATTGCTAAGACTATCATACTGTAGTATGCCCTTTTAGACTTCCTTCTAATAAAATCTTGTTTCAAGATTTTAAATCTTTTGACTCTATAGTTCCTGTTTCCTTTTGAAGAGAACTGTGAAAAACAATATTTTTTTTTTTCATAGCCTTGTCTGGTAGAAGCTTTTTAAGATCTAAAAGGAAGACTTTGGTGGTTTATGAACAATTTACTGCCAGCAATTCTTAGTGGGAAGAAAGGTAAATGTGGCAGTTACTCCAATATATCATAAGCAGAGCATTAGCTCTAGCACTTTGAGGCACTGTAGCTGAGACATGTGACTTTAAAATTCATAACATGTTGTAATGAAGTTGACTGACAATATTATTTTGCTCTGGTTGGAAGTACAAGCAAATAATTGTCACTTGCCGAGAAAACATAGAAGTGTCAACTCAAACATATTGGGCCATTCTGCTGGCTACATAGTGCCCTATATAGGAGAAGCTTACCTTGTATTGACTTTTAAACTGACTTCTATCCTCATTAAACCACACATATTTTAGTAGAAATAAGCAGTCTAGCCTTAATTCTAACACAGTTACAACAATCTTTTTACTGATTCATTTGAGCAAGAGGGAATGGGACATGTATGAAAATGAAGGAGTGTAGAAACTGATACATAAAGATTAAACACATGTAGATTGGCAGAAAAGTTATCATCACTTGGCAGAAAAGTTATCATCACTACGAGCTCATCTTTTTGTCAGGATCTACCATAGAAGCATATTTTTGCCTTTTCCTCCCCGCCCCTTTAATTTTCTGTTTTCTTCTCATGCATCTATTGTAAAGGAATGTATAAATATGATGTGCTCAATTATTAATCATGTATCATTCAAGCCTGGCAAACAGCTTCAGAAATAAAAATGCAGAGAAGACTTAAAATTATATCCCACTTCAGGAGTTTTACCTAAAAATAGCATGGTTCCTGTATCAGCCACATCCTGTTGACTTTTTTCACAGAAGTACCAGGGTGGAATTCTAAGTATTCACATACTCTAAGACACATGCACTTTAAAAAAAAAAAAAAAAAAAAAAAAAAAAGTTGTTGAATAACTGAAGCTGGTTCAACCTGAACTCAGGTGCTTTTCTCTGCTGCACCAGTACAAAAACCTACTTTCTGTTGAAACTGCATGCAAAATCATGATTTGTTTGCCTGAATTACTGAGAAAATGCATTAAGAAGAAAACAAAGCAAAACTTTAAATCATTGTCTCCTTTTTGGTGGTCAGTTTTAAGAGGTCTGATTGGAATTTACTAAAACACTGTTTCTGCATTATAAAGTATCAGATTATTTAAAATATCACCAACATAGCAGCGACTAAAACTAAGAACAAATTATCCCCATTTACTTTTGAAAATAAAGACCAATTCTGGGAGAGAGAAAAAAGGAGAAGTTGGAGAACTGGAATTGCTGCTTCTAATAATAAGGACAAATTAGAACAGTACCCTTCTAGAGAATACTTTTCTCCTAATCTTCCTCCTATAAGGAGCATCTTCTTATTGTATTAGGAAATGTTGCTTCCCTTGCTCTTAGAATGAGTATAAATGACAAAACTTGCTTTGGTAGTTGGCAGGTTGCAGTGGTGAAAAGCAGCTGAGGATTGCCCTGTGCTGGACACCACCAATTCCAGCAGTTCTGCAAAAGATCCATCACCAAAGCTGAACCCATGAGTTATGTGTTTGGTGCCTCTGGGAAAACATATTTAAGACACATCAGACAATGCTGGGGAGGAAAAGGAGGAAGGCACAAAAAATAAGGAACAACAAGGGAACACCAAAGTCATAGGAGAAGGAGGTGCTCTGCAGAAGAACAGGTGCTTACCTGAAGTGATTGCAGCCTGTGGAGACCTCACACCAGAGCAGAAAAAAAAAAAGAGTGGCAGAATTAAAACACCATGGACTGACTGTAACTCTCACATAAACACACACATACCCCAACCTTGCATGGTACATTGCCTCACTGTAGAGACTGAGTGTAACCTACAACAATAACAAAGGAGGAAAGAGAAGAATTTGGAGCAAAGTAGAGCATAGGAAAAAGGGGAGGGAAAGGTGTTTTCCATAAGTGTGTGTTCAGTTTATTGTTCTTTTCCTTCCAGTACCCAAATCAGTAATGGTATGTTTATTTTCACTGACAATAAATTTATTCACCACAAATAAAACCTGTTTTGCCCACAGTGGTAAATGATAGGTGATCTTCCTGTCTCCATATTGATCCAAAATATTTCACATTCCTGTTCTTGCTCTTCCTCCCCTGCCCTACTGAGCAGGGACAATAAGAGAGTGGCTGAGTGTGAGTTTGGTTACCAGCTGGGAACAACTCTTGACAGATTTACTTGTTCTGCAAAGGAAGAATGAAAAAAGAAAAGAAAAAAATTACCATATTCTCACATATTCTTAGCTACAGAATGCATGTGATGACGTGTCTGACTTTTCTTTAATTTCAACAAATCCTTTAGTGTTGTGCCTAAGGTTCTTGAGTGCCTTGTTGGGTCTTGGAAGCAAGTCACCCAAAGTCATATATGAGGCACTTCATAAACTATGTCTTTCCTTGTTCATTTCAGGAAAAGGTAGGCATTGTTCAAGCAGTCCAGGAATTTACATTAAAGTGCAATCTCAGATTCAGATAATCCCCATTCTGTCAGCAACAAAACAGGCAACCTCCACCTTTATCAACGTTAGAGTTGTGGACCACTCAGCTCTAGACCATACAAATGGAAGGTGTCTCGGGTTCTGGATTCTTTTTTCCTTACATTCAGTGAGAACAACTTTGGGACTTTTTTTTTTTTTCCCTAAAAAAAAGGGTATTCCTTTTCATCCTGATACAATGTCTCTTTAAAACTTGTCGAGTTGCTGGTGTTAAAATATAGAAGGTTAAATGGCAGAGGGTTGGTTAGCAAATTCATCATCTGTGAAACTCAGCCTTCATAAGTAAAAATCACAGAAGCAAACTAACAATGTTTGTCCAGAAGACCTTGTCATGTACAGGGCTGACTACATCAAACAAGTTACAGTTTCCCTGGTAGCTGCCTGTCACTGAACACTGATAAGCATGATGGTTTTTTTCAGTTTCCTTCTGTCTTGCTTTCCTTCAGGGTGATTTGTTTCTAGATCCTCTGAATGCTTATTTGTTCATGCATTTATTTTTAATTTCAGTTCTTTATGTCTTTGTATGCAGAAAGAAAAGAAAAAGGGAAGAAAAACATTTGATATGTCTCTTGACTGGAAATATTTGTCCCCAGGTGCAAATGAGTAAGGTTATTTGCATGGGTAGCTGGGGTGAGAAAATAGAGTGCCAGGTCAGAGACAGAAATTAGTGCTATTTTTCTTTAGAACACTGCCTTTTAAAAATGAGAGTAGCAATATTAAAGCTTCCTAGAAGCCTCTCAAAGACTAAGATTTGGGAGCTCTAGAGCTAGCTAGAGGCCAGACATTTTTATCAGTGAGGGAATCTTGTCAATATAGAACAATCCTTTCATTAGTTTTTTTATGAGAAGAGGAAAGATATGAGAAAGAAGAATATTTCAAGTCTTTCAAATAATGCACTGACCAAATTAAATAGTTACTAAACCCCAAAAATATCACTAGTCAAGAAAAGGCATTGAGAAGAAATAGGGAACTGGATACATTTAGAATTTGGTCTTGAAACATAATTCTGATGTCTCTGAATGACTGTATACTTGGGGCACAGGTTTTCTCCTTGGTTAGGTAAGGAACTCCAATAGTGATAAGAAAGACGTTTTCAGCTGGTAGGGGGGTTTTGGCATTCAAATTCTTCTCTTAGAATCTGTTCTGAAGCTAATTTTGTAGTGACAAATGGCAGGCATTTTAAAATGCCTCCCATACTGCTGTTACAGGAGGTTCAACTTTTCTTCAGAGTCATTCTGCATTCTGAGCAGCGATAATGATGGTCTTGAATAGCATGGGGGAAATCACTGAAACAGCCTCAAACTGACAAGGGTGAAAAATTATAAAAGGAAGGAGTCCAAGGTCTGTAAAATAGGGAAGAAAGAAAAAAAAAAAGAAAAAGAAAAAAAAAAGACTGGTAGTTCTGCAGTGAAGGGACAAAAAGCAGAAGATATGGGAAATTCTGATAACAACAAACCTATTACAAATGGTTTGGAAGAGACGAAAAATTAAACACAAAATACTCCTGTTTGTCTGATGAGAAAGTTGATTAGCTCAACAATCAACTGCCTCTGTACTTAACCCAGTTCCATGGCACTAGTTAAACTATATAACACCAAAGGAAAGCAGAGATAAAGAGAAAGCGCTCTTCATCATTTGCTCAGTTCTTCATGAGCAAAGGAACAGAAATTATCACGTAAAACTTTACATACAACCAATAAAATCCGCGTAAGTATACTGATCTGGTTAAATCTCTATGAACATGTCACATCTCTTTCCAGTTATTTTGGTGCATGCTAAATTCTAATCCCATGATACAATTAATTGTACTTTAGTTTTCCCACACATTATAAGTCTTTAGCACTGTCTAAATATATTTTTATTTCATTAGAAAATGTGTCTTATTTATGACTTCCGTATATGACCTATAAAGCCACTTGTCATTATTCCCTGTGGAAAAAAAAAAAAAAAAACATGAAAGGAGAAATGATAGAGGAAAATAAAAGTAGAAGTGGCATAAAATAAGACAGACAGAAATTGTTCACTCTGTTTTCTAGTGCAGGAAACAAGAGGGATCAAATTGAGCCAGTAGGAACACGTTTCCAGACAGAATAAAGTAGGTGCAAAACACCTTGCCAAAAATAATGTGGATGCAAGAAGTTCATATAGCTTGGTTGACTGGGAGATGGAAAAGGTTTATGGAAGAGAAATTTGTGGGGGGGTTGCAAATTAATAGAATCACATATACCCAGGAGATTTTTAAAGTGAAAATAGCTGGAGCATGAAATTAGCATTAGACAGAAGTGTCGTATTATAACCTTGTCCTGCTCCTCCTTTTTTTCAAGCTATTCTCTTGTGGATACAGCACAAAAGTTGGCCTTTGGCTTGAGCCACTACAGCTGTTAAAACTATTAAGTTCACTAACTGCTGTCACTTACTGGTGTCTCCAAGTGAAACTCTACATGTGTCTTCAAAACTATTCTACCCTAAGAATGTCACGTATTCTAAAATAAATATTCCATGAATTCTTAGAACTTTTTTATTAACCTGCAACCTTTATTTCTGTTCCTACTGATTTCATAAAGAAGGCTTATTTATCTCTCATATTTTGCGTCTATTATCCAAAACCTCTATTTTGACCATATTTCCTTCTCCTGTCTCTTCTGTCAAAGTTTTCCACTGCTATTATTCTTACCGCTCTCAGCTTCTAAGAGTGGATAACCCCTTTTTACAGGGCATTCTTTTTGTTTAGCACTGATTTCCTGAATGTGATCAGAGTCTCTTTCATTAGAGGCTTTAAGAGACAGATTAAACAAACAGTTATCAGAAAGTTTGTTGTACAATTCCTCCTTTATGGGAGCAGAGAAATGAACTTGGTGACTCTCAAGGTGGCTTCATCCTACATGCTAGACTTTTATAAAATTTTAAAAGAAAGTCAAATGTGAGAGGTTACTTTGACAATTTTGAACATGAATCAATGCCTTGTCATATCAATGATTTTTTTTTTTCAATTAATTCCAAACCATATGGGACTAAGCAACACAGCATTGATGATTCTAATCCATATTTTTACAACCTGCTATATCTTTTATCATGTCAAAGATATGATTATAATAGATATTGCAAATACATTTGAGAATGTATTTGGACACATACATACATTATGAATACCAGACAGCAATGTGTAATCTGAGTTGTCAAATGTGTTTTGAACACTGTGTTTATAACCCAGAGAGCTGTTCAGTGATTTGTAGAAGGGCAGACATCTGGATCATTATAGTATCCGTATGAACAAAAAATAGAGAGTTGATTTCACAGTCATTTTTGACCTCTCTGAATAATTTCAATCTGACTATGCAAAAACTCTTCCCCCAGCAGACAACAGCATTGTACCATGTCAATTATTGTAGGCAGTCAATGTATGGCTGCTGAATAAGTGATTCAGTCCTTACAGAATTGGTATTTAGATATGGCATCTGTTTTTCTTGGCTTCTTTCTCTGATGACTCTGCCAGCTTCTTAATCTGAGTCCCTTGCTTTCTCTTACATGTATAGATATTTTTCCATTGCCTCTCAATTTCTGCAGCAAACAACACATTGACCTGTCTTCTTTTCTGTGATCCTGGTTTTTTTCATTCTATAATTCTGTTGAGGATGTTTCAGCTTTTAGTATATTGTTTGATTTTGGTTCCCCCCACCTTTGCTTCATACACAAAGGACTGTGAACACAAAATGAAGAAATATCTGAATTCACCATAAAAGGTAGAATACTTGGAATAACAATAGGAATTTTTCCTCTCAGGTATATATTCCTCAAACATGTCATTAAAAAAAAAAAAAATAAATAAAAAAAAGTGTTAGGACACTAGTTTCAAAACTAGAAAGGCTGCAGAGGCATCAAGTCTTGCTGATGACAGCTTTCCAACAGGGTTTTCAAAGTCATTTCATCCTTTCTATCTCTTTAATTCTGAGGAAGTAAGCGTCATTTTATCTATATGTATCCTGAGAATCTAAACAGTTATCAAACTTAGACCCACCGATTGCCTAAACGTTTACAGACAATGTCAAATCTAGCCACAGTACAGAACAATATAGCATAACACACATCAATATAGTGTAATGCTGCTTAAAACTGCCCAGGACTCTCTGTAATCCACTCAGCTTCAGGCATGGTAGTTTAAAATGCAAACACATTGACAGTGGACAAGGCCAGAGGCAAAAAGCAGGTTTAAAAGTCCCTCAGTTATCACCATGAAGGGCAGCTCTAATATTAATCCAGAAATCTAAATAGGTAGCCTGACTAAAATAACCCCACTCAAAAAAACAGTTAAGATCACTAAGTTGAATAGATTCCAAATACCATGTAGAACAGCTCTAATCATACAGAGCTGCATTCACTATTCACTTTAGTATTACCAAGCAAAATATTTGCATGCAATGTAAACAGGAGGCAGTGAAAAATTAAGTCCTTAGAAATGAAAAACAGAAGAACAATTGGTAGTGATGACCAACATGACCAACATTTCCTACACAGATGTACATGCAGGTGGCTCGCAGACATGAGTAGATGAGCTCAAGCCACGTTTTTGGGAGGGCTTTCAAAGATGGTTGAAGGACTGCTTCCCATGATAATGAGAGTATAGAAAAGAATTTCTAGAGGCATCTGTTTGACAAGGATCTTGTGTAATGATTATTCCAATGCAATGGAGCTCCTCATTTCAATCTATTCCTTCCTCCTGGACTTTTGTCCACAAAAGAAAAAAAAAAAAAAGCCAAGAAACTCATAATCACAAGTGGCATAAAGAGTATATTTTCTTACTTTTTCCTGTAGTATTAATAAACTCCATCTAATCAATCACTTACCCTTATGACTTTCAGGAGTCCTTTCCAGTTTATAGCATATTACTGAATCGTGAAGTACAACGGCCTGTTGAGCCAATATCTTCTACTGGCCTGTTCAAATAAACACCACTATTTTTCCATGTGTAAATAAATGCAATTTTTTCATAGTTTCAACACTTTTTAATTTTGCATTCTTTCTCTTATTTAAAGAAGTTGATCTCTATTTTTTTACAAACTTGATGACATTTGAAATGCCACAGCATTCACTTTAAGGTCTGAAAGTAAAATAGTAAGCTTGACTTTCGGAATTCCAGCAAAATCCAGTAATTGAACACTTGAATTCTGTGTTAGCTCTGCTACTCAACATCTGAAGAAAGAGAGCCTCTGAGGATGTGTACTTCATACAACCACATGTAATAAAGGTATGGCTTCGCTCTGTCCTCCTTTCCCGGGAGAGGGAATTGCACTTTTGGCCCAGGAACATAGCTTCTCTATGTGTGACCAGTAACCCTTGCTTCCAACCCCTGATAATGTCCTGACAAGGATCCTCAAAAGAACCTGTCTGTCTCCAAAATGTGTCTGTCTGTTACATCTCATCTTTGAACACCGTTGGCAGTTAATTCCAGCACTTCATAGAGCAATTTGTAATGATTAGAGCATACTTTCAGAGAAAAGTGGCACAATGGAAGAGAATGGTAAGTGAGGAGAATCAAGTAGGCACATAGGTAATTTGGCTCAACAGACTTCAGAATTTTCTTCTATCTGCCAAGATAGCAGTTAAGGACAATAAAGTTAATCCCTGACAACATATCTCAGCAAAATTTTTAATGGCTTTTACATTCCTTTTAATAAAAAACATTTTTAAGAGGTATATCATTATTTCTTATCCTCCAAATGAGTTATTTACTGACACCTACTGACTATGAGCATTATAGTAACATTTCAAAAGTTATTAGAATATTTATTTTATTATCCAGCACTATCTTTTCCTACTGGATATCACCTTACAGAAAATGAAACAGGTAAAAACAATATGCAGAGAATTCCTTTAGAGGAGTCAAATAATATTCAGATGACTGTACCCAAGAAAAAAAGCTTTGAATTCAGGGGACAATTGTTATTCTCTTCAAATCTTTCTTTTCTGTCTTATATATACTCCTGCCAATCTTGCAATTCCATCAATTTTTCTACTGAAATTATATTAGCCTTTCATAGACAATATACTGATGAGAGAGACAGATCATCATTCTCTTGCTGTTTCCATGTTGTGATTTCTTTGTGACGGGCTCTCTAACTCCATCAGCAGTACTATTCATTAAATAACAAGATTAATTAATGAGTAGACCTGTCTGTTTCACCTTGGTTAACATTCACAGACTAATATGGTTCTTCTGATGTTTATGAAAGTTACATAGTGAAAACACAGTTCCATTTAAAGAACTCAGATTTCCACAATTATGCAAAGTTTGTTCTGCCAAGTCTCCATTTAATTAAAACGAATTATATAGTGCTCATTCAAAGAAAACTAGTTTTCTTACAACTGATTGGTAGCTTCTACATGTGACAGCAATGGGTGAAATTATTTTTACCTTATGATATAAAATATCCTAAATCTTACTCTATAATATGTTTTTAATACTTCACATGATTTTTTTCCCTGTGGTTTAGCTAAGAGCAGTTTGTCAAACTGATATGGTCTGTGAGTCCCGAGCCTAGTTCTCAGCTATAAGCAACTCTGAATCCAGTCAAGCAACAGCAAATTACAACTTCAGGGTCTCATTCTCTCTTAATAACTTAGAGTTTAGAGTAAGACTCTCACCTTAAAGGCCCAGGTTGATCTCAAGCTTTGATTTGCTTCTATCATCTCTGTCTTTTTACGGACTTGCAAGACTGTGATGACACCATCATTGTAAGCAGACCCCCTTCTATGGCACCTATCAGTATTCTTTTGAAGAGGGCTTGGGAGAAGCAACCAGGCTATTTGTTGGGGACCTACAACCACAGAAAACCTGGAAGACATAGTTAAGGAAATACAACATAGTAGCAAGTGTTGGCTATCTCACATGAGTCTATGTGGAATATTTTCCCTTATGGATAGTGGATGGTGAAAAAAATTAAACTGATTGAAAGAGATAATTTGGTTTATTGATATTGTCATGGAACTGGCATATGGAAATCAAGTTCTAGAAAAATATTCAAACTTTGCAACTGGAAAAAGACATCAATTTGCATCCAATCTAAAAATTCAGGACTATTTTATAATTTTAACATATTTATTCTACCCATTCTAGCAGAAAAATTAAAAGTATGAAAGGTAGAGAATTGAAGTTTTCTTGGTCGACTGCCATACGGGAAATTTCAGCATGAGAAGCCAACAGAAGGTAACACAGAAGCTACTTATTAGTGAGATAGACTGGCATTTCTCTGACAATTTAATCTAATTTTGAATTACAAAACTTTTTTTAAATGTTTTTTTTTTGATTGAGAGGTTTAGTTTTAAGAACAAAAAAAAAACCACAAAAAACAAACAAACCAAAAAAAAAGTCTAATCTTGACAACAAAGTACCTAGTGACCATGATTTCTGCTAAATTGCCCGGTGAACTGCTAAATGGTGACTTCATCCCATTCCAGTTAAACTGTGAAGAGATTTATATGAAACTTCACTTAAAATCATACTTCATAAATGGGTTTAAAAACTTGAAACACATGAATTACTGGCACAATCCAGATGGGAAAAAAAATCACAAGGTTCAGGTGACTCATTGTCCTGTATATACTCCAGCTGTGAAGAGGTTTACAGGATGCTATCTGGTCTTTTGAGGATGGCTCCAACTCTATATCAAACTTCATTCTTTTACTGTTGATATCACATGGCAGTCACTCTTGAGGAGTGATTGTAGGAATCCAAGGATGAGCAGATTATTTAACATTTGAAAAACAAATAAACAAACAAACAAAACCAAATGAAAAAACAAACAAACAAAGAAACAAACAAAAAAAAACACAACAAAAACGAACCAAAAAGCTTGAGCGGATACAGAATAATTTATCCCAGTATTTGAGCAGTGAAATTTAAGCCAGTACTCTGTGTCACACCATTATCACTCAAGCGTAGGATCTGACTATATCATGTCCAGTACAGTGGCAGTGAGTAAGTGAGTATCCAAAGTGTATCCGGCTTTATGCAAAACAGAAGATAGGGAACAGTTCACTAGATTGCTTTCTCTCTTCCCCAAATTCTTCATGATCTCAAGCATTTAAAGACACTTAAACACTACAGCCAGAAGAAACGTTTAGACATAGAAGAACAAAGTGTTTTCTTAACTTTTTTTTCTAAATGCTAAATGCATGTAATTTATATAAAAAATAAATTTATATAAAACTGCTCTTCTGCTAAGCAGTTGCACCCATATACAACATTTCCTCTTTCTTTCCTGCAAATGATTTGACTATGAATAACAGCTCTCACACATTCTAGTCTTAATTCTAGAGACAAGAAACCTTAGCAGTCTCCTGATGATCTGTTCATGGGAGGTTCACTGTACTTCGACATTTTTACTGTGAAGCATAATTCACAGTATGTGATGAAATGGAGTATGAATTCTCAATGACAGGATCTCCCGCTGAAAGTTTCCGCAAAATCTGATTCTTATTCTGGTAATTCTCTTCTTTTGGAAGAATTTCAATATTTTATAGAAGAAATCCTTACCCTTAATGGTTGTACTGATATCTCAGAGGTTTTGCAGGCAACACCATCGTACTCAGAGTCCACTAAATGTATTCATGGTCATTGTCAGCATTCTGTTACTGGTAAGTAGCTAAGTGAGTATCTACTTCTTAGGTGCTGTATTTCCCTTGTTTTAATCAACATATCTAACTGGTCCACTTAATTCTGTAAAACAGAAGGAAAAATTTCTTTTGTGGTTGACAATTTTGCCTGTTTTTCTAGGCAGAAAACTCCATGTTGATGTTCCACTAACAGCTGCAATATGAAATGGAAATGTTTCCTAAAAAATATTAATATTTTTCAGATTTTTGTTTCCTCTCTTACAGGCTTCCCTTTAAGAATAACAACACGATTTGGTGGTAACAGCCACCTGAATATGAATCACAAACTCTGACTTAATGAAAAGGCTGTGCAACATTAACTGAACCAGCTTTTAGATGGTGATTAGTAACAGCTTCTGTACAGATATGGGGATATCACAGATATGTGTACAGATATCACAGTGCAACTGCAATGACTCAGGACCCCTCATGATGGTTTACTTTCCCATTCATAAGTTCAGCAACAACCAGTAGTCATTACATACGTGCAAGGTGGATAGAGCCAACTAGTTTATACTAGTTCTGCAGTTCCAGAAGCTGATGTTCAAAGCAGTATAAGTAGGAACTGCTTTACTTATTATATGAACCCAAATTCTAATATATTACATTGGTCTAGAGAGTTCAACATACTTACACAAGGTAGACAGATCTAAAATGTTCTCTAAAGCTTCTCTGACCACCTAATTATTATTCCACAAGTACCCTATCTAATGGTTCCATGGTCAGACCAACATATATGATCTAGCAGCAAAAATTAGTTTGTAGACTTTCAAGATTACTGTGTGTAAAAGTTATATACTGTGTATAAAAGGTATATATTATATATTGTATATATAAGGTAAAATCACTCCAGCTTTTAGCGTTGATGTGATGTCTTGCATTTTATTCACAGAAAAACCCCAGTTTCATACTGCACAAAAACCTATGTTGTTACTCTCTAGTTGGCAGAACCTCACAATGTCAATCAGCACAGTTACAGAGGACAGTAAATATCTCTGTATGTGTAGGAAGGAAACAACATGGATGAGTCTATACATAAATCATACAAGTGAACTCACAGACATCAGGCAACAAGCAAGTATAGTCTGTAGTGTCAATGTACTCTTATTGATATTGAGAAGGACCACAACTCTCACAATAGTTTCATCAAAGTCAGCAGAACCAGTCGTGGATCAAAACAGCATACAAAACAAATATTGGAATCTAAAAAGTTAGTTATAGAAAAAAATCAAGGGGTTTTGGATCAGAAATGAAGGTTTTTAGAGTAATTATGCAATTCTTATTAAAATATGCTACCACATCCAAGTACTCTGAATAAAAATCAAAAAAAAAAGAAGTCTCCCACAAGTGTTTTCAGGTGCATCATTTAAAGCAATATGCATTTAGAAAAAGTCAGAAAATAAGTAGGATACTGTCTCAGTCAGCAATCACAACTGCCACAGAATGCCAAGAAATGATAGGTCATTGGGGAAGTTCCCCAACATAAAACATATGCTACAGTCATGAAAGCTTAAGCCTTTTGACCTGCTATGAATTCAAGCTATTTCAAACTAGTGTTCAATAATTTACTGCTGCATTTACAATAAATATTAAAACCACTGTCACAGTATAAAATTAAATGTTCATCTGCTTTCTAAGATGTATTTGTATATTTGCTGATAGAGCAGGCATTAGCAAAGAATCAGTCTGTAATCTGATTTTCTTGAGAACTTCTAGGAGCATTTAAGCTTGAGAGTTAAATTAGAATTTAAAGCTTAAGAAATATGTTTTGTTGGAAGTGCTAGTCAGCCTTTTCTATAAAAATTTTACTTCACCCATATAAATCAATGGCGTTTTTGCCACTGTTCTTAAAAGAAATAAAATCACATCCTACTTGAACAATTTTTTAGTTATTAGACCATAGGGAATTAAACAGTGCTTTTTTCCTCATGCACAAAATATTCAGTAATCTATAAAACACTCTTTTCCTATATACTGTAGCCTTTTGACATGAATACTTGTGTTTCAAAAGCAATAATTCCACCAGGTTGGATTGAACTACATGTTTCTTTCAAGTGCTTCTAGTTTTGTTCCTGACAGTACTCTCTCTTCAAAAAAGTACCTCTCTAGTGATCCTGAGTAAAAAACAATTGTTTGTCAATGAGTCAGTGATCTAGATGATTTTTTTGGATTACCAAAAAAGAGGATGTTCAGCCACAGATAAGATCTGCACAGAGTGCCATGCAAAAACTCACCTTGGGGATAATCCAATTCTGCATGAAAGCAGAGGGCTCAGATTCTGGAGGGATACAAGATTTATTGGCTATCTGCATTTCTCTTTTTAATATGTCTTTTTAAAACAGCGGTTTTGTTGAGTCATTTGTTGTCAGACCTTTCTTACTGAGATCCAGAAAAAACCCTACACCATCTTTGTCTTTCACACACACTTCTTGAGCTACTCTTGGCTCATCTGACTTTTATATTTTCCTTGTCTTCAAAGAAAAATGCATTTGCAGAATGCTATGAGGCTGATTAGCCCTGTTCCCTAAGAAAACAGTAAAAATTGATTTATATGTAAAATACCTGGAGGTATGCTTCCCATGTCAAACCATTGACTCATTTGCCTCAACAGTGTCAATTGACAGTCAATTGCAAAAAACCCACCAAACAGAAGGGGGGGGAAATACAAAATGTGGACTTGTTTGGTTTTCAAATGCTTTTCTGCTAAGGGTGAAAAATATAATAATTTTCTTGAGGTGTAAAAGCTCTCAAGGAATGCAAGTTCCCTCACTGTTACAAAAGCAACCCGAACAAATAAGGATATTGCAAAGAACACTAATCCTACCTGTGACACTGATAGACAAGTGACCACTAAAGTACAGCTCTCCCCTCTTCTTCCCTGGGTGACAACCAGTTCCACTTAAAGAAAAGGGAAAATCATAGACAGTCCTTCTGCCCTCCATAAACCAACGCTGTGCAAAACCACAGAGGCTGCCTTCAAAATGGGTCCAGTTTCAGCCCAGGCCTCTCACCTTCCATACCCAGCCA
>JAWWTY010000077.1:82757430-82809223 GCA_035222235.1 Margarornis squamiger
CACCTCCCTGGTCCTGCTGGCCACACTATTCCTGACACAGGCCAGGATGTCATTGGCCTTCTTGGCCACCTGGGCACACTGCTGGCTCCTGTTCAGCCTCCTGTCAGTCAGAACCCCCAGGTCCCTTTCTGCCTGGCCGTTCTCCAGCCACCCTGTCCCCAGCCTGTAGTGTTGCAGGGAGTTGGTGTGGCCAAAGTGCAGGGCCCAGCATTTGGTCTTTTTGAAACTCATACCATTGGATTCAGTCTATCTATCCAGACTGTCCAGGCCCCAGTGCAGAGCCCTCCTACTCTCCAGCAGAACACTCTTTCCCCAACTTGGTGTCATCTGCAAATTTGCTAGTGGTAGACTTGATCCCCTCATTCAGATCATCAATAAAGATGTTAAACAGGAAAGAGCCCCATACTGATCCTTGCAGGACCACTAGTGACCAGCTGCCAATTGGATGCAGCACCATTCACCTGCTCTGGGCTGGCTCACTGTTCACTCTCCGGGCCCAGCCATCCAGCCAGTTCCAAACCAGGAAGAGAGTGCACCTACCCAAGCCATGGGCTGCCAGGTTTGCTGAAGTCCAAGCAGACTACATCCACAGCCTTCCCCTCATTCATCAGGAGGGTCACCTGGTCATAAAAGGAGATCAGGTTGGTTAGGCAGGACCTGTCCCTCCTAAATCCATGATGGGATTGTATCACGATAGGGTTGGTAGAACTGAAATATAACATCTCACACATCTCTAAAAAAAAAAAAAAAAGCTTGCTGCCTTCCTAAGGAGAAGTCAGCACAGTCATTGAAGCAACTGATTACTAGAAAAGTAGTGTCTTATCTGAGGTTAAATTTTCTATTGTTCTAGCTACTAAGAAAGGTAAAAAATATCAGCTATACAGGAAATATGAATACTTTCATCTGGGAGGTAAAGCAGAGAGAACACTGCCTAACTTGAGATTCACAAAATTACTTATCCTGCTAAGAAAACATGTAGCACTGGATCAATCACTCTTTTTTGTAATTACAGCTTTTACATTTTATCAATTATGACACCTGTTTCTTGTGAGAAGAGAAACCTGGAAAATACTCTGGAATAGAAGCAAGAATATTTTAAGTTCTCCAAGAGCAAAGTTTAAAGACATTTCCTTTTTTTTTCTTTTTTTTTTTTTTTAAGATGTGCTATTAAAAACTACATTACATTTTTCCACAACTATTTTGTCAAGAAAAAAAGTGCATATTTTTCCTCTGAAAATAGGAATTTACCATTTGCTACATAAGACAATACAGACAAAAAAAAATGAACTATTGCTACTAATCCTACATTTTCAGAGCTGATCATAAGTCAAACACAGCTCAAGTAACATAGCATGAAGGCTCTAGATGAAGTTTATACTAACACTGCTCTTCCTAGGAGGCAAAGATTGACAGCAATTTCTTTCTTTAGTCTTTTATTTTTTTATTTTTTTTTCGGGAAAGGATGATAGTTTCTCTTATATTGAGGCATTTTCTCAAAAATATGGTCAGAATTATGGTGATTATCTGTTATATAACTTTTCAATAGTCTGTTGAAATATAAGTAGAGAAAGGACAGTGACAGTGGGAGAAATTGCTCTACAAAGAAATAAAGAAACATTGGAACTGAAAGTTACTGGGAAAAAATTCAAGATCCCAATTTATTTCAATCTTTCCTCTATAACATGCTGGAATAAATGCATGTAAGAAGGCTGTAAAAACTGAAAGCATGTAGAAGTCAGGATGACATTAATAAGCCTGGTGAATCTCCAGTGTTCGTGTTCTGGAAGCTGTGAGGAGCACACAAGCCCCCATGGCCATAACAGGTGATTATTCTTAAATGTCATGGACATTTGTATTGTGATTTTAAGTGTTCAATATATATAACTATGTGAAATATGAGACAAATATGACCACTGACTAGCTGAAGTATGCTAAGGTTTTGACTACTTTGAAAAATAAATTTTAAATTATCTGCAAAGATTTTCAACACAGTGTCCATGCAGAGTGATAGACTCAAGATTTCTTAGAGTATGTGTGAAGAGTTGACTCAGATCTCAGCAGCAGTCCAAAAATCAGGTTGAGCATTAAGAAAGAACACGGAGGATTGTATGAGCATTGAGGAATGAAATAAAGCACTAGGAAATGAACAGACAAGGGAGAAAATAGTTCCATGTTTCCTTTGTCTTGAATAATATAAATGAGAACATAAAAGGGAAAAAAAAAAACAACACCCAACAAACCAAACCAAACCAAAAAAACCCCAAACAATCCCCAAAACAACTACCAAAACACAAATCAGACTTTTCCTACTCTAGATAATGGTTATCTATGACAAGCACCACCAGGGAGCATAAAAAGGCTGAACATCCCCTTCAACCTCTTATACATAAAACGAATGGTATATTTGTGGAACTGCAAATGACAATTGTAGCCTCAGCCAGCACTGAAACAGCTGCAGCAGAATATGAGATTAACCTCTTTTTACAAACTGTGGTGTTTACCCCTTGTGAACTAGGAGCATTTAGAAGGTAACCTGGGAGTTTTCCTTGTCATGCCTACTTGCACTATACTAATTCATTGTAATAAAAGAAGGTGGAACCAGGACCTGGGAAACTGTGAATACCAGCAGATATATGAACAGAAAGCCAAGAAAAGCTGGAAGGGTCAACTCTTTTAGTACATTTATTCTTAGGAAAAAAAGAAAGCAACATTTGGAATTTCAGACTGCTGCATGAAAGTATAAAGAAACCCAGAAAGCATCATCATGAAGGAATGCACTAGGCAAAAAGAAGAAAACAGCCAAAAATGGCAAGCATTGCCAAAAAGTGATATGAAGGAAAAAAAGGGCAAGGGAAAAGACATATGAAATTTCATACTGGGCATGCTAAACATATACAGAGGGGATATTCAATACTAGAAATCCTACTTTAAAGTGAGCTTGACCACCTGCCTAAAAATTGCTTTTAGGTTAGTGAAAAGGTCAGATCTGATCTTATTTCACAGATACCTGCATTGATAAAGAGAAAATAAAGCAGAGAGCTAGAGAAGATGAATTAAGAATAGCACTACCATTTGTACTCTTTTGAAGGTTACCTTGTTAAGTTACTGTATTGTCTGTATTTGGAGTCTTTCTCTAATAACATTCTCTGCATGCACATTACAAGCTCTAAAGCTTTGCCCATATACCTCAACTCCTTTGCCAGCTCTGTACTGCTGGATGAAGACTCTGATACTCTGCAGAAACATATGTCCCTCTAGCAATTCCTGTCCCAGAATCATAGAATCAGTTGGGCTGAAAAAGAATTCTAGTCCAAGTAGTCATCAAGTCCAACTGTTAATCCAGCACTGCCAGGTCCACCCTAAAGCATGTCCCTGAGGGTGACATCCCCATCTCTTTTATTTACCTTCAGGGATGACAACTCAACCACTGACTTGGATGATCCTGTTCCAATGAATGATAACCCTTTTGGTGAAGAAATTTTTCCTAATATTCAATCTAAACCTCCCCTGACAGTGCTCGAGGCTACTTCCTTTTGTCCCGTCTTTTTTCTTTTTTTGAATAAAGATACCAACACCCATCTCACTGCAACCTCCTTTCAGGTAGTTGTAGAGTTGTAGGTTTATCCTGGCAGGACATCAGGTAACCACAAAAGTCACTCTGTCACTCTCCTTCTCATCTGGACAGGGAGAAAAAGTTCATCAAAAGGCTTGTGGGTCAAGATAAGGACAGGGAGAGATCACTCATCAATCACTGTCATGGGCAAAAAGACTCAATATGGAGAAATTAATTTGCTTTATTGCCAATCAATTCATGATAGGACAGTGAGACATATGCTTAAATCTTAGCAACACTCCTCCTTTTTTCCCAGGCTCAACTTCACCTCCAGTTTTATCTACCCTTCCCTGCCTTCAGCAGTGCAGGAGGATGAGGAATGGGGGCTATGATAAGTTTATCACATGTTGTCTCTGCTCTAGACCCTTCACAATCTCTGTTACCATTCTCTGGACATGCTCCAGCACCTCAATGTCCTTGTGGTGAAGGGCCCCAAAGCAAACACAGGATCTGAGGTGCAGCCTCACTGCTTCCTAGTGCAGTCTGGGTCTTGCTGGACACACTGATCTTGGTAGAAATCAGGGTGTCAGTGGCCTTCTTGGCCACCTGGGCACACCGCCAGCTCTTGTTTGGCTGGCTGTTGACCAACACTTCCAGGTCCTGTTCTGTGGGGCCACTTTCCAACTACTCTGTCCCAAGCCTGGAGCATTGCATGGGGTTGTTTTGACCCAAGGGCAGGACTGGGCATTCAATAAAATTGAGCTGCTGAACGTCAACAGCAAATGATTAATGAAAAATACAACAAGAGCTTTACTTAGAAATAGTGGTTCAGTTGACTGTATAATGAAAGATTTTGTCCTATTACTATGTTACTACGGATGATAATACAGTGAGAAGACACAAAGGCAAATAGCAAACCTCCACATAGTTTGTTTAAGCAGTTTGCATTTCCAGGTATGAATAGCATAGAATAGTTCAGATCTTAAGACAATAAACAAAAGTGACTAAAGATTTACTTGTGTGTGGCACAGAAGCTATCAATAGAATTCTAGCAGAGGAGAAAAAAGTCTTTATGTTCTAGTTGGTATATTATGGATAAAAGATTCATGGAAGCCCCAGGGCTATTATAGTTCAGATGATATTATAATATATGACAAACTGAGCACAACAAAAAGAATTTTCATAGAACACAAAAGCATGGTTTGATTTTTTTAGGTCCACCCTCTACTGAGTTAGTAAATGAGCATTTCTTTCAGTGTGTTTTGCACTTCTCTGTTTGCTCCTGCATACAGAAGCAGTTGTTGCTAGCAAAATGGGTCAGAAAACAATTGATGAATATTCCAGCCTGACAGTCAGTGTGCTATTTGGAGGAGTTCTCTGAGAAGCTTCTCTTCAGGAAAAGAACAGAGACAACAACCAAAGGCAACTGCCAAAAGAATACTATAAGTTAGTTAAGACTGAACCAGATCACATTTATAGGAAATAAGCAGAGATGAAATATCAGGCCAGTGGTAGCAGATAACTGGACCTTGTTTCCCTGGAAGAGGGCAACTCCGAGAAGGACATACAGAGGTTACTCATAGGTTCCATCAAACTGAATTTTGAACTTCAGTATATCATATATTAACTAAGCCAGAGTGTTTATGAAACTCCAAAAAGCCAAATGTTGTTCGAAACTGCAACAGAGTTTCTGAACTCAGCTTGGTCATGGCTGCAACTCAGCAATGGCAAAAACAGGCACACAGACTCCTGGGGCATCAGGCTGGTGATCAATTTGTCTTGGCAAGTGTCCAAGGGTATGGCATAGAAATCAGTGCCATACTGACAATACAAAAAATGGTCAACAAGACTGCCTAACACTGGAGGGAATATAAATGAAAACATGAATTAAAAGAGAATTTAGAAAACTTAGGAAAAGAGGTTGGCTTTGGAGAAATAAAAGAACATGAAGAGAGAAAATCAAGGGACAATGGATATTTAGAATGCTTTAGATATACTTTGGGCACAACCATCATGCTGTAAGCATGTGAAAGTATGATCTGCACACCAGGTTTTATTATTTATAAATACTAACCCAACTGTAATTCTATTCTTCCTTGTGACTGAATTTGGAGGTCACGAAAGGCTTTTTGCTGAATTAGATGCATGTCATGAAACAGCAAATTTGCTATAAATTTCTTCCTTAAAGGTCAAATTTGCAAGTATTAATTCTAATATAACTATTTTGCATGTGGAACTGGAGAAAAACAGAAGACAACTGGTAACACTAGAGTACTGACGTGTAAAACCTCTTGTTGGCATACAGTTAAACCAAGATAAAAATACTGTATTTTAATATGGCACATTCATTCTAAAGTGTAGAAACAGTTAAAGCAGGATAGAAGTAACTGTGGGGATTTTCAAAGTTACTCTATATATATTTAACCCTGTTCCTAATGAAACACTGTTTTCAGAGAATGCCAAGTTACATCAATTCTCAGTAGTTTTTAGAAGAATTTAAGTCTTCTGTGCTGTACTGTCTTATTGACACAGTTTTACACTACCACAGCTCACCAAAAATCAGCCCTCTAAGATGTGTATTTCATTCTCCAGAGCTGAGAAAAACTGAAGCTTATCAGAGTTTCTTGGCTTCTTCTGAACTAGTCATTTATGTTTTGAAACTAAACCACTAATCTCTGAGAATTTCCTATGTTTAACTCCAGCAGCAAAATCTCCTTTCTACAAAAGCTCCCAAACCATAGCAGGAATGGTCTTTCTTCAGTGAATGTAACCCTTTTTCATTACTACCATTTGCACTTTGAACATCATTTATGTCTTCAACAAGCACAACAAAAATCAATACAGACCTTTCTTTTCTTTAAAATATAGAGTAAGAACTGGGACCAGTTGTATAAATTTATTACACATTACTTACAGACTTTGTAATTATTAAAATTGTTCTATCACAATATTCACACTACTGGGAAGAAAGAAGGGGAAGAAATCAAATTATGAAATAAAATATTTGTAATTTCATAGCTTTCTTGAGAATCTCGGGCTGCTTTATTTTAAATGTTTACTATATCAAAACTCTCATGGCTGTAAACATATTTTATATAAGAAAACAGAATTTTGATCTCAAAGCACATCATTTCCCACAAGGAAATTCAGCAGAACAGTATGAAGCATAAACTATCTTAATAGGCTGCCATCATTCAAATGGCAAAAATGTTACCAAGTTTCACAAAATTTTCCCCTTCCTCCTCCAAAACAGCTACAAGACATTCTACAGATTTAAAACAGAGATGCAGTTTAACTGACAGGGGTAAAATGCAGAAGATATTACTTCTGTGGGAAGAGTTAGATGGTGAAAACCAATAACAAAGGTACTATTATAAATGGAAGCCAAACAGTGAAGAGGATAATGGTCCACATCAAGAGTAGAGAGGTCTTATGGAGAGATCTGGGTAGACTAGAGAGATGAGCAATCACAACTGTATGACACTGATCCTCTCTCTGGTGACCAGCAGTAGGACATGAGGAAATGGAATGAAACTGCATCAGGGGAAGTTCAAATGGGACATTAGGAAAAGGTTCCTTAATGAGTGTGTGGTTGGTCACAAAAACAGTCTCCTCCAGGAAGTGGTCAGAGCACTAAGCCTGTTGGATCTCAGTGTCCATCTAGACAATGCTTTTATTCATATGGTTGGGTTTTAGGCAGTCCTGCAAGGAGCAGAGAGATGGACTTGGTGATCCTTATGAATGTCTTCCAACCTGAGATGTTGTATGGTTCTAAGATACTAATGGACAGATATTTTTACCATTCATTTAGCCTTGACTGTGTCACGTGTGATTGCAATTGTTTTTCATAGTCTACAAACTGTTTGGATGACTACACAACTACATCAAGTCTTGTTAAAGCTGCTGTGATATCTTTTTCATATAAACACAAGTGAGACAAAAAATAGTTGTTTTTTACAATTAGCCCTTACTAGAGCTTAATTCAAACAAAACAGCATTTGTGATGCAGCAGTCAAGCCCACCACATTTTGACTACCTAGAAAGACAATTTCAGTTTGGATAATGTAGCAAGGAAAATGAAATACAAAGCAGGAAATGAAGCTTGCTAGAAGTAAGCAAACATGGTTTAAAATTATGGTATATATTAAAAAAAAAAAAAAAAGGACATTTTAAAATGTAATTGGTTCGTTAAGAAATTTGCACTGTCTCTACAAAAGTAAGTCAAGCAAAAGATAATTTGGCAGCAGCTTCTAGATGTAGACATGAAACAAATCAGGAAGTAGTGTCATTCCCGACTCTATAGGAGTAGCAGTGCTGGAATAAATTGGCAGAACCATTATTGATATTGCTTTTTTCCAAATGTGTGTTGTAGTTTATCATAACATACAGTCACATTTCAGACAAGATTGCACTGTGACATATCAAATTCCCTGGCAGAAACCCCAATACAGGAAAGTAGTTTTCTCAATGCTTGCTTACTCCATCCATTTCAAGCACCATTTTAAGAAAACAGAACTCTGCTGCTCCATCTCCTGTTAGATACTCTGTTCACAATTCATACTGAGATATGTAATTTGTATGTGTGTAGACATATAGCATCATAATAAACCAGAAGACACATGAATAGGAAAGCCCTAAAAACATTAGAAAATACTGGATTTTATTATGTGCTTGTCTTTTGTGGGGACGAGAGTGACTGATGGCAAGAGTGCCATTAATAGAATCAGAGACACGGGTTTTTAATTATTGAATCTGTAACCTGAGAGTTTGATGACCTTTAATTTCAAAATCTTCTTATGCCATATGGATTTTACCCAAACTGCACGTCTGTCTAAAATCCTTCTTTTCCACAATAAATTACAGAATTTAAAGCATTACCATACTGCTCACTTCATTTAAATAGTTATTTATTTTAGAACAAAGATAGTTATTATCAATAATATTACTATATGCAACATACCTAGCATACAGTTTTCAGTCATCATTAACCTTCCCCACAACCCATGCTATTTATTTTAGTTCTCTATCACAACTATTTTTATGATTCTGAAATACACATATATATATGCATTAAAAAAGAGTAAAGTGCACTTAAACTACTATTTCACCTTCCATGATTCCTGTCAAAATACTGTGCTTTTAAAATAGAGAGAGAAAGAGAACAGTCAAAACACATTTGCCAAAATGAACATATTTCTAGCTTTGTAGCACATTGCAGATTTTGGCCAGCTATTTTCCACTCAGCATGAGAAACTTTGCACCATATGTCCAGCTCTCATTTAGAATGAAATCTTAGCTTATTTGGAATAACAATCATGAGAACTGTCAAGTCCCCAGTTACATGGTAACACAATAACCATCTTTGGGTAGTTGTTTTCTTTTTTCCCCTGTTTTTCCTAATTAGCACTTTGACTCTTCAAGTTAGAAAGATCTCTGCGTTTTTAGACTTGCGTTCACACAGTAAAATTACGAAGTGTTAACTTTACAAATACACCAGTAAATTCAAAATATACCTTTTCCTTATATTAATATGCAACATATTTTAATCAATTCTTATGCTAATAATGTTGCATAAAGAAGAAGCAAGCTCTAACACTGCGCAAAATTAAGAGTTCTTTTTTTTTAACCTGCAAATTAGATGTTCTATACAGACCAAACATAGATAAACTTCTAAAGTTCAGATTGAATACAAATCCTACTACACAGTGGCAGTAGCAAGAATACCAATCAGAGCAACTGCTGGAGAAGGAATATTTGTAGTCCCCACATCTTTGTAGATTATCTAAAGCAAATTCCCTCATGCTGTTGTCACTGAGCTGTTACAGTGAGAAGCAGCAGATGGTTAATCAATCCCAAAATGCCCTTCAGGAGCTACAACAGCTGTGTATGGTCAGCTCGAGTAAACTCATCCAGAGTAAATGTGAACTGGAATCTGTGCAGGGTAGAAACACAATGGTTTCCTGTCCTTCTTGCAATAAAATGAGACTGCAATATTTCCTATGGTTTGAACTTTCCAAAATAAATTTAGTAACATTTCTATAACATTCTTGTACAATCTTCAGATAGCAAATCCCAAATCAATTTATTAGCGGGGACAGTGTTAATTAAATTGAATTATTCCAGATTGAGCAAAAGGTACTCTCTGCAAATTACAGATAACAGCCCTGCAGCTGATAATCTCAAGATATATTCGCAAATTTCGTGTAATTTATTCCCCAGCATTTCCATGTACCTCCAAACACTTGTACACATATCATGTTTGGGTTCAAAAGTAAAAAAAAAAAAAAAAATAAAAAAAATTTATAAGACAATACACGTTCCATTGTACAAAACTCCCCCGTAGTTATTTCTGATACATAAAGCACACAAAGTTCACAGTTTTGCATACTCTGACATTACAGACTAGGTCAATAGAATATATCAGAAGAAGCAATATATGCCTGGAAATCAAAATATAATTTACAGCAAAGTATTCAAAAGCATGTTAAAGTTATAATTTCAGTACATTTAATCAATTTGGTTTTATTTTGACTTTTAGCTGCTCTTTTATGAATTGGTGTGAGACTATGTTTTCCTACATAAGTATTTGAAATGGACATGTCCTGCTGGTTTTTGCTGGGGTGGAGTTAATTTTCTTCACAGGGGCTGGTATGGGGCAGTATTCTGCATTTGTACTGAACAGTGTTGATAATATAGAGATGGTTTTCTTACTGCTGAGCAGTGCTTGCACAGAGACATGACCTTTTCTACCTCTTGTACTGCCACAGTGTCAAGGAGGTTGGGGATGCATGGGAAGATGGCAAGAGACACAGCTGGGACAACTGACGCCAAGTGACCAAAGGAATATCCACAGATTCACAGAACTGTTAGGTTTGGAAGGGAAGTCTGGAGATCATCCAGTCCAACCTCACTGTATGGCAGGGTCACATAGAAAATGTGACACAGGAACTCATCCAGGTGGGTTTGGAATGTCTCCAGAGAGGGAGACTCCATGATCTCTCTAGGCAGTCTGTTCCAGTGTTCTTCCATCCTCAATGTAAAAGAGTTCTTTCTCCTGTTGAGGTGGAACTTCTAGTGTTTTAGTTTATGGCCATTGCCCTTCATCTTGTCACTGGGCATCACTGAAAAGTGTTTGGCACCATCTTCTTGACATTCACATTCATGTATATGCACTGCTGATATCCCCTCTCAGTCTCCTCTTCTGTAGACTAAACAGGCCCAGCTCCCACAGTCTCTCACCATAAGAGAGATGCTCCAGACCTCTAAGCATCTTTATGGCCCTCCCCTGGACCCTCTCCAGTAGCTCCTTGCTTTGTTGTACTGAGGAGCCCAGAATTGGACATGATATTCGATATGTGGCCTCACTAGGCCCAAGATCACCTCCCTCAGCCTGATGGCCAAACTTCCCCAATGCTCCCCAGGATACCATTGGCCCTCCTGGCTGCCAGGGCACACTGCCAGTTCACGATCACCTTGTCATCCACCAAGACTCCCGGGTCCTTCTCTGCAGAGCTGCTCTCTGGAAGGTCAGCAAGCATAAAAACCTTCCCTGTTCTGAGTAATAATAAAACAATAAATCATATACCAGTGACTATGTAGCTTTTTACACGTTTTAGAAATGCTGTACAAAACTAAAAAAAGATCACTATTGTAAGACAGTGGTCCACTTTAAAATTAGTGTTAATAAAATCAAAACAGTTTTCCCAGACATCATGTAAGAGTATCAAAGGTAAAATCCATTCTTTAAAAACAAGGAACAATTGGATCACTTTATTTGCAAACAATTCTTATGTCGGATAGTAAATTTTTAAAACTATATTTATTGAATTTATATAGAGTATTAACTGAGAAAAATCTCAAAGATTTGTTCTGCTTCTGATCCTTTATCACATATAGGAGTATTTCCCCTCAGCTCTACTTTGAAGAATTCTTCTTCTTTATTCTACTATTTGTATATTGTATACAAATAATGTTTTGGTTTGGTTTAGTTTGGTTTGTTTTTTGTTTTTTTTTTGTGAGAGAGATTATTTTGGAGTCTGGCATTGCTCACTGTTGAGGCTTTATATGATGTTCTCTCAATGTTCTCTCATTGCTCTAAGTTATGCCTTTGGAAGGGAAAAGGAGTTAATAGTTTGCACTATGTAACCCTTCTCCACACATAGTATTTATGTTCTTCGAGTGTTTCTGGTGTCTTCCTCATTACTGGTTCCTCAACCAAGCCCTCATTCATATTCAACTATTTCAGTGTTTCCTCCTAAGTCAGTTTTCCCAGCCCCTTGATTGTTTTTATATTATGTGAGAGCGGTTATATTTGGCTTTTCTGGGGCTCCTCTGCCTGGAGAGAATGGCTCATTCTTTTTATGTCCTCATATGTGTATGTCAACCATAGAACTATCCGTGGATATATTTTTCAGCCAAGTGTATATGTGTTCTTTTAGTGTTATAAAGAAAAGTATAAAGTTGCAATATTGAGCTCTATTTTATTCCTGGATAACTTATTTAAGAAATAATTAAAAATAATTTAGTATCCTATATACGAGTATCTCTGTGTCTCAAGGGTTTATCCCTCAGGCTTATTTAATGTACATGGAAACCAAGAGAATTAACAGAATTCTTTATATTTCTGTTTTCAATTACTGCCTATTATAAAGTGGAACTTTCATAGACTACTTAATAGATTCTCTTCAAACTAGTTTCTGAAAACAGGAAGTGTGTCTCATTTAGAACTACTGGCACATATGTCAAAGCAAAAAAAGACAAAACAAAAAAGCATGTAAAAACAATAACAAAAAAAACCCCAAAGAACCATCCAAAAAATCCCCATGAAACACCCACACCCACAAGAAAAATTTGAAATATCAAGATACTGAAGTGCTATACTATCAAGTCCTGGTTTTGATACAATTTGTAAGAAATCTTGGTTTATTTTTGGTAGAACAGAAGGCTGGTCTTCATCCTGGAGTTCCAAAAATTAATTGAAGAGAAGGAAGAGAATTGAGAGACAACAGTATCAGAAAGCAAAGTGGATGCATATACTAAAGCTGAATTGAGAATACTAGATGTACTTATGTTGTCACAGTGATTCCTTTGCAAAAAAATACATGGAAAAAATTTCAAAATCCATCAAACACCAGTTTTTCCTCCTTTCTATTAAACATTATGAGCCACTGTTTTATTATTGAGAGAGCTCTCAGAAGAGAGACTACTCACAAAACAGAGGAATAAAGAATATCCTGCCTTCAGTAAAGCTGTTCAGAAGTGGGTAATTTTAAAAGCGGAGGATAGGGTGGAAAACACTCACTCAGGTTTTCTGGTAAGCAAATATTTGCCTTTGGCCTAACAGGACTGAAGTATGCTGCCTTATAGAAACTGTAGACTGTATAGATCCATGTTAGGTAAAAATCCCTGAGCAAAGCATATTTCCTATGATGGAGAGTTTTATCTTACAGAGTAAATAATGTAGAGATGTGAGTTAAGTTTTGAGCTTTACAAAAAGAGAAGGCTCAAATACCTATGCTCTTCAAAAACATAACATGTGAGTAATAATAATGCCATCCTATTCTTTCCTGGTGCTCAGTCTGAAACACATGGTCTGGAGTTTTTGGTGGGGAAAGAAAAAGTAAACCGTGCCACAGAATTCTTGTGGAAAAACCTGTCCTAAGGGAAGTAAAGTTTTTTCTTATAAAAACAAAAACCACACAAACCTAAAACATTCTGTGGGAAACTAAAACTATTCTCAATATGAGCTCAAAAAAAAAAACAACTTATAAAGACATGCAATCAGGATGGGCTGCAAATGTTTAATTAAGACAAGGTTTGCAAATAAAACAAGAACCCATAGATGATGCATGAAATGCCAGAGTCTCAGGTTGGACAGCAAAATAAAAAAGAAAAAGAAATCAAACCCATGTCCCTTTAGTTTTCCCTCTAGATTTTTCATTTTTTCCATTTGCCAAGGCTTCAAAAAGCCAGTTACAGCTGTCAAAAGATAAACCAGTATTTTCTAGTTGGAAAGTGCTGCTTTACATATACTCAAAGATCTTTTCTTGAAGAACCCATACTCGACTGTTGATTTCACCACAAATGTATCATGTTAGACATAAAAAAACAGTCCACAGTCTGTTTTTGTTGTTTGGATTCACTTTCACTTAGGAGGATAGAACATATGGAAATGCAATTGTACCAAAACATTGGAAAAGAAATTGGATCAAAACATTGGAAAAGCAGTGCTTTCAAGCTTTGAGGCAGGACAGAGATAACAAACAATTTTGTGACTTAGCTCTGTATTGAAAATGAAACAATTAGGCTTTTCTTCATCTATGTTGGAAAGACAATCTTTGGAGTTCTGAATATCCAAAAACCTCACATATTGAACAAGAACCAACAATCTTCACTGTGATCACATCTGACAGGCCCACAAAAAAAAATATATGTTCTTGATATGGAATATAATTCTTCCAAGAAAGTTCTATAAACCATCAGCAGGAAGCATGTTTGCTTAACCAAACCCACATCTTTCAGCAGAATGACTAAGGTTTTGGAGGAATGGGGGACAAAACTGCTCAGTGTAGGACAAAGAAGACTGACAGCTGTTGCAGTAGATGAATTTCCACAAGCTCCATTCTTCAACATCATTGCCTCTTTTGCCCTTATTTCTCACATGACTGTTCCAATCATAGCTTTGCTAACATTTAGTCTTTCCTTTTTACTTTAGAACAAAGCATGAAGTTATGTCATCTCTAAAAAAATATTATAATCAAACTTCATCCTTCATGTTGAATTTTTAACACATGCTTTAGAGTTATCATTAAAAAGATACTGCAGTGATTCCTTCCAGTTTTAGCACTGCACACTCACCTTTGTATTAAGTCTACAGGAAAGCAGAACTACAATTCCTACTCCCACAGACAGCCCAGAAAAGAAGCCCAGATATCTGGCTACTGCTTATCACCTCATTTTTCACTTTTTTATTCTTCAGAACTCATTTCTTTTTTTTTTTTTAATAGTTAAATTGTAATGTGTTAGATTTTAATAATATTTTCTTTCTTGTTTTCTTGGACTGAGTTAGTAACAGAGATCTGATAAAAGAAGTATCCACTGACACTTATATGGTTAATTGAAGGTTTCCATTTTCCTTTCTCTTTAACATCAGAACAAACACACGTCCAAGATAAGCAAAAGGTTGGTAATTCAAGTTCTAAACAAATAAAAGTGTTTTGTTGTTGTTTGTTTTTAAAAATACAATAGAAGGAAGAAATAGATATTTAAATACTATTGTTTAAAAGCAGCCAATATTTTACTTCTGCTTCTTCTTTTTTACATATCCATGAAAAAGCCATTCTTGTAGGTTTTTGATATTTCTGACTAATTTCAATACAAGTTGCATTCTAACTGCATCTTTGCACGCCCTGGTAATGCCTTGTAGCTCTCAACAGGTATTTGTCTGCTCTTTCGTCTCTGGTATACTTCCTTTTTTGTTTTTAGCAGATTCCAAAGGTTGCAGTTAAGTCAAGGGAATGAAGCTTTCTCTTCTAAAACTATAATCTTTGAGTACTCACCTTCAGCGTGCTCAGCAGGACCCCAAACTCCACAATATAGTGATTGCTGCAGCCAAGGCTATCACTAACTGAGATATTACAAAGTAAGTTTTCTTGGTTTGTGAGCAGCAAGTCCAGTGGCAACTCACTCCTGGTTGGCACGTCTAGTATGTACGAGGAAGCAGCCTCCTATGCATCCCAGGAACTTGAGGGACGACATGTGAGCTGCTGTATTTTTCTGGGTAGTTGAAGTCACCCACAAGAATCAATTTCTGTTGACCTGAAACTTGTTTAAGTGACCCAAGTATTGCTTCTTTGGGCTTATTCTCTTGGTTTGGAAGAAGATGCCTACTGTAAGATGCCCCTCTGATCTTGACCCAGAGGCATCCAATAGGGGTATTACAATCACTGGAGTTTACATCTAGCCATTTAACATAGAGCACGACTCCTCTTCTTTCCTGTCTTTCTTTAAGAAGCCTACACACCATGCATCATGGTCTTCCAGTCATGTGAGTTATCCCATCAGGTTTCAGTTATTCTTACGATATCGTATCTTTCTGACCAGGCATGGGGCTCCAATTCCTCCTGTTTGTTACCCAGGTTGTGTGCAAGACAGCTATTTGGGGTAGTTGGTCTTTTGATTCTCATCTTGAGAGTCAGGCAGGAGCAGTTATTGTGGCTATGGTTGGCCTGGCTTATTCACCAGTTGGAGTTTTGCTACTTTGGACTTGTCCCATCCCACTTGACAGGTTTAGGGGAAGGTAATTTTATATACTTTGGGTGATGCATAGGAGAAACAACAAAGTTCCCATTAGGTTCCATGAGAAACAGCTCTTACTTGCAAACTTCATAACATCCAGACAGAATAAGGCACTTGGCAAGGCTTTGACTGGATTTTTTTCATCAGGCTTACAATATTTTGAGAAGAAGGTAGGAGAAGAAGGATGCAGAGAGAGAGAGATAGAGAGAGAGAGAGAATCTGGATAGTCACACCCCTAGGATTCAGCCTTATCTCAGCAGCTTTTAAATCCAGCATCTCCGAGGGCACCATGCAGCAGACATCTCATAATCTTTTGTTGGTTCTGGTCCCCTGAGGCCCTCCCCCAGGTGGGTCTATGATATTTTTGTCACCAAAGTCTTGTGCTTGCACTTTACACAATGTCAGAATGCTCCTGGCACCACTTTCAGGCTTATAGCGGTCGTATGTGTTCGACTACCATGCAATGGGGTAGGGGTAGGGAGGTTGCAGAGCTCTCCCTGTTCCCCTACCACTTTCCCACCTGTTGTTTTGAGCCATGATCCATTCTTCTGGTCTCCACAGTACTCCACTGCCTCAGTACTTCAGTTTAAAGCCCACCTCACCAAATTAGCCAGCCTGCTGTCAAGGAATTTCCTTCCCTAATCAAAAGTATAATAAATATTTTCCAAGTCTTAAGCCCGTCACTATCAAGTAAGAGGAATATGACCAAATGCTTATTTTATTTCTCAATACACTCTTAATGCCTTTAAATCTCAAGGTTTGAAACATAATATTGAACTAGATGGACCTGAAGTATGAATCAGCATTTCTATGTATATTGTGATTAATGAGCCCTATAATTACTGATGATATTAGGTGATTGATATGAATTTGATATACAAGAAATACTGAACATCAATCATGTAAATTGGAAAAAAACTGAAATCTTTATTCCAGATGATATAGCAGTTGACTAGTACAGTAAAATTATATTCTGTACTATAGCTAATGTCATGCTTTTGTACTTCCTAGGTGACAGCAGGTATAGTTGTTTTTTGTTTTGAAGTCAAAAGATTAATAGCAGTCAGCTCCTTAGCTGTGAAGCACATCAGAAGAGCTTATTTTAGTGTCACTCCAGCACTTTTCCCCACAGAGAGCACGGTCTTCAAGATGGAAGAATGAACAAGGAGCTAAAAGGAAAGCTTCTGGTTCTTAAGAACCCTTCTCAGATCTCTCGTGCATCTAAGGGCAGCTTTCTAGTTACTGCTAGAAAAGAAAAAAAAAGATTGGTTCTTCTTTTAAAAACAAATGTACAAATGTTATTAGAATTGCTCATGTCTGTTGTTTCTCCAGTTAAGATTTTTTCCACTTTGCAGTAAACAGGATGCATCTTTAAATACCACTTACAGTTTTGTCCATTCAACTTAAAAGCCCCTGCCCCTTTTTTCCTGGTAGCATACACTATTTTCACTAACCTTTAGCCTTCTTTTATTGTATTATATATAGAATTGAAGGGCAAGTGAAAATTTGAATTAAATTTCTCTGTTAATGTAATTAATATCATAGCTTAACATAGTTTACACAACATAAACCACACATTTTAGTTTCCTACTTTTCTGGAGTACACCTATATATTCCTACAGGTTTCCCTGAATCTTGGAGGAATGGAATCCACTGCTTGTAATGTTCCCTTATTTTAAACCTGGGTAACAAGCATCTGGATAATATGAGGGTAAAGGTTTACAATAAAGGCACAATACACTAAAGAATATTCATTGTACCAGGGTTATTAATCAGTAAGTGGTAGCAGCCCAGAAAAGTAAGAGAGAAAATTAAACTGCTATAAATGAAAGATAATAGATGTCTGACAATGTCATGTTCCATTAAGTGATTTACCCAGCACACTCTCACTAGCCCTGCAACCTCTGGCATTGATTTCCATAGCAACAAATGGCAATGTTACCATCCAGACTACATCCAGGAACAGAAAGAACAGGCTCTAACAGGGGAGTTCAAGAAAAAAAGAACTATTATAGAAATCTAAGTGTATATTCACAAGAAATAATCACATGCTGGATGTGTCTGCTTTGTGAAAAAGTTATTTGCCTCATGCTTAATTGCTCATGTTTTGTCCAGTTCCTGTTTGTGTCTTGGAAGGAGCATATATTGAGAAAATACCTATTAGCCCAGGACATAGGCAAGCAGCAAGGTTTATCATGGAGAATATCTATTATGCCACATCACTATTTCTGAATCTGGTACCAATAGCAATTCCTCTTTTGCACCAGGGGCCACCCCCTGCCATGGCAAAATTATTAGATCACCCACAGCATTTTGCAGAAACTCCATAGGTAGCACTTCCATTTCCTACCATCTGCCAGCTTGCACTATCACATCATAGGCAGCCTAGTGCTAATTCTGCTCAAAGCTATGAATGCAATTTTTTTTTCTGAGTAATTTTTATTTCTGAGTCACACAAGATATTTTTCTACAACTCTGAGGTCTGAGAGTTTGTCTTTACCTTACAGCATGAAGACTCCTGCTGTTATTTGTCCTGGTGGTCCCAACCTCAGTCCCAATTACAATAAATTATTAGCTTTCTGCAGATAGCAAATATGAGAGCAATTACATTGTACGCCTTTATCATTTATTATATTAGTTTTCAAAGACATAAGACTGTCACTGTGCAGGAGAACCTACTAAATAAAAAAACATTTCCATTTATTGTGAAGTCTCAGGCTATTTTGAGACTTCTGAAGAATATTTGTTGATTCTTTACTATTATATAGTATATTGTGTTTGTAATTCATCGGATACCACATAAAAGTACTATTTTAGGTCTTTCTGCCTCTCTAAGAAGCCTTTTTAAACCACTGATACTCTGTCAGCTACACTCTGATGTGGCAAGAAGTTGTATAGATGGGAGTATCTAAATAGAGCAGACATTTTTCAAACACACACAAAAAAGTTCTTTCAACAATAACAATTAACTTCTTTGCAAGATGCTGCTACACAAAATAAAGCCTCTGACATTTTCTTCTTGATCTTACTTCATTGATCATGACTGTGGCATCCAGAGATTAACAGTTTTCAACAAAGAATGGGCAAAGCTTCTGTGGCTAATGCACACCAAACAACCACAGCACGCTGACAACAGATTCCCCCAGGCTAAAACTGAGTTCTCTTCAGAAGCAGAAAACAATTTTAAATGTTTGTGGGTTTAAAACTGGAGAGAAGAACAAAACTGCAAGTTGGACAAAACTGTTTTTGAAGTACAATGCTCAGGGTATAATCCCACAGTGCTTTTCCCAAACAAGGCAAAGGCCAATTTGACCATTAGGAATTATTGACGTTACTGAGGAAGATCAAGCCTTCAAAACCCACCTGAGATAAAAACATGTATTTCTGGAGAATGAGGTTCTTCTTGGTGCTTTTTTGTCTCACCAGGATGGAAGAGTTTCTTCCTCTATTGAATTACACTCAGGTGATGTAATTTATATGCATGGCAGGGGAAGTGTATAGGAATATGGGTATCTCTTACTGGATGGCTTTCTACCTTGAGGTGACTTCCATTGGCATAGTTAATTCAGAAAATAAGATAAATTTGCTTTCAGGGAGACTGATGCAAAAGCATACAGGCTACTTTTAGAAAAGCTTCCTAAAACTCAAACTTCTTAAGTCACTTTACTTGTATTGCTCCCAATTTTTTTTTAAAACAAACTTGATAATTCTTAATCTCATTTTCAAGTCCACACAAGACATTGCTGTTTCAAGTGTGGGACCAAGGGGAGGTTTTTAATATTAACACATCTTAGAATGGATTGGCTTTAATCAGGCTATGTTTGAGTTACTCTGAGAAATATTTAATTTTCCTTGATGTAATGATTATCTCATTACTACTGATATGACAAAAATATTTCAATTTAAAAGTGTTGTCTAATCACAATGCCTTTTATGGAGCATTTCATTAGAATAAGATGCTCAGGGTATACATGTTTGCTAGCTTTGTTTTCTTTTAGGAAGACTTGAGATAACTCATTGGGCATATTACTCTCCATTATTTTGCTAATGACTTATTGGCATTTTGGTAGAGCCATGTTGTCTTTCATTCCAAAAATACTGCATTGGACTTTACACACCGTATACAGCTATTCTCTTTTTAAAAAAGATTCAACACTTTTAGGTTTACCATTTTGTATTGATAGACAAACTTGCCTTTCCACCTGTATGTTATATAAAATGCAATCACTGCAAACAAAAATGTGATTTAATGCTGAAGCTTTCAGTGCAGCTGTTACTTTGTTTACTGTGTGACTCTTCCTGCTGCACAGAAATGCACACTCCAGTTAAGGAGCTGCAGTGAGTAGTACTAAGTACCTACCCCTGTGTTGCTGATTCAGAGTCTTGTGTTTGCACAGCAAGCTGAGTTATCTGAAAAGTTCTTTCAACTTTGACAGGCTATCATGAATGAGTGTTTTAGAGTAGCTTAAAATATCACTGGCAAAGGTATCAGGAAAAAACACGTTTACTATAAAAGCGACAGCGTGATGAAATTCATTGTCAAGGTTCACTGTACTACTTACTAGATGGTTAAAATACACTGAGAAAAAGCAAATAAAAATCCAGAGTCAATCAATCCAAATAGAGATAAAACCTAAAAGTACCTATGTGGAGGCTGGGACAGGGGATGGGGTGGTAGAGAGTGGGGAAGGAAAGGATAGGAGAGAGTAAGGATAAAATTAATATGACCTAAAGTTCCAACAGCATTTAACTTAACAACAATTTAACAGCATTTAGCCTAACTTAAACAATTTAGTAAAAGATTCATATATGGTTCACTATGTCACAACAGTAACTCACAGACATAACTTACTTACAAATCTAAAGGACTTAAGAATTTAGGACAGTAGCATTCCTAACATGTTTGATATAGCACATACATTTTTGGATGTGCACTCATGAAGTCTGTAAAAAATTCCCTTCAAATTAATGAAATATTCACTTCAGATGCCTTTGCATCTTCTCAACAGGCAAAGAAATGAGCCTCAAGGAGCAAGATATCAGTCCAGGATCCGTCGTCGGTCAGCAATCTTCCAACAATAACATATTAGCAGAATTTAGTAGCTCTGATAGTTGTCCCAGCTCAAAGAGAGGTTGCAGGTTACAGCCCACTGCTATCCTGGAGTGTTCTAGGAGTACCATGACTTCAGGTAGGCAACTTTGAAAGCTTGAGAATAAAAGTATGATTCCACTTGGGTTGTTATTCAGGAAAAAAATTTCCAAGGCTGGTCATTAAAAAGCAAGGAGCTTGTTAGACAACACTAATTCCTGGGAACGGTCAGTGCTTCTGATAAACTCAAAAGGACCTCAGCCCAGGGCTATTTGTCAAGACCGAAGCCTAAAGAGCATTTCTCAGATGAAAGTGTGGGCAGGGATGCACCACCACACACACATATACAGTAAATGTCGTCACAGGACTATTTAATTTCTCAAATTGAAATAGTTGCTTTGCTCGTGCCCTTTTTTCCCCTCGGAAAAAAACAAAAACAAAACAAAAAAAAAAAAAAAACAAACAAACACAAAAAAAACGAAACAAAAAACAAACAAACAAAAAAACCCCCAAAAAACAAAGCAAAAAAAACAACAAGAAAACAAACAAACAAAAAAAAACCACCCCAAACCCAAACTCACATAATATATTTTTCTGTCCTTCAATTAACCTTGTGCACATTAAAATCTTCTTTTAAAAAGTAATAAAACCCAGTAAAATATATTTTCCACATTTTGTTGTTGAAGATTTTGATATCTACAGAAGTAAGCAGAAATAAAAGAATTTCTTCTTCTTCTCAACAGAGTACATAATTTAAATATGTAGTTTATGGAAGACTTGTACCTGTAAGTATTTGAGTTATTACACAGATTTTATCTGCAAGATTTCCTATTAGGTTTGATAGGGTATGTGTGTTTCTGATTTATAAGTATAGACATTAATGTCCAGTGTGACTCAGAATATTTTACAAATTACAATGCCTATTCAAAGACATTAAAGTGCAGAATCACCAGTTCTTTTTTGACGACCACGCACTTGTTCCATTTCTGTTTATTAAAATCTTAAGGAAATAATGTTGTTTTTAAACACAGCTATTTAATGCCAAACATCTAAACCTTTAAAAAAAATGTACTATTTTATGATTACTAACAATTATTATGAAATTCCAAATTTTCAGTATTCTGTATAAAATATATTCCTTTTTTTTTCTGTAAGGCTGAGGTTAATGTGTTTATTCTAGAGGCAAAGAGGCATTTTTAGAAAAACTAATGATCATTCTGAAGGAGAAGCAATAAAAATACTTCTATCTTGAGCACAGATGCATGAGGGAATTTCCCAATAGAGTATTTAGATATTTGTGTTCTGATCCAAGAAATGAAAAATGCTTCATGAATAGAATCTTGGGAAGACTCAAAAACAGGAGTTGAATAAAATAATAATAGAGAAGAAGGGAAAAAAATAATCTCTGTAGCTTAAATGGGAGAAAAGGAGAGAGGTAATTTAAATGTCATGTCCGTATGATACTTCAGAAAAATTGGAAGCAGGTTTTGGTTACTGTTACACTTGGATAGCCCACACTGGTTATAAGGCAGTAAGTTTCTGACATTATCATATGACAGAAGGTGACTGAGAAGGCACCATAAATATTGCAGCCTGAAAGTGCTATACTTTGGTACTAAGGACATTTTGAATTTCCCTGCTCTTTTCTAGGAGCTTCAGCTCTGCTCTTCTCTACAGACATTTTTGGTACATAAAGGTTGCCTGTTTTCAGAATTGCTGCTGCATTCACACATTGAAAGGGAGCTGTTCTTCAGTAAAACAAAGGAAATTTTCCTACTGATATGAAACAGCCTAAGAAATCTGAATTAAATCTCAACTGTTTAGATAACTCAGGTTCTTTGCTTTCATGTAGAAGTTAGAGGATTTCTTTTGGGAACTGTTCTTTCAAATCTTTTCATAGCTTATGGAAAATTACCACTATGCAACCTGTAAACCCAGTATCATATGAAGTAGGCAGAACACCTTTGTACTGCAAATGGCACTGTGAGGGTACAGTTGCTCTTTTGCATCTACCCAATGTCCAGCAATCTTTCACAGACTTCAGTGTAGGGCATTTTTTCAGCTACCTAGAATTTCATATTTTTTATGGTACTTATTAATGTTTTCTCACTCCTAGTTGATGATGAACATGAGGAAAACAATTTTAAGCTCAAAAATCATTTATCAAAACCCCTCCACATGTGAAATCTTATTGCATCACAACAACAGCCTTCAAGTACAGATTGCACTCCAATAGGTAACTACTTTGTGCTGTTAGGAAGGAGTCAGTACCACCTGAAGAAAATAATCACAGAATAACAGAATATTCTGAATTGGAAGGGAACCACTAGGCTCATCAAAGTCCAACTCCTGGCCCTGAACAAGAAAGCACAAAGAGTCACACCATGCGCCTGAGTACATTGTACAAGGGCTTCTTGAACTCTGTCAGGATTGGTGCCATGATCACCTCCCTGGGGAGCCTGCTCTGGTGCTTAGTGATCCTCTGGGTGAGAACCTTTTACTAATATCTAACCTAAACCTCCCCTGACACAATGTCAGGCCATTCCCTCAGTTCCTGTCACTACCCACCAGAGAGAAGAGATCATTGTCTTCCCCTCCTGTTCCCCTCACCAGGAAGTTGTAGACTGCAATGAGGTCTCGCCTCATTCTCCTCTTCTCCAGGAACAAGATGTCAGCTGCTCCTTATATGACTTCTCCTCAAGGCCCTTCACCATCTTTATAGGCCTCCTTTAGATGCTTTCTAATAGCTTTAGATCTTTCTTATATTGTGTTCCCAAAACTGCACACAATATTCAAGGTGAAGCCACACCATTGCAGAGCAGAGACTGATGATGTTTTGTCTGATGCCCCCCAGTACATGGTTGGCCCTCCTGCCTGCCAGGTCACTGCTGACTCATATTCAACTTGCCATTGACCAGGACCCCCAGGTCACTTTCCATGGCACCGCTTTCCAGCATCTCCTTCCTCAGTCTGTACGTATATCCAGGGTTTCCTCATCCGAGGTGCAGAATCTGGCATTTGCCCTTGTTAAACTTCACACACTTGGTGATTGCCCACCCATCTAATTTATCAAGGTCTCTCTGAAAGGCCTCTCTGCCTTCAAGAGAATCAACAGCTCCTCTGAGCTTTGTGTCATCTGCAAACTTGCTTCATATCCCTTCCAGTCCTGGGTCCAAATAATTCATGAAGATGTTGAAGAGAACAGGGTCTAAGATGAAGCCCTGTGTAATCCCACTAGCAACAGTTCTCCAGTCTGATGCTACCCCACTCACTATTATCCTCTGTGCTTGACCCATTGTTATGATTCAGTTATTAAAATTATTAGAGATGCCTCTGCCAAATCAAGGTGAAAATGAGACCAGATGCCAAAGGCAACAGTATGGTTTTTATGTAATGGTAAATGAAATGCGGGGAAAGAGAGATAGAAAGAAGTACAAAAAAGAAGGGGCAGGGGGGAAATAAAGAAAGTGACAGACACAGAGTAAAATAGAATATGTATCACCACCGTGGAACCTGCTGGTGTCCCTGTCAGTCCAGTTCTTCTGGTCTTTTTGGTGGTGAAGGTTCCACAAAACATAGAGTCCAGTGGATTAATATACATTAAGGAGATGCCCAGGCACCTCTTCTGGTGGGGACGGTGGGGGAAGCTTTGCAGTCTCTTGAAAGGCTTGGGATTTGATGCCTCACTTGGATCACATGCAGTCCTCTGGTGGTAGAAGGTCTCAGGAATGAGATGGGGGAATACTTTGGGGGTCTTTGATGGTTTATGACCCCTTCTCAGTTGTCTCTCATGTGAATGTCCTGGGGTCTTCCCAGAGGGGATAGGGGGTTTACTCTGCTTTGTGTGGAGAAATTTTGCCATCATACAACAAAAAACTTTCTCTTACACCACCCCCTGGGCCTTGCTTACTTATCCTCAGACCTGAGGTGATTAGACTGTTGCCTGAAATTCTAGGGAAAACTTTTCTAGACAACATTATCTGGTTAAGGTAGAGAGGAGTTCCTTACAGGGTTTTAGCAGTACAAAGTATAGAAAGCATACAGAGAGACAGGTGCCCTTCCCTCAATACCATCCTTCTCATGTTCTTCAAGCAGGACTTGAGGTTTTTCATGGCTCGCCAAGGGGGCAAGGGGGGAGCCCTCCCTGCCCCCTGCCCCAGTCCATGGACATGTGCTGGAGACGAGCCGATGAGCACCAGACCATTTGAGCTGATCTCTCCTGAATTTAGCTTAGCATAGGAGTCTTATCAATTTTATAACACTAGTTAATTATCCTATCTAAAAGTGACATCCATCTAATAATTGTCCATCCCCAGAAACTCCCCAGCTCCACCCCCCAACACACCTTCTCTAAAGTTGACTTGGAGGTCTCAGGACCCCTTGTACTTCATCATCTTCATAGTCTTTGCATTACTTCTTCTTTTTGGAGCTTCTCCAAGGCTTTGGGCCTTCTTTCTTCTTTTGACTAAAATGATATCTTATTATCCTAGTTTTGTTACATGAGTTTCAGGCAAGATGTTCTATCTATTATTTTCCCTGTGACACAAATATCCAGGAATGTGTCACAAAAGTTAGAAGCTGTTAGCCACTACTTCAGAATGTAGGTAACTATATAGCTATATAAAAATCTACAAATACATGAAATCCTAAGGCAAAAAGACAAGTCTTATCTCAAGATTCCAGTCATAGTCTAAATTTCAGTCAGGAGGCATTGGGAGGGGGGCAGTGCTTTGGTGATCATAGCAGTTAGACTAAAAGTCTTTCTGTGATTTTGACAGTGTTCAAGACATTACCGACATTCCAATCCATCACACCAGTGAGCCAATTGCTCACTCACTGCATGATGTGTTTAAACAGCTGTGTGATGGACATTTTGTCCAGAAGAATTCTGTGAGAGATGGTATCAAAAGCTTTTCTGAAATCCAAATAGATCACATCAACTGGCTTTCCTTAATCAGCTAGGCGGATTACCTTATCATCAAAAGGAAATCAGGTTTGATAAGTATGACTTTCCTTTCATGAAGCCATGCTGGCTGTGACCAATGACTGCATTGCCCTTCAGGTGTTTTTCATTACCTCCTAGAATATTCTTCTCCATAACTTTACTGGGCAACAAAGTGAGACTAACAGGTCTGTAGTTTTCAGGGTCATCCTTCTTGTCTTTTTTGAAAACTGGGACAATGTCAGTCAGCTTCCAGTCAACTGGGACCATTCCAGATTCCCAAGACTCTTCCAAAATCAGGAAAGGAGGCTTTGCAATGACATCAGCCAGCTCTCAAGTATTCTCAGATGAATCACATAAGACTCCATAGACTTATAGGGATCCAGTTAGACCAGAAGATCCCTCACAACTTCAAGGTCAACTGGGAATTTATCATTCTCACAGCCATTGTTCTGCAGCTCAGGAGGCACTGGAACCCCCTTAGCCTGTCACTGATGTTGAAAACAGAGGCAAAGAAAGGATTAGGCATCTCTGCACTGTCTTTCTCCCTGTTTGTGAGGTGACCATCTTCATTCTGTAATGGACTGATATAATTTCTGCGTGGCCTTTTGCCATTATTATATTTTTAAAAAAAGAACCTCTTCAACTCCAATTGATCTTTGGCTGCACAATTTTTCTCCCTACAGCAGCAAGCAGCATCTCTGTATTCCTCTGATGTCAGCTGACCTTACCACCACGGGGCATACACTTTCCTTTTTTGCCTTATCTCCAAGAGAAGATTCCTGTTCAGCCAAGCCAGTCTTCTTCCTTGTCTGCCTGAATTCTGACATTTGGGATTGCCTGTTCCTGTGCCCTTAGAAGGTGGTTTTTAAAAAGTGGCCAGCTCTAATGGACTTCAGCACCTTCAAAAACATTTTCCCAGGGGACCTTACTCACTAGTTTCCTGAGCAGCCTGAGGTCTGCGCTCCTCATGTCCAGAGCTGAGGTTGTGCTGGTACTCTTCCTCCTCTTAACAGACATTTTAAACTCCATTGCTTTATGGTTGCTGTGGCCAAGATGGTCACCAATCTCCACTTCACTCACAAGACCCCCTCTGTTAACAAGCAACGTATCAGGGAGGGCATCTTTCCTAGTCAGGTTTTTTAGTACTGTACCATGAAGTTGTCATCCAGGTGTTTTAGGAATCATCTGGACCTGTTTGTTCCAGTTCATTTCTGGCAAATTGAAGTCCCTCATAAGGACAAAGGGAGTTGATTCAGAGGTCTCTGTTAGTTTCTCAGAGAATAATTCATTGTTATCATTGTCCTGGCTAGGCAGCCTTTAGTAGACTCCCACGATTACATCCTCATTATTTTTTTGGCCCTTGATCAGAGGGTCTTAGCCATGACATTTCCAACTGTAAACTCCATACAGTTCACCACTTTTGTCACATTACAACACCAGTCCCTGCCCCACCTGCCCTTCTTATCCCTTCTGAAGAGCCTGTAACCATCCAAGAGGGCACTCAAGTCACAGGACACATCCCACTATGTTTCGCTTATGCCATTGACATCAAACCTCTGGGATTGGGCCAAAGATTCAGTCTCTTCTTGTTTGTTCCCTTGAGTTGCTACAGGTATAAGAATTATGTACCATTTCAGATATTGCTAATATTATTATATTATATTTAGACATATATTCTTTTTTTTTCCCTCATGATTTTCCACTCCATCTTAATCTTTCCATTTAATCATCAGCTTAATCTGAGCTGTAATATTGTTGCACTTGGATATAAATAATGGCCTGAGAATTATTAATGAATTGGGCATGAGGTTTGGCACATTAACTGTATTGCCATATTTCACATTCTGTTTCTTTCAGCCTTCTATGTGCTATGATGTGCAAATCACATCCACTCAAGCCTGTGGCAAAAGTTGCCTGAAAATTGCTACTACTTGCAGAGGATGTAGAAAGCCTTTTCTTATACATAGGTCAGAAAGGTATTTTTCCAGGCAGACCTGAAAAGATGAGACTTCACTTCCAAAGTAGAACTGCCACAATCTACCATGGTAGGAGGGTGGTGGGGAAAGGAACTCAAAAGAGTGGGGAATACAGCACCTTAAATACATCACAACAAATAAACATATTCCATATAATGGGTATTTCATGTCACAGCATTTGTAATCCTTCCAGCTATGTATTGCAAGAGCAAAAGAAGAAATACATATTTGTATTTTTTTTCAGCCAAAAGAGTTCATTGATATGATCCAAGCCACAAAACGGTCATCTTTTAACTGGATCTTGAAGAACAGTTAAAAATCCAAAGACTCACCAGGAGGAAGAACACTTAAATCCGTAAAGAATTCTCACCTGCTGACGAGACCAGTTGAGAGCAGAATGCCACTCTGCAGAAGCAAAATTATCACTCTTTTTTTCCTTTAGCAAACAGAAGTAACTAAAAAAAGCATAGCTGCATCAAGGGGATTTGTATAGAGACGTGAATTGACTGTTCAAAAGAAATTAAAAAAAGCTTGTTATGTGTTTTAGCATCTAGGGAATCAGTGACTTTTTAAACTTCCCACTGTGATGCTATAAACATGCTGTCTCTAATGCTGCCAAAGCTTATTGAAACCCCTAGTAGGTGCCTTCACAATGCTACACACACCATGAAATTCAATTACATTTAAGAAAATTAGGGTTGATTTTAATTACTTTTGTGCCTCTTGGATGAGCACATGTTCTGTTTAAGGATGTGGCTTGCAGAGGTCCTGACATTCAGATTGAATGAATTCACTCACATGTGGTGGATTTCCTTTTGAACTTAATTTAACTGCTGAAGATTTCTTACATTTCTGGGGGAAAAAAAAAATCACAATAATTCAGTAAGGATGCAGGAAAAAAAAAATTACTCTTGTTCACAAAACATGCAAGAAAATTCCACAAAAAAATTATATATTTCTTCTTATGCAAAATTCTGGACAAGAAAAAAAAAAACAAAAAACAACAAACAAAAAACAAACCCCAAACATCCAACAGGTACACAATTTTCTTCCCTTTTCCTATAAAATAAGCAAATCAGTTTTTCAAAATAGCCTGGAGAAACATGATAGTAATTGCTACTTGGTTTATATATAAGTATATTATTTCCTTTAAATAAATCTGTTCTCTAGTCTCCCACAGGAAAGAGCACCACACCCCTAAACTGATAAGTTGTCTTGCCCCATCACAGTTCAGACTACATGATCTCAGTTAAATGTCTTGTTAGTTTGTTGCTAGCTGACAAAATCAAGAGCCTTCATGTCGAATGTATGATACAAAATTCTTCTATCCCTTCAAATGCAATATTATGATGACTGTTTATTATCTGTTAGAGCTGAAGTGGAGTAATAAAGACCTTTCTCATTAATATTTGTGATCTAGCTTTCTCAGAGTGTTTTCCATAAGAAACAAACACTGCTTGGTGAAGTTTACATTTTCTTAACTTTACATTATTTCCTCTGAAATATTAATGTAAGTTAAGCATAAATGCTCTGTTCAGAGGCCGCCTAAGAATGAGGATATTACATTGACCACTGACATGCAGCAGTGGCTTGCAAAAGAAACAGAGTTTTGTTGGACTTGTCAGTTGCTCCTTAAAGGCTCAAAATAGTGAAAATAAAGTTGCACCAACATCTCAGAACCATGTCTCCTTTACCTTTGAAAGGAAGTTGCAAATATGAAATCATGGTGTCTCAATATATAGTTACTGGAGGGTCAGCTTTAAAATTTAATGCCTTTTGTAGTTCAAAGTTAGGCTGAAAAGATACACAAGCATGAAGAACCGTTCTTGACAAATAATTTTTTAACTAAATTAACAAGAACATATAAATACTGAATGCTTCAGAACTAACAATTAAAATTAGAGGAAAAATATTCTTCTTTCTTCAAGAAGCCAAATCAGGCTCTAACTGCTACTGTATTAAGACATAATGAAAAAGAGGAGGGAAGGCAGGGAGAAAGGAGAGTGGAGGTAGGAGGAAACAACAAAGTAATATCACAACTTCTTTGTACAGTGTGGATTCTCTCTGACTCTTGGAAAGCGAGACATTACACAATGTGTTCTTAAATCAGGTTTACCAAGTGGAACACAGCCTCTGTATGGCTCTCATTGCTTTCATTTAAGAAGCAAATAGTAGAAAAACAAAGAAAGCAAAAATAAGTCAATTCCCTTAGTGATTTTTTCATCTCCCACCTGGTATTGCCATAGGTTAAACTGATCACAGTAATGAAAATTTACAGAGGATGCTGTGGTTATTTTAAACATGTTGTTATCTCAATTGCCCTGTTCACGGAGGCAGAGAAGGAAAGGAGGAAGGGGGAAGAAGACCTGACAGAAAAAAGGAGGCTGGGAAAGAAAGACTAAATAAGACATTTTAACATTTCTTTTGTCACCAACTGAATACTGCTTCTTTCTGGCGATAAGTGATACCAGTCCAAGGCTTCACAATACCTAACAAAATACTACATTAGAGGTGAGCTTTGCAATCCTAATAAACCACGTTTCAGACATTTCTTTCCCTCCTAAGTGACCCCGAAAGTAATATAACTCTAATTTAGTGCCATTTGGGAAGATAACTAGCACCACTGTAATGGAAGAGGGAAAGCTTTCTTGACTCTGATCTCCCACGCTTCTCCATAGTGGGGAAGGTGACTACATAGAAAACATTATCCCTGTGAAGAACATGACCACAGAGGCACAGAGTACACAATGTCAAATCTTATGGAGGGAGCTTTTATTGCTGATATTACAGTAGCGGTACAAATTGAAATAAAAAAAGGAAAAAAAAAAAAAAAGGGGAGGTGACAGTTAAAGTCAGGGGCTTTGAGCAATCTGATCTAATGGAAGGTGTCCCTGACCATGATAGTGGGGTTAGAACCAGATGATCTTTAAAGTGCCTTCCAACGCAAATCAAGTACCTTGTTTTTTTTCTACAGGCGCAGCTTGTGCAGCCTTAACTATTTCAAGAAGTCACATTCCCCAGCTCTCCCTCTCCCTAATCAGCACCATGTTTCTTGTAAAACTACTGCTCCTCACTAGAGGAGTCCAAAAATGTCTTCTACTCACTGACTGCTTTCCTTGCTAACCTGAGTTTTCTTGTCACCCTTTATGTAAATTGAACTATTCAAGTAATTCAAGGTCTTTAACTTTTTTGTAGTCAGTTTTGGGAAAACTTACCACACCCTGAAAAGGCAATGGATCTTTTTGCTTACTGTCTGATTTTTTAAACATTTCATTGTTTTAAAGAGCGGCATTAGGACTGGAATAAAAAAAAAACAAAAACACAAACTTTAAAATATGGAAATCTGAACAGCATTAGTCAATTACCTTCACATCAAGGTAAATGTTATTCTGTTCTTTTTATTATTTGTTTCTAATCTCATTATTCACAGAAAACTATGTTTTAACTCCTGACCCTTCAGTGCAACATCTGAATTCCAAAACATGAAGTTATTTTCTTAGCAGGAATGTAAATATTTTTGCTAAAGTTACTTAGTGAAATAATGAGGAAGGAAGACCAGGAGACTTAAAAATAAATACATTAAGAAAACAAACATCTCTGATTAAGAAATATTTTATATTTTGGGGGGGTTTTTTGCACACACTGTTGAAAAAGTCAAAGCTGTTAATATGTGAGTTCTCTTGTAAACCATCTCTAAAGCAGGGAAACTGAAATCTGTGTCCCTGCACACATAGCACACCTGATTGGATGAATCAACAAGTGCAGAAAAACATGTAGAATGTCTTCAGTGTCCTTATTCTAGGATAAACCAGCACATTACTGTTAAAGCACAAAATATGACTCAGTACTGGCTCTCCTTGGACAAGCTGTGGCCCAAACTGACCAGATATCCCAGCCCTCATTTCCATGCAGTGTCTCTACACCTATGGTAAATATGATGTGCATCAGTAAGCTGAAGGGAACGTAACAATTGTGATCAGCCTGCGATTCCTCCTTATCTGTTCTATCTTGTATTTCTTCTTTCTTTTTGGAAAGGAGATGTTATTATTTTGTTACACTTCACTTTATTGAATGTGAATTATTACAGATTTTTGGACAAGTGCAAAACTGTATAGTGCAGTCCTGTAATGATGACACATAACTAACTCTTCCTCTGCCCCATAAAATCCTCTCAGCTGGATGTTATATCTTAGAATATGCTGTTGTGACTCAACTGAAAAGTACATCGAAGCAATATATTCAGCACATACATAGCATTTCATTCTATTGAGCAATACTAAAAGCTTTTAAAAGCTGCTTCATAGCAGTGGAAGAGTCTTAATAGAAGCCAAAGAAAAGCTTATTTCAAAAGATAAATTTTAAAAGATCTTTGTGCCAAATGCTCTCTGCTATTTGGGGCATATACTTCTAACTTTTTCTAAATAAAATAATTATAACATATAAATCTAATTTACAGTTTATGAAATCAATTCTTCCATAAGATTATTTTATATTTCTTGTGCTTACAGAAATTTTATTTTTAGAAAATATCAGATATATTTAAGACACATCTAATGACACTAAATTACAAAATTTGTGTTTGCCAATGGAAATAAGCTGTATACCTTCCCCTGAAGTCAGCCTGAATTATATTTAATGCCTTGAATGCAAAGAAAAAAAATAACCGACCAACAACAACAATAAAACTGCCAAACCAACCAACAAATGAGCAAAACTAACAAAAACCTAAACCAAACAAACAAAAAAAAACCCCAAACAACAAATTTAGATTCAGTTGAGGATAGATGTTTGAATTCATTGGACCTGTGAAAGTCAAATTGGCAAAGGCAGACTATATGGGAAATTATTTGGAAAGGAATAGAATGGAAACAACATATAATTCTGTTTAGTAAATAGATGGGAAGTCTGCACCACTTGTTAATTATGTAGTTCTCACTCTTCATGCTAATTATAAAAGAACAAACTAACCAGGTCAAGAAAACAAAGTTCATTAATATACATTAGACTGAAATTTTAGCTTGAAAAAAAAAAAAAAAAGACAAGTATTACAGAGGTCTAAAAAACCATGAATTGCATACAAGAGGTAAAGAAGGAACCAATATCATACAGAGATATATTTGCCCTTCCTTCCAGCATAAGTACTCATGAGCAGCCATTAAAATTATCAGGAAAAAGGTTTAAATTGAAGCAAAGGAAAAGTACTTTTAATAACACACGAATGGTAGAACTCATGACCAGACTTTGGAAGCCAAAAGTGTAAATGGGATTAAAAGGGATTAGACAACTGGATGAAAAACAGGTCCATTCACAGCTAATAAACTTTATGGTCTGCATGTAATCTCTGCCTCCAGAAGTCCCTAAATCACTGATTGCCAAAAGCTGGAAATCTATTGCCAGGGAAAGGATTACTCTGCACATGCCTGATGTCTTCTACTCTTTCCCTGAGCAGCTGCTATTGGCTTCTACCAGAGAGGGGTTGCTGAGCTAGCTGAACTTTTGGTCTCATACAATATGGCAGTACCTCAGTCTCATAGCTCTAAATGGTGACACATGAAATAATTCTACTCATTTAACCTGCTCTTGAACTTACATGGATGTATTAAAAGACCTCATGTTCCCACATAATAAAAATTCTAATTCTCACAGAATTTAAGCCTAATGTTCAAATTATATCTTTCCAGGAATACCAGAAAAACATTCAAACATATGGATATGCAAGTTATCAAAATATAAATCCTGAATTATGAAAACAATAAAAAAAACCCAAGTAAAAAAACCAAAAATCTGGTGCCACTTGGTTCTTCCAAAGCAAAAGTTCTTGGTGTAAATGACCCTTCAGCATCCTATCTGAGGACTGGGTCCAGCTTTGAAAGAAGGTGTCTGCAAATAGTACAAATTTGCCTCATTTGAATTCTGTAAACTTTGTTGCTTCTCTTTTATTTCCTTATTACAAGGACATATAATTTTAAAATATCTGTTACATATATACTTCATAGCTTCTACTTTCAAGGGATTAATCTGCAATGTGCTATTAAAACAAAACAAGCAAACAAACAAACAAAACCAAAACAGAATGTTCTTATTAAAATACTGTCAGTCCATCTGGCCAAACTCAATATGTGCTTAGCCATAAGGTGAGCTACAGATTTTAGGTGTTGGATTTCAGCTTGAAGGGATGGCTCTGTACTCTTGTCTACAGTCACTTCTTGCTATGTTGCTTTAAATTGAGCTATAGTCTTCTGAGGCAAGGCTGTTTTGTATAAACAAGTCTTAAAGTCTTTTGATTGACAGTAGTTCACGTAAGCCTTAGATGGTCAGTCATATTCAGACAAAATATTCCCCCATATCTATCTATCTATCTATCTATCTATCTATCTATCTATCTATCTATCATCTCAAATCAAGAAATCAAAATTAAAAATACTGTCTAATTTGTCACGGTTGGGGATTATAAATTTCAGATACACTGTGTGGGTGTCAATATTATCAATACTCTTTTAGTGTTAATTGTCAACTGGCAGGTGGGCTGAGAGCTATTCAGAACACCTATGGTTGGTGTCTTCAAGGCTGAAGCTTTGCACTTTGTAAGAGGACAACTTTATGCTTAACCAGTAGGGCTAGGTTGGACGGAGTTTCAAGTGCTGAGTTCCTTTAGAGGCCAAGTGATAAGCTGCAACAAAGCCAGGAACCTTCTCTGCATCACTGTTTTCAGTTTTCCCTCTGCATTTGAAGTTTTTTTCCCAAAAGTATTTGTGACTCTTCAGTTTTCCCTTCAGGTATGGTCAGTCCTCTTGTCACGACCATTAACAGACTGAACTTCATTGCTTTGTCACACTTTCTACTTAAGGTTCAATTTCCTGCAAGATATTTTCCCCCAAAGCACTGCTGGAGGTCGCTGACTTTATCCCAAGCCTTGTGTAGCTACACTCTAAGAGCTGTTGCTATATATTGGGGGTTGAGCAGGTAGTTGGCAAACACCAGAATTTCTGATGGATACTGTTAATGAAGGTAATGACGTGTTCTTTACACTGGACTTCAAGGATTTTTCTTATGCATTTGTGAACAGTGAGCTCTCAAAACAAAAGAAACACATTCAGCATCAACTTAAAGCTCTTCCATTTAGGTACCCAAGTGAAGAAAAATGAATTAAAAATAGGCAAATACACATATGGAGGCTGACAAGTGCTAAGATATATCACAATAACTGCCTCTCATGAATATATCTGTACTCACATTTTGTTTCCAAGAACATTTGTGCTGATGAACATCCTTCTATGCATTGGATAACTGAATTTGTTGGCTTGTTTAAATAAATATGCACCTGTTTTCAATGTTATTTCACCATTGATTTTTTTACTCAGAAGGAAATACAAGGGACTGGCAACTTTCAAATGCACTGAAGTTTAGAATTAAGTTTCTAAAAATGAATATATGACATGATTGCATTAAAAATGCCAGGACAAGCTGTCTTTGTCACACAACAGCAGCAATGAGTTCCCAAGTTGCTGGAAAAAATGAAAATTTTAGCCAGCTGTCAGGGTATTAAAATTACTTAGACAGAATCAGGGATCAGGACAGCCACATAAGCAGGTGAAGGCCAAGCATTTGCCTGCTCCCAGATGTCTGTAAACTTTAACTGCAGTCTGAGCCAGACTAAGAGACAGAAAGCATCGGTCTGGCCTCTGTAGTCCAGCAGCAGGAAGAAACAAAACCTGCATGTTGCTAAACATAACTTAAAAATTTAGTATTTCTGTCCCTCCCAAGATGGGACATTGTGGAGGATATTTCAGGAGAACACAATCTAAGAGTGTGATGGGAAACAAAGAAGAGGGTTTTGTAAAATCCTAAGGAAATGCAATTCTTTTTTTTTTTTTTTTTCAGCCCCATTGCTAAATATCATTCTTTGACAAGTTTAAAAGCATCATCTGTCACACTCTTTGTTCATATGAAAGTGACCTTTGAGCTGGAAATGTCCAAGTCATCAACACATGTGTTTGGACAATACAGAATTAAATTATTTAAATATGTCTTTATTATTTAAGTATGTCTTAAGAAAAAGGATCAGGGAAAGACCACAGCAGGAAAGTTATTGAATCCTTTATATTTTTGTGTCAGAAACTTTAGCAACCGGAACTCCTCCTGTCCCAATATGTGCAGAATGGTATCACTTTTAAAGACACTTGAGACTTGAAAAAACACACAATTCTTTTTGTTATTATTTGTCCAATCTCAAGGAAAAGACATTCAGCATTCAAATTCCCATTTATTATGTTATAGCTTATTATAGCTTTAAAAATCCTCCTTTTCCCAATGTTTTCTATTTCTTCCACAGCCTGCAGTCTGGGGGCACCATGTATCATAACTTATATCATAACACCAGTTCAAACCTGAATATTATTTTCCTTACCTCTTCTATGTCAGAGAGAGTTGGGAAAACATTGCAAATTAATGGTGCTACAAATGTATGAAGGAAAATGACAAAAGAAAGTGGATATTTGTATCAGTGAATCTGAAGAAGCAAACAGTAAATGTCTCTTATTTTTCTTGCTTCTAAATATCTTCATAGTATTATCAGATTACACAGGCTTCGTGGACTTTACAGAGTAAGATAATGTAATTGTTTTCAATGAAAATTATTCATGTTCAACTTACATTCATGATAGGTCTCTTAGGTACTCCCCAGACAAAAAATTTAAGGACATTCATGCGACTGAATTATTTTAGAACACATAGAACACTAATAAAGGTAGGCAGAAATCAAGCTAACAAACACATCCATCATAAACATAGAGTACACAAGCTGCTCTGGCCATTAGCAAGAAATTCCTCAGAGCAGTGTCCAGTTGCTCCTGCATTCCTGGGAATTGCAGGTGGGTGAATGACAGTGGGTCTTGCTTACAGCAGTTCAAGACCCTTAATAAACAAAAACCTCAATGAAACACAAACTTTTTGTTAAATTCTTCAGTTCTTTGCTTTCTCACCTTCTTAAGCTCTCTTTGACCATGGTATTTGGAAGCCTGGCTTCCTTTGTCATGAATATTATTGGATTAAACTAATTCGAGGGACTATTTTTCTGTCTCCTTTTATTCCCTTCCTGAATGCATTGTGTAGGGAATATAGTGTCTGAGAACAAATACAGGAATATCTCAATATCCAAAGATAGACTCTAAGCTGGGAAGCATCTCTGGTCATCTCCTCCCAGCATAATGGGGGAACACTTGATGATGTATCTGTGCAGTATGCACATTTCCTATGAACTCAGATCAAAACACCGTGGGATCTGTACCTGGAAATCAGATCTCAACAAGGTCTTAAGTAAATTCCTAGCTTCAGGCAAGCAGTTAAAATCTCCCATAACTCAATTATGTGCTCAAATGTTTTGCAGAATTAGGTTCACAGTGAAATGAAGAGAGCTTAGTTCTCCTTTCCCTGTTCTGTCAGAGAAGTCTGAAAAAAATGTTCTAGGAGAAAAGCAGTTCAATGGAAACTAATTAATGTTTATATTTGCAAATATTTCTTTCAGGTTTTTGATAAACAAAATCCTGTGATTTTTGAACATTTACAAACAAAGCAGGGTATTTCCTCTCTGGAACACAGAGATTAGAATAAATTTCAATTTTTTTTTTTTTTTTTAAGGTTTTGGGAAATTATTTTTAAAGTTATTTAAACTTTGGTATAATTCATTTTTACCATAGTACAGAGGGAATGACATTCAATTGCCAGTCAAACTGCTTGTCAAACAGGAAATAGGTTTGCTGTGTTACTTTGTTTTCTTTTTGAGTGAAAAATACTCAGTTATATACGTGGGATTTAATATATTTTGTCTATGTAGTTCAGTTTCGCTTAAGAGCTTCAAAGACTGACTTAATTTGGTGCAATTCCAGCCCAAATGCTCAAAATCAAAGCAGTTTTATTGGCAGATGCCCTTTTTTCCTGCTCTAACAAGGGGAACAAAATACTGAAATCTGCAAATCTTAACAGCTGTCCCTGAAAGTCAGGTTTTTTGAGATGACAAAATAGGATTTGAGTTTTTAATAGAGCTTTTTAAGAGTTTACTGTGAGACCCATTCAGGGAGAGATTGCAACGGCTGAGCAGACAATACGTGATGCTGATCTGTATTCCTGGCCTGAACTTGGACTTGCATCACAAACCCATCCAGTGGTCTGGGCTCTTCACTGATCCCACTGCCCTCCCTCTGTATCCATCACGGGTGTTTCCAAGAAGCCATGTTACATCAGGCCATCACTCTCTGAAAGACCTTGCTGCAAATGAGGTTCTGGTTTTTTCAACCTATGTAAAGCACTGTATAAAATACACCATTAAGACCAAGGAAACACCTTTCTTTTCACTGTCCCACACCCTCATTTTTATTTCTCTTTGTCTGCATTAAAGAGGTATTTGCCTGTTTCTAGCCTATTTCCTCCCCTGCCTCTGGATTGTGATAGTAATACTGTGATCACTAATACCACTAATCACTAAAACCACTAATAAGTGGTTTTGCTGAGGACAGACCCTGCACTCTTACCTCTCTGTCCCTCTCACGTGGTTTTTTCACCTGTTACTACTTGTGCTTCTCAGTCCCATAGGTGATATGACAGCAGCAATTGGAGGCAATGAGCCTATTTAAGCTCTTTTTGAAAACTTGAGAAAGCAAAGTGTTTATAACTTTCTTTGCTCCACTGAGTTCAGACACTTGCTGTAAAATTAATAGCTGGTGTCAGAGCCAAAAATAACTGCACTTTTTAAAATAAGCATGTCCCATCTTGACATTATTCATTTGTAAAGTGTATTACATTTTGCCTGAGAGATAACAAGCTTTATTAAGATACAATGGCACAAAGGTGGTGTTATTTTTTACCTTTTTTGTTGTTGTTGTTGTTAGATCTCTCTGCCATCATACAGAGATTTCATTACTCTTCCACACAAAAACTATGTAAAATATATATATACATATATTTGCTATAAGGAATGCAGCTTTTCTATTTTCAAAAAGTATTCCTAGTGAAAAAAAAAACCTTTACAAAATTCTCTAGCTTTCACCTCTGGTAAGAACTTAAAATTAATATGATTTCAAAGCCTTCAGGGAGACATGTGAGAGGTGAGATTCTTGGTCCTATTTGCATGAGCTCAGACATGGAGATGGGTGGGAATAATAAACTGAACAAAGACGGTTCCTGACTGAGAGGAAATGTAAGGAGATGGAGGGCAGGAGAATACAAAATTAAAGGTGTTCTGTCTCTCTATCTCTACTGGTGCTTGTAATAAAAAAAGTATGAAGAAGATAAAAACAGATACAACCAGTCCTGAAATGCACTCAGCACCTTAATTTTTACTGAGATTTGTATGAACTGTGTAACACCTCACTTAACAGAACTGGGGTTTATCCCCTCTCATGTCAAAGCAGAAAGGAGCTTCTCTCATTGAGGTTTATTTCTGGGTCTGTACCTGGGGTGGTGGGAGTCCATTCTGGCCACTATGACCCTTTCCAGAATAAATCGTGTGGGTCAGGAGAGGGGGTATTGCTTATGGCAGGATGTATCCTAGAAGCTGAGTCTCACTCTTTCATTATTAGTGTTTTGTTTTCACAAATGAGACAGCATATTACTGCCCTCTAATTAACACACACTTCTTCCTAGAGTGATAATTAGATATTGGCATGACTGTTTTGTATTAGTTTTCTCTTTATAAAGGAAATACTGGCATAGACCACAAATACAAGTGGAAATAATACAACTGGAAAACAGACTAAGATGTTCCATTTATTTGTATTTCTCCAGAAAAGCTTAAAAAAAATATTAATACAAACTTTCTCATCTTCAGGACAACAATAACATCTATTCTGGAGGACCTTCTTTTATATTTTCAGATTCAATTAGCTGGTTCACTGACTCATGAAGTATACATGTCTAAATGTTGCATTTTAATTTTGACCAATCTTCATTTGTATTATGATACATATAAACTATTCAGAATGTAACAAAAAGTTTGAAATTAAAAAAAAAAACAAACCAGCAAAACATTTAAACAACAATGAAACTTTAAATAAATGAGTTATGAAACTAGTGAAGTTTTTTTTTCTACTACCTGTGATGAATATTTTTTTCCTGAGTTGCTATAAATGCTCTTAACTAAAGAATTATCCAGTATTTAAAGAAAAAAGATAACCTGTCAACTTCCTTCTGTTCTATTTTGGTACTTATATTGAGTTTTTCTACAGTATATTAGCACTATTAAGTTATTCACTAAGTGATCTAGCAAATATTTGTTATAAATGATTCCCTCTCATTCTTTGTATTTCTCTGATCAATTTATTTTATTTCAATTTTTCTTATTAATAGATCCATATAGGTAAAACCCACAAAACACACACACACACACAAGAAAAATGCTAAAGATTTAGACAAAAATAAACAATAATGTGCTTCGGATAGCATCTCAAAATTTTCAGTGGTTGTCTGCTCTTCTATATGCTCAGTCCGCCATCATTCAAAGTATCCCCTGAAAGGTCTACCTTTACAAAGAAGCTCTTCTTCATGCTCATCAGCTGTATCCTGCTTGGACTTGGTATTGACCTAATACTCAGCTTGGTGCTCTTTGCCCAGGAACCAATCTTCTCTGAGTAATCAATCATTTTGGCAGTAATCACAGCAGAGATCATCCCTACACTGCTCACCAGAATCCATGCAATATTGTCAGTTTCTTCAATCAGCAAACAAAGATGCTGGCAGGGCTACTGTGACAAGAGATACTTCTCAGAGTTTTTAACCAAAAGTCCTATTCACAGAGTTATAGCTTCATGTCATTACTTGTGAATGTATTTCTGTGTGGATAAACTAAACTGTCTAATGTTCATGTCTGTAAATCTGTAACTTATCCCAAATGGGACCACAGTATTGCTAAAATGATAATGTCAAACACTAAAAAAAGAAGATCAGGGTTAAGCAAAGGAAACCCTCCATTCAGTGGTAGGAAGTGACCACCTTCAGTGCCTGTTATCAGAGTTAAACCAGCCATCTTGTGACAACGTTTAGGCAGTAGTCTAAATATTCCACCACCAAACCGTTCCTGTGTTCCAAATATTATATAAGCTTTTGCTTCTTGCTCATTTTACAGTGGATTTGCACTATTGGAAAAAAGGCACATTAGGTCATTAATTCTGCTGTTCTGCTCTGTTTTCAGCACTACCCTTCACTGTAACCATTAGGCTTAAACTCACTGTTCACACTTGCCTGCTGTGTAACTAAGCATCCCGGTTTTACCCCAAACCAAGATCAGTCCAGTGACCAAAAACAGAAGAGCATCTGGGTTTGGAGTTATTCCAAGAGTCATCATTATGATTTATTATACCACAGTGCCTTCTTACTGTTGCAGCTCAGGACTGATATGAGTGAATCAGCTGGACTAGTGACAAGTATAAAAACCCATATACCATTGTCCCTGCCCCTTTTAGAGCAAAGGATGGGTAAGTAAGGATACCTGCACTTTTACGGGAGCACGAATAACTGCAGAATGCCAGGAACTGACCACAGTAACCTCATGATTTTTTCTCCTAGGAATTTTTTTACATCAATTTTTTGTTCTTTTCCAAAACTTTTTTTGCCCTTAATTGCTCAAAAAAAAAAAAAAAAATAATAAAAAAAAAAAGGCAGTAAAACCAATTTAGCTGAACTGTGTAGCAGTATGTGTACAGCAGTCTCAGGAGTAATCCAGTAATTGTGGTAAAATTTAAAGAAATTCTGAGACTAATTTCCTGTTGTACAGAGCCAGATAATGTTTCATTACAATGCTGCTATTAGAAGGACCCATCATAATGGTCCTCTTTTGTTTATATTTCTCTGCAAAACATACCAAAGAAAAAGAAGTAGAAGAAGGAAAAAGAGAAAAAGAGAGAGGGTAAAGACGAAGAGGGAAAACAGGAAGGGAGAAGGAAGGAAGGAAGAAATAGGGAAAATGAAAAAAGGAAATGATTAAATGAAAGATATTAGATAATTTAGCTTTAAAAGTTTTAAAGATATCTTTGGCTGTATTTAGACAAATCCAAAGATAGCAATTCTGGCTGTAAAAGTCTACATGCTATAGATCAGAATCTGAAAAGACAAAAAAATAATAGAGGAAACTCTTCTGCAAGATACAAGGTGAATTGCAATAATCCCCAGTTTCATACAGCCATTCTTATATTTAGGCAATACGTATAAATTAAGATTTTCCCTTTAATATGTATTTGTCAAAATTTAATAGATAGACATAATTGCAGTCTCCAAGTTTTCTAACAGTGATACCATTTTCCTGTTATACCTCTTTTCCAATAAGTAAATGTATTAGAACACATTGAGTAATATAGCATTTAACAGGAATAAAAAATTCACAATTTGGCTTTAAAGAAGCAATAGATCCTAAAGTCTGATTCCAAAATGTCCATTCTGCAAAACATTTTTCTGGATAATAGCACTTACAGTGACATGGAAAACATTAGGTAGCTACTTTATTCAAGAAAGAAAGTTAGGTCCATTTAATTTTGCACCAACCCAACTGCTAGAAAATATAGTTCTTTTTTTTCCTTCAACTCTAAAGAAGGCAACCCTAAGAAGGTCTATGATGGTCCTGCTTACCACCACATTCTGCTTACAGAAATTATTCTTAGACTTAAAGCTACGCTGAAAATTTTCTTACAGTTTCAGTATTCAGTGTTTTATTATGACTTGCAAGACATCTTATGAGATCGTCCAAGCCTGCTGGAGACTTCTTCAGCTTCTAAGAGACACTATTGCTTCATTGATCTAGTCAGTGGAGATCTCTAGTTGATTATGTCTAGGGTTGTCACCTAAATCTGAAACAGTACTTAGCCATTTCTATTTAAAATATGTATTATTATTAACCTCATTCTGCCTTGTTTTTCTGCTGGAGCTAAAGTGTCAAAGCCAAATACAAGCCAGAAATAGTTCCCTGTAGACTGCAGAAGCCTACAAGATAAGGGGATAACATGCATGTCTCAAACACCAGTAGCCAGATAGCTGTGGAGCCAACTAAGGATTGTTGATAACAACAGCCGAGGACTGTTGGTTACAACACAGTGTGAAAGAACAGGATGTGGCTGGAGAAAGGGCCTATACGGAGGTAGGGCAGCACTTTTCTGGGACAGATGTCCTTGTTCTGCCTCCTGGAGACAAGCACAACACAGTACAGTGCAAGCACAGGAATGTGGTCAAGAAGTAGATGTAGACTGTACATGGGGATCAAAACCACCAAAGACCACTGAATCACCACTGAATCCCTTCGACACATTTCCAGGAAGGTCTAGAAGAATGAACTGCACAAGATAACTAATTTGCACAGAAGTGAGACATCTCCAGGATTGGGGAAACGTATTTGTAAAAAGGTAGTTCCACAAAGCCTGGGTACTCAGACACCTTATTGGCTAAATCAATGCTGGAGTCAGAATCGGTGTTCTCTGTCATTCTCCCTTTTCCCTTTCTTTCTTTTTTCCACTCTTTAATTCATCTCTCTTTTTCTCTTTCCTTTCAATTTACCCCTCTATCCAAAACCAACTGCCATGTGGTTATACTAGGGGATAAGAGACTAACTTAGAGCAATTTCCATGTCAAGTGTGTTATTTACTAAAAATATTTGTAAGTCTTTGCACACTATCTGACTTTTGTAATGACACAAAAGCACATCATCTACAGCCACAAGCATTTACACATCTTGGGGCTCCCTTCTCCTTTAGTGTGGGACACCACATGGACATAGATGCCTATTGGAAATGAGCTGGAAAACTGCAGGAATCGAAGGGAAAATAAATGTGAGCAGCTTCTTAACCATCTAATATAACATCCTTGTTTGCTGTTACAAAGCAGAAGAGAATTCTTGCTTTAACTCATGTAAGAACAGTCTGCTCAGGGAGTAGAAGTAGGGCTGGTCTGACAGAAAAAAAGCATCTTGACTTTATAAAGGAAAACAAATACTGTTTTGTGAACTGAGCACATTGACCAGATAGAATACATTCCTATTGAAATGTCTTTCATTTCTTTTGCACACAGCAACTCTCTGGATCAGGAACTTTTGATAGAAATGCAATATACTGTGGATTTTGCTTTCTGCTTTATTAATCCCAAATGCCTTTAGTATGTAAAATCTATTCTATTTTCAGCTGTTGGACAAAACTACATCATATTCAGTAAAAGAAATTTGAAATTCATTAGATTTTTCAACCACTGTATTGTCTGATATCTTCTCTGTATCTCCAGGGAAACTCTTCTGATTTTTCAGTGCTCAGCTTATACATTACTCCATTCCCAATAGAGCTTTTTATTTTCAAATGGAACATAATGTGGAAATCCACAGGCTTGCTCCTAAGTTCCCAGAGCTGTGCTATGATGAGGCTGCACCTCAGCAGATGTAAAAGACCTTGTTAGGACAACTCTTTACACGTTTGTTTCTAGTGTATTGCTTTTGGGTTTGGAGCCTGGAAGTTAGGCATTGGTATGGCAAGTGCTGGTAAGCCCTTCTTTGGATCAAGTCTGTATCTGCCTAGTTGAATATTAAACACTCATAATGGATCTGAGATGGTTGACACCATATCACATCATGCTTTATATGGAAAGTCTGGAATCTAAAAGCAGGAGATCGCAAGGGAACTTTACCGAATATGATGACCAATTTAATGAGCTATGATTTTCAGTGAGGTCTGAGCTGTTCTTTTATTGGAATAAAATCTGGGTCACAAAGATTTTTCCAAGTATGCTTAATTCTTGCAGGAGATATTGCTAAACTTATCAATAAATAAGGGATATGACAACTTTACTACCTAGGTGTCCTTAGGAAGTCTCATGGAAAAATTAACTCTACTCTCCTGCAAGTAATTTGATACAGTTCTAGTTTGCACACATCATAAAGAAAAAGCAAAGGTACTTCTAGCTATGACATCTGATATGCTATATTCTATAAGACTTGCTTAGCAAATTATTCAAGGGATATTAACTTTAAACATCTCTTCTACTGAATGTCCTAATAAATTTAATGTTATCAAGGTTATTAATTCACTCTCAACAATAGCCATAAATGAATTCAAAGGCTTTTCTTTCAATTCAAATAAAATGAGTAGAAAACCAGAGGAAATGTTACTAATACTGAAGTGCCATCTTGGAATCAGCAACAAATGTAGGATAGAACATAACGCATTGTGTCTCACATTGTCATTACATAGCTCATGAGTGACTTAGATTTAGAAAACTTTTCAAGTCAGTAGTTCTGGAATCCATCTTTTAAAAATAAACATTATCAACTGCTATAAGTTCAGTTTCTAAATTATTTCAATAATTTTTAATAAGCCCCCAGGCTGTATCATTTCAAAAGACGATTGATTACAAAGCATTCTGACTTGCTGTTGACTACAGTTTTCATTTGGTTTTATTATTTAGATTTTTAAGAAGTTGTTTATAGTCATAACACGACATAATTTTCAGTTACTGTGTTAATACTATTTCATGTTTGGTTTAGTATTTTCTGACCCTCTATATTCCTCTCAGTGTCTAGGGACTAGACTCATATAGAAGCTCTATAAGCAACCTTTACTCACAAGATATCAGGAACAGAGGTACCCACAGAGGCTGAGAATGTTGGGAAAACACTTCCGAATGAAGTGACAGTCCATGCTCCTCAGCACGTGAGTCTAGAATATGTGGCAGTGCAGTCATTCAGACTGAACAGGTAATGTTTTGTCAACAAGGCTTCTCTGCTTTGCTCACACAAGTATAGGATGACTTTGGTCAGAAAAACTACACTTTTCACTTGGCTTCATGATGGTAGAGTCTGGACATTTAAGTTTCTCACTGTGATTCCTGATGGACTTTTGAAAGAAGAGCAAACTGCATCTTTAAAATTTAGAATACTTGGTTATTATAAGAGACAAACAGATGGAGAGCAAAAGTTTTTTTAAAAAAACAAAAAAAAATTATGTTTTTGATATTGTTTGGCAAAATTTGAAACAGGAGGTAATATTTGCACATACACCAACAATCAGCAATAACATCACTGGTGAGTGGGCGACGTTAGAAATAGCGGCTTTGTTTATATTTCCATTTAAGTTGTGTTGAGAGAGCTTACCACAACAAGACTGCAGGCCATAGCCCATAACTGTGGACAATAATATAAGGTATCCTTTTAACTAACCTTACTTACTTTAGTGTTAGACATCCAGGCTAAGCAGGACATATAGGTTCCAAGGCAGAGGATGAATTGTTCCATCATAAAATAAGTTTATTCTGACTGCCAAAACTATCAGAGTAATGTGATAATTAAGCAATTAGTGTTGCAATAATTTTACTATTGTTATTGATAACACAGTACAAAGGAACAAGATTTCTGATTCATTTGGTGGAATAAATGCAATGCTTTTAGAGGAACCTAAATGCCTTTTTAAGTCAGCCACTAGTTCTTCACAGTTGTAGTTTCTCTCAGGATTTAACTTTATTTATCCCTTCTCCTTTTCTAGATATCTTAATGTGCAGAGCTACTGCAGCTTCTCACCACCTCTGGCAGGAAGAGAACATGGGGCTTCAACCTTGAACATCTTTCCAGCTTTCTACCAAATACCATTCAAGAGATACACAGATATAATTCAAGAATTCTGTTAATAATGGGAAAAGAGAACCTTCTAAAAAACACTGCTACCCCTAATAAGTGCTCTAGTCCCTTTAGGAAGTGTAGGAGTTTTTAAAGTAATTTTAAGTCTTGCTTAAGGTAATATTATCAGACTTTGACACAAGGGAATAAATCAGTCAACTCTTTTGGGCTATATCAGCAGTTTGTTAATCCAATTAACGGTATGTGGTATAGGATACTCCCCAGAATCTACTTTTAACATAATAAAAAACCAAAATAAGAGTCAAGACAAAAAAAAGCCAAACCCACACTTTTTCTGGATTACTGATGAGTGTTCCACAATTTCTTACTCTGAAAAACACACATATGTTAAAAGGGGTTATGAACAGCCTCAATCTTACTTCAAATTTTGTACACTTCTATATGGTCAAGCCAGATAACTATGGATCAATTTATATCTCTTTTTCTGTGTAGATATGTTATGACAGAAAAAATGTAATTTGCACAAAGACAGAGAAACAAACATGAACATATAATCTTTCATTATTTAAACTACAGTTATTTGCTTTGGCTTCCATTGTTTTACATAGACTATCCAAACAGGTTTTAGAAAAGGATCTGTTTGCTCCAGGCACTTAAAGGTAAATGGAGAAACACAACATGAACAAGCCCACTTTGTGGCAGGCATTATTTAGTTCAGCATACTGTGGATCTGTTTCAAATACATTGAATTTTTTCTTGCAAATATTATCGCTATACCTGTGTCAAGGCTTAATCCTAGACAGTAACTCAGTCTCACGCAGCCACTCACTCCCCCCTCCCCATCCTCCACAGGCTGGGAGAAAGAATATGAAAAGCAAAAGTCAGAAAACTTTTTGTGGGTTGAGATAAAGACAGTTTAGTAGGGAAAGCAAAAGCCACGCACACAAGCAAAGCAAACGAGAAATTTATTCACCACTTTTCATGGACAGGTAGGTGTTCAGCCAACCCCAGGAAAGAAGGACTCCATCATGCGTAACAGTGACTTGGGAAAACAAATGTCATCATTATGAACATCACCCTTCTTATTTCCTTCTTATTCCCACCCCCACCTTCCCACCCTTTGTATATGAGGGTGGGAAGGTGGGGAAATTCCATATAAGATATGGAATTTCCCTTTGGCCAGTTCATGTCAGTTTGTTGTGCTCCCTCCCAACACCTTCTGTACCCCCTGCCTCCTCACTGGTGGAGCGGGATGAGGAGCAGAAAAGGTCTTTGCTCCATGTAAGCGCTGCTCAGCAATAACATGAACATCCCTGTGTCATCAACAGTTTCCAGAACAAATAAAAATCATTGTCCTGTACCAGCTACTGTGAAAGAAAATCAACTCTATCCTAGCCCAAGTGAGCACAACCTTCCATCACCTGCCATTTTCAACATGTCCAACATTCTCCTACTGTACCCTCAGAGTGCTCCCTAATCAACTGATCAGCAACAATCCAAAGTGACAAGGGTACTCACCAAACCTTGACTCGTGTTTTATGAAGAGGGAGCTAAGTTTCTTGCTTTGAGGAGCCTGAAGAAGTTCTTTATATCACAGTTTGGTCATGGAGTATGAAGTCTAGGCAAGATGTTATTTACCCTTTCCCTATAATAGTCTCAAGAGTTTGTTCATGGATTTCATAGTAAAGTAATTTTCTTGGACTCAGATCAATTTTGTAAGAGGTAGAAAGCATACTGGTCATTACATAAGAAGGAAGAGGGAATTAAGAGAGAGCTACAACCTATCTCTATAGAAAAAATATAGGAATTGGCATTTCAGTTGAAGAACCTGGATTTGTTTAAGAGTATTTAAAAGAAAAAAAAAAAAAAAGGCACTGATTTCAGTGATAGTGGGCTCAATACATATATTAGGTAAGAGCCTAACAAAAATCTCATGCTAAAAGAAACTGGTCATCTTTCACAGGAAGCTGAGCCCTTTCTGCTTTTGCAGAAGGTTGGAAAGTTTTGTTTCTCTTTGCACTCCCAGAAACAGGAAGGGAGAATTACTAGAAGCAAGAAATATCAAATTCTTACAGATTTTACTGTTATGTCCCTTGGCTATACCTTTTGATCAACAGAAAAAAAATGAGAACTCTTTGGGTTCGAGATAAGTATTTTCTCAAACAGGCTATTTTTTTTATTTTTTTTTTTCCAGTGGAAAGCACACTGACACAGTAAATCTGACAGCTGGGAAATTAGGTTTTGAATTTTGCTTATATTAGCTATGGCCCAAATTGGCAGTTTTACTCGAGTATGAGTGAGAAGAATTTAATTTAATGTGCTGAGTCTTTGTAGCAGGTCATCTGCTGAAGAGGTTGCTATAATAGAAAAAGGTTCATAATTTATCTTTTAATCGCTCAAAGCCACTAATAGAGTCTTTCTTTTTTTGTTTTATTATAACTCAAGTGCATGCAGAATATTTTATCAGCATCTGTTTTATAAATCTTATAACAAAGTAATCTTATCTAAACAAAGGTGTGAATTAAATCACACATATACAAAGAAAACAGAAGTGTCTTTGTTTTGATTGACTTTCTTCTGTAAATCTCTATACCTGTTTACCCCAAAGACTGAATTCTCTGGGATGGACAGCTTCCCATCCATCTTCCCCCAGGTTGTTCTGGGTCTGATGCAGAAATACAGCAGCTTCTTTCTTACTGCAGTAATCAGAGCCTAGACGATGATTCCTGTTAGTGTTCTGCTTTTGATTTCACATTTTTATTCCATGGTAAATCAAACAGATTAAGATAGAATTGAAATACTCAGCATATAGCAAAGTCAAGTGTTGTCTTTATTTACTAGGATTGATTGAAGTTTTTCATGAGCCTTCTCTGATTTTCTTGGGTTTGGCTTGGTGTTTTTTTCCACCACACAAAAACAGGTTTTCTAGCAACTGGTTTTGCTGGTGTGGATCACTGGCTCCTTTCCATGCTAAATGCTGTCATTTTTCTGAAATTTTAAAATTCAAGGTATTCTCTAGTGCTCATTTACTTATTTTATGGGAAGTACACAGACTACATTGCCATCTTTACTCTGCACAGAATTCTTATTTTTCCTGAAATGCTATGGCTTTTGAAATTATTGCCTCCTTTCATGGAGAGAGGTGCTACAGCAGAGAAAATATGCTCATGGAAAATCAAGTCTGTAGAAGAGAATTGAGCAAGAAATTACACAAACTCTAGCTACTGGTTGAATTCTATAATGACATAAAAATCCAAATACCTGCAGAGCTGTTTGAAATCTTTACATTAAAAATAAAATAAATAATAAAAAAAAATCTATTCCTTTTTGTTCGACTCTACTATGCAAGAAAAGTATTTCCAAACTTACTCTGCATTTATATGATTTAATGAGCATCCTAACTCTTGGTCATGTTGTTGATAAGAGACTACATTCTGACTGGTGTTTGTTACTAAGGGGTATGCAAGCATTTTCTTTATTATTTTCATGTTGCTCAAGTTATTCACAGTTCCATAGTACATGGTCAGACAACCTATTTCTCAGCAAAGGGTTACTGGGAAAAAAATGGAGTCTTAGTTCATTTCTAATACTTATCTGCACTTTAATGGATACTGTAGGCTTATATTGCTTGGGAAGTTCTTTAAATTCATATTAAAAAAACCCCAAAACTTAAATCACATAGAGAATAGAGATATATTCAGCTTTGTAAATGTTTTTCTTCTGCAGTAATAAAAAAACCCAAGCTAAGAAAATTAAACTTTGTCTCCAAAGACAAAAATATTTTTTAGAACCATATTAATCCAAATCTGTCACCTTTGTACCATTTTAACTATCAATGTGGTTATTACTAGTGGTTTGGTTTTGGATTTGTTTGTTTGTTTTTTCTTAGTATAGTACTGAAGTTTTGGGCTTTTTTAACTGGAAAATAATTTAGAATTAGACAAAACAAAAAGTTATTTAGAACTTGAAATACATTTTCAAGTTTAATCAGTACATAATCTTGCAATAAATACCAATGGAGCCAGGGATTCAATTCCTTCATCTGAATTAAAGAATACTGAAATAATGGGGTTCCATCATATATTTCTTATTGTTGTTCATTATTTTACTAAACAGCTGTTGGAAGTATTGAAACTGTAGAGGATAAAAAAGGTATAACAGGGAGCATAAAAAGAGAGTTTTCTGTGACAGTGCCATTTGTGGCCAGATATTTTATCATACAGTTTAGTGATACTCTAGTTTAAATGAGGGCCTTGAAAATTACCTCCCCTCTTAACAGAAATTAGAAGCGATCTCTTTTCAATATAAGTACTTCCTGATTGACATATTAGAAGAGAAATGTTACTTCAAAACTCTGAATATTCCTCTATCAAAGCAGATTAAGGACTTAAACTTTTTTTTCATCTGAATTCTATATTTGAAAGCAGATTGTGATGGTTAGGCTGAGCTACCCTACTCCACAGATAATGAGTAAATCCAATTCTTTGGAAGAACACAGGTGTTGTCCTACTTCTAGCAAGTATTGGCTATTTCTAATCCAGTGTGCATATTTAAAAATAGAAGTCAGTAACAGCTAACACATTTGCAGAACCAAAAATAAGAATGCTTTCAAATATTAGAAATAAGAGTAAATTTGAGTGTACTGTTGCATTGGCCTTCATCTTTTCTGAGACAGTCAAAATGAATCTTATTGCTGTGGTGATTTCACAGGCAATCTAGATTGATGTTTACCATTATTAGACACCAGCATCTGGGAATTTCTGGTTTGTGAATGCAAACCCTTATTTAGAGACCTTATACATTTATATTTCTTATTAAGTATCTTTCAAAAAAATCAATATAGCAATTAAGGCAGATGATAGTGTAATCTTTAGCAATTAGCAATTGATCTTCATTTGCAAGAAAAGTAGGCTTTCTTTTTCATTACAGCTCTAGCTGGACAAACCCTGTGCCAGGAATGTGAAAGCCCCAGGCAAAATTCAAGGATAATTTTTATTGCATCCATTTGAAAAGAAAATAAACAAATGGTTTGTACATCATAATATATACAAATACTAGTAAAAGACCTTCCTTACTAGCTTGGTAACTCATGCACAGCAAATTGTTTTCCTCTGATCCAAGAGAAATCATCCATGGACATTTGTTTGAATTTCAATCTTTTTAAAAGCTTCATTTTCTTTATTTGCCTTTTAATATTGCCTGAATTACAGGGGCAGAGGCATACTGAATCCCTAAAAGAACCACAAACAAACAAGCAAAAGTCAAGAGAACGGAAACTTTTCTTTTCTTTTCTTTTCTTTTCTTTTCTTTTCTTTTCTTTTCTTTTCTTTTCTTTTCTTTTCTTTTCTTT
>JAWWTY010000077.1:82809323-82914679 GCA_035222235.1 Margarornis squamiger
TTCCCGTCCCTTCCCGTCCCTTCCCTTCCCTTCCCTTTTCACATCCCAAAGCAGAAAACTATAAAATTAACTCATAACAATGCAAACCTGACTAGAATTCAGGCATCTCTACTATTTCTGTAGGACCTATAAACTTATACGTATTATTCATTGACTCTTGAAGGAAATACCAGATGGGTTTGGATTGTTTACATTTGTTGGAGAAAACCTGAAAGAGGAACTCTTCCTAACTATAAATATGTCCTGAAGTGAGTACAGGGAAGTAAGGGAACTCACATCTGGCTTACTCCTCTTCTAACTGTTAACAATAATGGTCTTATTCTTGGGGACTACAGTTCTGTGACTTGTATGATACATTGTCATGTACTGATCTTTCTTTATCTCTTCTAGTAAAGTAGATCACTTCCATTTAAAGTCACTTCTTCAAACACTGAATAAACCAGAATATACAGAAGCTGTAAAGATGTCTATTTTTAAACCATCATCCAGAAAGCTGACCATTAGTATAGAAAAACAGCAACAGAAATCAGAAAATATTTGTAAGTGCTCTAGTTTCCAGAGCTCCTTTCAAGGAGAGAATAATGTTGATCAAATTATAACTGAGGACTAAAGAATTTACACTTTCTATTAAGTAAATAATTCAGCTGGTTTTTTCCATCTAAACCCCACCAAGTGCAAAATCCACCTCAAAATTTAAAAAAAACCCACCAAAACAAAACCAAAAAAAACCAAACCAAACCAAATGAAACCAAACCAACAACAACAACAACATCAAAATAAAACAAAAAAACACGAACAAACAAACAAAGAAATAACATATCACTACTGATAAAAACTGGTATTTTTTACAAACTCAAATATACACAACTCTTCTAGGATATATCACTGATTGTTTTGTCAGCCTGAAAAATGAGATGTACACTTTTTATTCTCATCCTGATTAGGAAAAAATGAGGGAATTACTACAATAACAGAAATTAATAGTAGGAAATTTTTCAATTACTTTATTTTTTTTTAAAGAACAAAAAGAGATTTCTGAGAGAATAAGCCCGGAAAGGCAGCTGATATAACTGTATTTACTCATGTGGGGAAGTACTTTATATCATTTTTAATATCCTTGAAACCTATATACTTCTGGTCCAGAATATCTCCCTGAATTTTGACTCCCACCTCCCTGGCCTGTGTTCATGGCTGCAAGGTGAGGGCCAGCTATGCCAACTGCTACGGTGCATGACCATAAGGAAGAGGCATCATGCCATCTACAGAAAATTGCTGAGTATTAGCATACTTATATAGTGAATTCTGTGACATCTCTGCATCTCATCTGAATTTATGGACCTGTGTCAGAAAACAGAAGCATCTTGAAATCGGGTCTTGCAGACAATAAGTAATAAGATAATCTCAGGGGCCCCATTTGATCAGATATCATTGATTTATTAACTGATATAGCATACCCTGCTCTTCCTGAATGAAAATATTATTAAGAAAAAATTGCTTGAAATATTGATTTTTTTTTTAAATGATTTAACACTGATGAGGATGAGAGTAGGTCAACTGCAGTATATTTGTGACTTAACTGCCCTCTGAATATTTGCTTTTAAAAGAAAATACAAATAGATGCAGTTAAGAAAAGTAGGAGAAACGTGATGTAACTCAAATTAATGTCTTATTGTAAACTAACATTTTAAAAATAAGGAAAGACACGTGACCATAAACTCGCCTCTGTCAGCTTACAGCAAAGGTATCTTACCAAATCTTGTAGAGCTTACCTATTCTTGCATAAGTACAAAATTACTAGTATTATCTGACTCCATTTTATCAGAGAAACAGGACACTTTCTGAGCATATTAGCTGAAATCATGTCCTGAACATTTATTTTTTCTACCAAATCAGCAAGTCAGAGTGAGTTTTATTAACAGTTAAAGAGACTACAGCAGGTATGGAAAATCCTCCTTGATCTTACACAGATCAAAAAGAAAATGTTTATACATTTATATATTTATTTAGGGATTCACTGCTGATGAGTGCATCTCTAAGAAAACATTTTGCTGGCTGTGAGAAGAGGAATGACAAGTCTTCATTATTCTGATTTATTTGTGGAAAATGTAATCTGACAAAACTTGTTTATTTTACCGTATCTGTTTTTCCTTACTGTATAATGAAATATATCCTCCAGTTAGACTTGTCTTTGAAGTCATGTGATAGACCTGAATGTCACTTCAATGACAATATGTTTTTGCAATGTAATTTTTTGAGTTTACCAAAAAATACATTGTTTCATTACTGACTATCACAAAAATTGTATGGGCACTGCTTATTTAGCATTTTGTGGCATAACATACAGTCATATTCAAACATCATCAGCTGACAGACTTCAAATACTACATCTAAGCTTTAAAGGAGCAAATATATACACAAGATTTCTATCTAAAATAAATTCAGAAGTGATTTGGATCATCCCTAAATGAGTGCTGAAGTTGTATGTTAAGAACCATGTAGTTTGTTCATCAAAGGTTTAGCTTGCTGTTTTATGTTTGAAGAGTTACAATCTCACCTCTCTGGGTAAAGGAATGAACCCCAACAGAAATTCAGATTCAGATGAGTGCAATATGAATGGGGTTTGGAAAAAAGCATTAAAAAAAAAAAATGTCAGCTGGTTATACAAGAGATTCTTTCGTCAAGTCATCCTCTTAAAGGCAAGAAACAGGTGTCTACAGATATTTAAATAATTGGCTATTAAGGAATAACTGCAAAATACACTTGGCAAAAATTGACAAAATAGTCAATGAGTAACCCAATAGATGGAAGGACAGAATGAAAGATATTGTAAAACTTTTGAGTGTAAAACGATGGTCACAGAAATTTTAGTAAACACTTAAACTATGCAGCTCTCTGCATAGCAACATATCTCATTTATGCATTCACTGTTCATTAAATAAGGAAGCATCATCTTCTTGTTTTTCCCTCATTTCCAAGCTGAAAATGAATCAGATCTACACAAGTTTCTAATGACAGTGACCACAGACTCTGAAAGTTCCTTTATTCCATAGATATAACTAGTCTCAAGCTCTCAGCATTCTGATTTTCTGTCTCACCTGTGTATACTGACAGACATGATAATCTGTCATCCCCAGTTTGTTTTGATATGACCTCACAAGTTTCTCATTGTTTGATTTCAAGGACTAAAAAAGGAGATCAGAGAAGGGAAATTTATGAAAATAAAGCACTTGTAAAGAGTGCTGTTCCAAACTGTGTGCTTTCCACTAAATATAGTTACCTCCATCTGAGTGAGTAAAGTTTCTAGGTACAGACTGTACTTGCAGGCAAGCCATTTCTGACAAATCTCAAACACAGACTTAGTTCACTAGGAGGTAGAGGGAGTTTTGGCATGGCTCAGTTTGGTATTTACAAGCAGCTTTGATTGCAGACAACAGGATCCATTGTCTCTTTGATATTCTAATGAGATAGATGTGATGCACCGCTCATAGGCTGTCTGCTGAGTTGGTGAGACTAGACCATGATCACCTAAAGGAACCTGTTCTAAATGAGAGTGTAGGAAGCCTGGGGCAATATGGCTGCACTTAAAGGTGTGTCTTCAATGAATGGAGTAAGATCATGTAATAACCAAAATTACAACCAAATTGCTTAGATTTGAGACAATAAAGGAGCTTCCACTCACTGCATGACTTCCTAACTTTAAAGGGTAGGAGTCGTTGCTGAACACACAATACAGGAATAGGGAAATGGCTGGAAGAACATTCAAATCCACAAAGTTTTATATTCCAAACTCATTAGTTAGGAGGAACATTATGCAACAGTTTAGCAATAAGACAATTCCACTTAGTGAAATTATTTAACTAGTTCGGTTCAGCTAAGGAAACCTAAGGAAACTAAAAAGGAACCAAAACTTACCTAATGTCTTAAGTCTAACTGCTAGCTTTTGTCTCTTCTATTTATTTATTTACTTGTTTGTTTGTTTGTTCATTAATTTAAAAACAACCACACATTAGTTGTACATTAGTAACTCCACCTAAGAGAACTTTCTATTTTTGTCTTGGTAGATCTTGTACTTATCTTTGTGGTTGGACTACTAGTTAGTTGGCTCTTCGTTTGTTTAATTTGTAGAAGAGGTGAAAGTTAAACCCTTTCAAAGTCTCAGGAAAAAAAATAATCTTCAGCTGTGCCATATATATTTCCTTGTAAATATAACTTTCTATTAATTACCAAGAGGTCCTATACAAGCTGGAGAAAATATCAATGTCTTAGAAGCCTATATAATGTAGTTAAGATTAAAGTAATTATCTGACTTAGTCAGTCCTATATAACTTTAAAGAGTATAGGTCACCTTCATTTCTTAGCCAGGGGGAAGTAGCAGACATTAGTGAAAATGAAGAGTCGCACTGGGACTGGGACTGTCCCACCATTTGTGGCAGGGATGGTCAATAAGGATAACTTCAAACAATCATTTTCCCAAGACTATAAGACGCAGGCACATTACAAGAAATAGCCTACTGGCCCACTAAGCTCACCAGAGACAGAAAATGCTGAATAACTGCTCATATACCAAAGGAGTAGGTGACCTGTGAATAGACTTCTGAGGAGGAGACTGATGGGAAACATTAGGAGCAAACAAGGAACTTAGTACAACAGTGGAAAAGGCAGGAAGAAGAAATGGTGTAAAATTGATTTTGTTTTTTAAAGTCTTTTTCTGCTCTGAAAAGTTCTCTGAAAAGAATGTGTCAAAAGTATGGCTCTGATCTAATGGAAGTTGTTCCCTCCTGTGCCACTACCATTTCAAAGGAAACAGCAAAGATCGACCGGGTTCATTCACAGTAATTGTGCACTGGGGTTACAGGTCCTTTTTTGCCTTGATAACTTGGACAGGATTTTTAGTCAGTCAAAGCTTTGAAGTAGATATTTCTAGTACTTTTCATACAAAAAAAAAAAAAAAAAGAAAAAAAAAGGGAGAGAGAGAGAGAGAGAGAGAGAGAGAGAGAGGGAGAGAGAGAGAGAGACTGGACTAATTGAAATATAAATAGAATATTTAACTTTTTAAACAGAGAAGTTCCAAAATTACTATGTCACATGGAATAGATACAAGAATATTATATAACCAATCCACTGTTAGTGAAAGGATGTCTGCTTCCAGGAGCAATTTCAGTATATTTAATGGCTTCCTGGGTTTCACAAAATTCCTCTCGTCCCATGATAAAAGGAATGCATCTCCTCTAGACCATCCCTGGAATGTTCTTCTTCCTTTGCGTGTGTGGTGGCTCCCATGGGAGAAACAATCTCTGCCTCTGTTTATAGCCATCCACCTGATCTTTTTGTCTTTAGGGAACAGCACACAAGGGAGGACCCAATAAGAAAAGAAGAAACTGTTCACTACTGTGACCATGACACCTTGCAGTGAAGGGAAACAGATGATGACTGTTGGACAGTCAGCAATGTAGAGGAAGCTATCTTCTCTGAGGGCCAATGCTTCCCTGTAAGTCTGTTTTCCATCTTCCTGAACTTGTGTCAGCTGTAGAACTCTGGTTCTTTTGGTTTTGTTCTTGCAAGTCAAATCAGAACTTTTGAAGAGTTATTTGTTGCACCTCTGAATTGAACAGAGTCAAAATCTCAGTGTCTACAGTGTTGCTGAGGAACAACATGAACTTCCATGGTGTGAGCAACCTCATACAAACTCATTAGATGTTTGCATATACCACTCTATTCTCTGGCTCTCTGCGGCATCACTGAAGTTTCTAAGTCCATTTGTAAAACACTGATTGTGACGTTGGAGGTGACCAGTCTTCTCATGAAACCTCCTGCTTCCATTTTCCTGTTTTCTCCATTGCCAACTACTACTGAGAGATGTGGGGTCCTTAGAAGAAGCAAATTCAATTACAGTAGCCAGATTGGCTGGAAGAAGTTCAGCACAGGCTCCCTCTGAGCTCTGCCTGAGAGGAAGCTGATGCCATAGGGATAAAAGAGGTGGCAGGCAGATTAACAGACTGAGCCTGTGCAGTCGCATGTGTCTCACCTTAATCAGATGTTCACTTGATAACTTGGTCTGAACCACAATATTCGATCTGCAGGAATCAAATGCTCTTTGAGGACCCATGGCTGGGTCTAAATGCACTTAAGGGAAGAGAAACACAGGACTAAAATCATGGGCCTCTATCAAAAATGGTGTGTCTCTATTGCTTTTGGTGGGCTCTAAGAGTATTTTTTTTTCCTGTTGATTTAATGACAGGCTTCAACACTCAGGACCTACTTCTCTTATTCTGAGAAAAGAATACTGACATTGAAAACCAAAAGTGAGAACAAAATACAAATTTCTTTGTAAAAATTAGTCTCAATAATGCTCAGACTGATCTAGAACATACATAACTAAAAACTGCAAGCAGAAATGTAGTACACTGAATTATTGTGTTAATATAAAATGAGGTGTGAAATTCAAACTTAATAAAAAAAATTAAATTGAAATCTTTAACATCAAAACAAGGAAAACCCAAATTTGTCATGGTGTTGTTCTGTGTTGCACTTAGATGACTGAAATTTCATTTAAAGACAATGATGAACACATGAAAGTATTACCACATAATCAAATAAAAATAAATATTCTGGGTCTGTCCTAAACTTCATTAAGACAAATGTCAATACAATCAGTCCCAGCTTTACACATGATGCTCAAGTAATGAGGAAAAAGAATAAACAAACTGGAAAAAACTCTGTAAAGAAGAGCTAATTCAGAAAATAGTCTGTGGAGACAGTGTATAGTGGATCAGTAAAGTGTTGTGTTAACATGTCTAAAAGACATGCTGTATGACAGAGCTGCTTGTTTCCTTCCAAAAGATCTCTGCAGAGATCTCCATCCATGCTGCACAGTGTCCCCTCCCTTCAGAAAACTAAGCTTTTAATATTCATTTTTCATGATGATTTTGTAGATCTGGTGACAATGGAAGAATTAAAAATACCTTCTTATCTGCCCTTGTACATGTTGCCTCTGTTTTTCCATCCTTCTCTCATAACCTTTTAGCTGTTCATGTGAAAAACTGACTGACTGGATAATGTTAAAGCCAAGGAAAATATATGGTCAGGGTGCCACAAGGGCTGATCTCAGGGGGCACTGGGACAGTTCCAGCTCCAGGCACTGGGCACCTCCCTAGGGATGGGAATTGGCTGAGGCTGGGCTGGGATGTGGGTCCACAAGTGGGCCTGTCTCAGTGGGGCCCACAGCTGGGAAGGGCAGGGCTGTGGACAGCTGGAGACTGGCCCTGCTGAGTGTCACTGGGGGAATGGTTCACGTCCTGAGAGGGATGAAATAGGACCCTGAGCCTTGGACAGGATTTGAGGAGCCCTGGGGGACAGGGACAGTAGGTCCTGCAGTGCCGTCAGCACCTATGCATATACATTCATGACAGAGACATTGCAATGTTAGAATTAACTCACTTCATATCATTTTGTGTCCATCTGAATGTAAGCACTACTTTTGCCCACAATTAGGTCTTCTCTAGGAAGATTATTCTTAATAAGAAGCTTCACAGTGGTTTTCAAAAAGCTTCAACTTCCCATGGAGTATTATGCTATCCTTTCTAACACTTGTACTAAAATCTCAGAATTATCAAAAGTGATTTGCAATTCATTAGTTTTATCACCTCTTTTAAAAAGAGTTGTTTTAGAGATCAAAGAGAGATCTGAAATCCCAAACATCTGATAAAATCAAAACTAATGCTATGTTCGAAGGTAAGGACTGGATCCAGCATAGGACAACCCATGCACATCACAAGTAGCTGACAGAGAAAGTTTTAAAGTGGTTGTAATGAAAATGAGGTGGCAAGGAAAATCTCACTTAATCCTCTCACTTGAAGGTGGCAAGAACTAAAAGCTTTTCCATACTCTTTCCTATTCCAGATCCTTTGGACTTGTGTTTTGATGCTGAGGAGGAAGGTGTAAAGAAAGGGAAACAGGGACAGCATCCTTTTATCTTTCACGGCATGATACAAATCAGACAAAAAAACTCCAAAACAAATGTTAATATGTACATGTCGATATTTCTTACTGACAGACCAGTAGGAAATATAATTTTTTATCATATATTAAATCCAAGTAAGGCATTTATAATGATGATACATGATACAGATCCCCCTTAAAAAGGGTGTGGAAGGATACATTCTCCTCCAGAAAGCTCAAGAAATATTGGATTTTAACTGCATATGGTTGGAGGCCTTGACAAACTGATTTTCTGTAAATCAGTGAAATGGTAAGATGTCATAAGAAACCTGAAGAGCATGAACAGCAACATTTGGTGCATGAAGGGGTTATAAGACTTCATTGACTAAACATCAACATGAGGATCAAGGCATCAGCAAATTCCATCATCAGCAGTATTACAATTCTCTAGAATTCTTTAACAACTGAAAATGGCCTCCAAATATTGAATAAAGGCCAACTATGAATATGCAGAAAGTATACCATTAAAATTAAGGGTTGCCTCATGTTGATTTTTTTTTTTTTTGATCCTTAGTATAAACTTCTCTAATACTTTTTTTCTAAATAGACGATACGTGCAAAAGAACAGAGGTACATACACTGAAGTCCATGGGCAACATGAGATACGCATGGATCTCATACTGACATATTGACACATGCACTGAGATGCATGAAGATAGATTGTCCATAGCAACATAGCCTTTGTTCCAGTAGGCAGAATCTTGAGGTTCTGATAAGAAACTGAATGAATGTCAAAGAAGGCACTAGAAGATGTCCTCAAATCATATAATTAAAGCTGTGAAAATCCTTACGGCATCCTTATGGGCATGGTAACTGATAATATTCTGAAACCTGCAATGGTCAGAAAATATACACACACACTTCTATTGGCAAGAAAATCTATGGAAAGGGAGATTATTCCTTTGGGATAATCCTTTCGGAATTCCTTTGGGTTGTTTGACACTGTCACACGTTAAGGCAACACATTCAGAAGATCACAAAACTTCAGATTTTGTGGAGGGATGAAGAAGTTGCTTTTACTGAAAGAAGATCCGTAACTACCTGACTGTACTCTCTGTAGAAGCATCAGATACATTATGGCTTACAGTAAAATCAGAAAGCAGGTACAATGCAGGCATTTCTGTGAGGAAGTCCAATATTGGAACCTTCATGTCTTATAGGTGGAAAAAGGTATCATTGGAGGTTAAAATTATCACACAGCATTCATAGACCAAAGTAAAAGACTACATGTGAAGGAATTTTAAGTGTTGAAGTACTGAGGTTTTCTTAGTTATTGCAAGCTGTTCTGGTATTTACAGTTTTCCTAAACATATGCATAAGGATACATTGTGCCTACTCACAACATGTTCTGCTATTTTCTCTTTATCTTTGGCATCAATCAACTTTGAAGCTTTTTCCTTTGTCATAATACAAGCACACTTTCGAAGTTTATATGCCATCTGTGTTCCAATAAAAAAACTACATGTGTTTTTATTTGGGCATATATATCCCTATCCATACATATATATACATAGGGACATGTCAATGATCTGAGGGCTAGAGCACCTCTCCTATGAAAACAGGCTGGGAGAACTGGAATTTTTTCAGCCTGAAGAAGAGAAGGCTCTGGACAGACCTTTTAGTACCCTTCTAGTGTCTGAAGAGGGGCCTACAAGAGAGAAAGAGAGAAACTTCTTACAAAGGCATGTAGTGGTAGGACAAGGGGGGATTGGTTTAAACCGAACATGGGTAGGTTTAGATTAGATACTAGGAAGAAATTCTTTCCTGTGAGGGTGCCGAGGCACTGGAACAGATTGCCCAGAGGAGCTGGGGAGACCCCATTACTGGAAGTGTTCATGGACAGGCTGCATGGGACTTCGAGCAACCTGGCCCAGTGGAAGGTGTCCCTGCCCATAGCAGGGGTAGGACATAGATGATCTTTAAGGTTCGTTCCTGCACAAACCGTTCCATGATTTGATGATTCCATGAACTTCATAGAATGAACAGAAGTAAACAGAACTGTTAAGAAGTACTTTAGACAGCTCAAACAGGTCTTAATACTACCACTACATAAAGAAAAAAAAATGAAAATCTGTGGCCATAAAACCATTATACACTTAAAATCAAGGGAAAAAAATCCCATAAGTCAAAATTCTTCTACAATCAAATGAAAGAATGGCAGAACCTTTGGGTTATAACTCTCTTTCCTCAGCACTGGTAATTAAGGACATTTCCTGCAAGTTATTTGAGGTGTTCATACAGCCATGCCACATTATTTCCTTACTCGCTTAGTTTTTTAGGCTTCATAAACCCTTATCTTGAACATCCAAATTGGGATCCTTCATGCTTGTAAAGTTGAAGACATTTTCTTCTGTTTCTATTCTTTCATACATTTACAGCATTATATCCAATGAGGATGCATTTACTTCACAAAATGGACGGTAACTCAGGGTGCACGGTCTAATGCTCTCCTTTTAGACAAGTGAAATGGTTATCAAAAACACAATTTTTTATTTCCCTGAGTAAAATAATTTCCCTTTCCTATAATGAAGTGATCAACTATTGAAAAGTGTGAGCTTCTTTTCCTGCTGAAAGAGTTCATTTACCTGCTTCTTCAATGCCATTTCAAAGTCAAAGCAAACTTTGCACCAATCAGACTGGGGTTTTTTGTCTTTACTGACATATTTCTGAACTGAATCACTGTTGCTATTACAGAGACTTCTTGAGGACATCAAATTCTCCACAAATCTGGCAAAGTTAGATTTACCAGTTCTGCCCGGACTGAAATGAAAACACTTTAGCCCTGCCCTACTGAATTACTGATGTGGAAAGCCTGTCTCCTAAAAAATGAGTAGGTCCCTTCAGTACAGCACATGTACCTTCTCACTGACTTGGGATGGAAGCGAAAAGAAAACCAGTCTGACAGTCCAATCCTGTTAGTAGATCTAAGCCTGCTGCTTGCATGTAAGCCATGCTGCAGCTCTTTGATGCTGCCTCTCAGCTGCCTTTCTCTGCTCTGAGTTACTGTCTGACCTGCACACTTCACAATGTTTTTAAACTGTTCGAGTCAATCTAATTAGAATGCCATATTTTTCACAGCCTCCACAGAATGGTTCTTTGATAACTTTCTACATAAGTTTAAATTAAACAGTATTAATGTTATACTTTCTAGACAGATACTTTTTATTTGTAGCACTGCACTCATGCTTCAGAGCCAAGAATGTGGGCACATGCAGAAGCTCTGAATAATCTTAAACTTTAAAATGAAATTGTTACATCAAAGAATTTTCTGTGGTTGGTACAAGGTAGTGTATTATTTAGATTGGGCTTTGTCCTCAAGGGGTGGAGTCTTTTATTATCTGCCCAGCATTTGTCTCATTTAGCCATGAAAGGAAGATGAACTGTCATGTTTTTGGAAGAAATCTGAGGAAAAGAAGAGGTCTTTTCTTTAAAAAGAGCATATCTTGATAAGTTCTTTATTTTTCTGGTCTAACAAGTCATATCCGTTATTAGTTATATCTATTTTTTCTTCCAATTTAAAAAAAGTCTCATGCATACTATATCCCTCACTGCATTCTCAGAATTATTCTGGTCTTGGCCAATTTGTTGTTCCTTAACATTCACTGTAGAGAATTCCTTACAGAAGACATAAAAATGTGATAAAAATGGAGTTATTTGTACGAAAGTAACGATTCTCTGTGGTTTATGTTTCTTGTGCTTGTAATTGTTTTATTTCTCTAATTTTCATGTTTTATTGCACATTATGCTCCACATTTGAGTCTTGGCAAGTTGAGAGAATTAAGGAAATATTTCTCAAAATGGTAGAATCTTTCATTTCAGAAATAACATTTTAAGTACAGACACTGTATAATGCAGTTCCCTGCAGATGATTTTACATAATGAGTCTCTTTTTAGTAGAAACAACTCAAAATATCAATTGGTAGTTTACTCTTATTCTTATCCAGCACAAGGTGACTTTCATTAAGAAAATGGAAAACTACATTTTTATGACTGTGGCATTATAATTCTGGTACTGTTTTTCACTTAACTTTAAGAAAATATAATTATATTTCCTGATATAATAATCAGCACCAGATGTGTCAAATGCCTTTGATTAGAAAATAAAAGCCATAATCCCTGTTGTTTTCTGTGAGTTTATATTAGAATGCAATCACAACAATTTAAGGTGTAACATCATCCATTGCAGTGGCTTTTCTGAAGCTAAATTATGCCTTGACTTTAATGAGACTATGGATACAAATAAAAATGTACAGGCACCTACTGCTGCAAGGAAAATCTTGAGGGCCTTAAGTTTGTTTAGCTAATGAAAAAGAAGAACATTCAGTACAGGTCAAATACACATTATTTTCTAAAGCTTTCATATCGCAGTGGAATTTATTAGGCAAAATCTAGCCAAAAGATCTGTCTACCTCTAGAGCTGAACTGTTAATGAAAAAGACACTGAGTACAATTGTTAATTTTCTACACAGTTTACACAGTTGTATGACTTTATTCTTTGTCCTAGCAGTATTTTATTCTCTCAAAATTCAAATGTTTCATCACATTGAAAGTTCCCCTAAAAGAAAAAAATTGTTCTTTCAGATGTCCTTTCTTTCTTCCTTTCATCCTTTCAGAAGAGGCAAGAAAAAAATATATTTTAAGCTATTTCAGATATTTTCCTTATTAATCAGAAACATAATTTGTGCTTAACTTATTTGGGCATTTGGGTATTAAGTATATAATGAAAGCCAATAATCTAATGAAGTTGAAATAATCACACTGATTGTTGGAGCTGAGCATTTTCATCACACAATTATTATCTTCCCTTCCTTTCGTCAGCTTTTTGTAAACATTTTAAATGCATTAATCAGACTGTGCATGGATGTCATAAACATTGCTGCATTACATGTTCTATTAATAGATGCAATGTTTCCCATGCAAAATTTTGATCATGAAAAAAACAACAACTTAGAGTTGAGAAGGTTGTTTCATCCAAGGTTAAATTAAGTTTGGATGGGTAAGAGAAAGGAAAAGCTTAAAATAGCATGGGAATCAATTTCTTAACATCTGATGTCATCAGAATGCACTAAAGAACCTGAAGTGCTTGTTTGGGTCTGACAGGTGAGACATAGAACTCACAAAACGGTGCATTTTGATCAGCAGCACAGCAGCTAGGTCAAATACCCCACATCCCTTGAAATACAACTAGTCACATGTTTAGGCAACTGAATGTACTTTGGCCACCAGCTTTCTAATGTGCAGAAACTTGCTTCTCTTTTTATAAGCTATATGATTTTTACCAGGATTTTTTTTCTTCAGAGCAACATTATACACTAAACTCAACAGTTTCTTCTGCTGACAGTGAAACATTCGATCAGAACTGAGATACATGAACCACACACACACACAGAGCAAGGACACAGAGAAATGTTTATAACTGATGCTGTCAGAAGATGTTTTCCCCTCAATAACTTCTCACTGCACAACAGTTTCTGTGTTTCTTTTATGGCTTGATCCTAGCCATGGACACCATTTCTGTCCAGGAAGCACAAGCCAAAAAAAAGATATATGTTTATTTAATATAGTGAAATAACTGTAATGTTTCTAACATTTTAACCAGACCAGCATAATAATTATGTTGAGTAAAGGTAAATGTCTTGACCTGCTTTCTTTGTAAGTTTTCATTCAGTTGATAGCTTGTATTACTCATTCTCTACTGACAGGGAAGTTTACAGGTCAAACATATGACATCTCCCTGAACTCAGACAATCCTAGAAACCTAGCATACCACAAATTAAACTACTGTAAGTGAATAATTCTTCAAGTTGCCACAGGAAAGTGTCTGAAATCAATTGCTTCTAGATTTAATAACTTAATAGAAATTGATGATGCATGTCTTCGGTATCTCTCAGATAGTAATGCAGTCAAGGCACTCTTGTAAAAAACCATGTCTAATCCATACCTTTCTGACTTGAATATTTTGGCATGATGGAAGTTCCCGATGCTCTTCTGTACCTTTTTTAACACTTTGCTGAGACAGAAAACATTCATTGTAGCAAGCTGCAGCACCTGCAAATCAGGCCTTATGATATATTGAAAAACATGAAGATCATCTAAAAAAAACAGCTGGTGAAAGGATTTAAAATGGAAAAATATACTCTTTTAGTTTTGTCTGAAAAAGATTGATAAAAAACATATTTTGGTAAAGTGAAGTTTTCAATAATGCTTTCAAAGAGAAATATTTTTTAAGATACTTGTTTCAGTAAAGTCAAGCATGTCCCTTACTTCTTATATAACACAGCTTATAATAAATGTGTCAAAAACCACAGATTTTTCTTGTAATTGATACAGAATGTTGATATTTTAACAAAATTATCATCTCATTAAGTGTTTCAACTACATATTTTAAATATAATTGTAAATGCCAATGTTCTTAAAGGTCCATGTGTAGTAGCTAGATGGTCTAAAGGAGGCCAAATAAAAGTGGCATTTGTGTCAACAGAGAAGAACAGTGAAGAGAACCATCTGGAGAAAAAAGCAGTCTGGGGGAACCTTAAAGGGGAATCAAATTATAACATTCCCTAAAAATCTGAGATTTTCAGAGGAATTTTTTCTCATCTTTCTCAAAATTCTGGGACAGCCAACATTCAGAAATTTCACTTTCAGTTTTATGTATCATGTAGTTTTTCTTTTCTTCTGTTAGATGGCTAATGGTTCAGTCATTTTCTCAAATAGTCCTTTCTCATTGTGATACTAGATAAGTAGACAATTAGCAGCAGCACTCCCCAGTGTGTTTCATGATATTCTCATTGTCTGAGTCCTGAATTGATTCAGAAGTTCAATTATTGCTTTGAATAAACACTTTCAGAGTTCTTATTATCCTAATTTTATTTATTTATTTTTATTTTTTTAAGTCTACAAGGTTCTTTGAAAAGGTATCCAAGCAATATCTAAGAAAGCAGCTTAAAAAGAAAAGATTATGAGGCCTTTTTTCTAATTAGAAAATCTTGCACTAATCCAACTGGTTGATTTAAATGCAAACACATAAATTTCAAAATGAAGCTAAATTAGTCTTGAGGGCTGATGGTCCCTTGGTAATGTAAATAAGGGTCAGCACACTTCCATGGCAACTACCCAGTTATGTGATTGGGAACAAGCTTTGAGTGATGTTCACACAGAAAATACAGACTCTTTATTACTTTATTGTTGAACTGGAGTTCAAAGTGATGAAATCAAATAAATCAAAAACCCCCCAAAAATAGTCCACTTCTGACCAGTACCATAGAAACTGGCTAACAGTTCATCAAGAAGCTATCCAAAATGGAATAAACCCTCCTAAAATAAGATATAGATGGAGCTGTTCTTTGACATCTTGAAAATAAAGGGAGAAATTGCCTGGTAGAGTTGAAGAGACGAGTAGTAGAAGTAGATTACAAATCCTCTCCTCAAGGAAATACAAGTATTGGAAGAAAAATGTTGGCATTACACAACTTCAGAAACATCAAATGGGGAAGTAACCTATTACCATGTGAACATCTTAATCAAAAGACATGTGTAACACAGCTTTAATCAGTGCTAAATCATACCATGGAAGTAGAAAAAGCATCTGCCTCTACTAATTAGAATTTCATTACCTGCTATGGACTGACTCCAGGGCAAATATAGATTAACACTGTGAAATCTGAGGAGGCATTTGCTGTATATAAAGGTATGAGAGGTCTACCCTGTTTCCATCTTAAAAAGTTGTCTGAAAGGATGTGGAGCAGGTTATACACTGAGCATCCAAGACATATGCAAATTTTTGGTACATTCAGCTTTAAGTTGCTTTCATCTAACTTTAGGCACTTAATTGAGATTCCTGGCTTCCACAGGGTCTCTCTAGAGTCAGTGGAGAGAAGAAAGCACTTCCTGCAGTTAATTCGGGCCACCACACTCATAATGTGGAAGTGCCCTGATTGCAAGCATAGCTTAGGGTGATGAGGGTCCTTTGTGCAGTACTTCTCTTTATACACAAGGTTAGATTGACTGCATCTGAGGTTTAAGTTTTAAACAGAATTTATATTAAAGCCTGAAGCAGCTTGGTCTGTTTTTAATTCACCGAGCAACTCATAATATACACTGTATATTTAAGAAATGTGCAACATTTATGCAGTCCTTTAGACTAGCATTAGAATGTTCTGATGATTCATAGATAAAAAGTTAACTGATTTTCACAGATCTGCTCTCCCTGCACTGCTGGTTCATAATGCTCGAGGGGTTCGTGGCAATATTCCAAGAATTCTCACTTTTCTGGAGCAAAGTCTCACTGGTTTGCATAATGGATTCTGTCCACTGCAATGCCTGTGCCTAGCCATCCATCTTTTCATCTCCTAGGCATCCCCTGCCCTAGCACCAGAAGGCAGAAATAATTCAACTTCTCTTTCAAGAAAACCTCTGGCTTTTCCACTGTTTTTCAACCTCTTTATTGACTTGACTTGCAGTGTCTCACAGATAAATACATTTACAATTTTGGTAATACAGAAAAATTATGACAGAGGTAATGATGAAAACCTGTCAGAAGAATTAGCCTTACATGTGGTTTTGATCTGTTAATAGCTACTCCAGCTGTTGTTGATCAAGTACTGAGAGACATACTGGCTTGTTTTGTAAATGAAAGTAAGGAGTAAAAGTCAGAATTAGTATCCAAATGTTATTAAGATGAAAGATACTTGTGTAAAAATGTTTTTTTATTAAACAGGAGGCACAAATTTTATAGGCAGGGAAGTAGTATAAAGTGAGGAGCTTGGGAAGATAGCAAGCACGTCCACCTGACTGTGTACCTCTACTAGGCAAATTGGTGCTGCAGCTTGGCCGGTTCTGCCAGACAGTAGGTGCAGGGGATTGAAAGCCAGAAATCTCCATTTCAATACATGAATGCTTTGTCCTACAGTCACGGAAACCTGTCCTTTTTTGCTTCCATCACCATCCATTCCTGTAGAATGGCATCATATTTCTTAATGATCTGCATACTTAAGTCTTTCTGTATTGACACATTTGTTACTTTTGTATGTTTCTTTTTTCAGAACAATGGTAAAAATCAATATAAAAAACCCCCGAGGTATTTAGATTTCACAGAGGAAGAAAGATGGATCTTGATTTCAGTCCATGAGAGAATGCTGGCCCATGGATCTCTGGGAAGATGTATAATATAAACAGAAACAAGATAATTCCTCCTATCAAAATAATTATCACGTCCTCCATAATTACAGTTTGCCAGACATCAGATGTCATAATAAGAGCTAAAGAAAATCATAATGTCCACCCATCCATGTGCTTCTATTTTCTGTCTCTTGTGCATTTCTTGCAGAAACTGCAATAATATTTATTCTCACTTAGCTTCTGATTTGATTCCAATACTTTTGAAACCAAAAGCATTTAAGCATTATGATTGAGATCTAAAAGAGAAAAAATTACATGCAGAAGGAAAGACAACGGCATGGAGCAAAAAGTAACTTTAGCTATGATTTTGCACCATTCTGTTCTTTTTTTCCTTGGTGCCAGTGTATTTAGGATGTGTTCACTAGGGCATTTTTATAAGATCATCCATGGTGATGTCTAAATCAGGAAGGGGGGTAAACTGTACAAACAGACCACAAGACTTTGTTGTAGTCTTGCTTCAGGTCACTGGAGCCAGCTGAGAGTTTCAGAAGGGGTCTGGGTCTCCCCAGAGCTGGAGGTCTAAGAGAGGGAGCACAGTCCCTATTGCTCATTCTTCTATTCAGTCCAAGGTATGACTGTTCCCAGTGTAGATACACGTGGAGTAACTTTTGTCAAATCCTCGCATTTCCAGTTGTGTACACACCATTGGACAGAGTGCAGTACATGTGCAAAGCTGCTCAGCATCTGCACAGCCAGCCATGTTGCCTTGGCTATGCTGCTGTTCAGCGTCCCAGACAGATAATTCAAATTTACATGCGCAAATTCAAGTTTCAGCTATTTCACTACCTGTGGTGTAAATATACCCTGAAGTCATGGATGCCAGGCTGCACTCTACCTCCTGTGGTTTACAGATACCCATTAAAGACTGTAGATGTAAAAAAGCACGCTCTCTGTCAACCCTGTACTCATCTGACACACAAATTGGTCCTTTCACACACACACAGGAAGTGTATCTAGCTGTGCTCCTTCTACTTTCAACTAAGTGGCTGTGTAATTCATTGTTTAATCTCGGGGAAGTTACTTAATCCTACTGTACATCTATTTTGCAGACCGCTAAATGTTTTGAAAAGACAAGGATCATCCACACCCGAAAAAAAAATAAAAGAAATAAATGCTGTGAACTTCATTAATTCTTGCAAAACAGTCAGAGATTATTAGATAAAAGGTGATAAGGATGTTTTTCTATCTTAAATTATATTAAAATGGCAATCATTTATAATTGAAACAGAAAAACCAAACATGGACAAAATTTAAATGCATGAAAATATAAACACGGAATCCAAATAAACAGCTATAAAAATGTCATTTAGAAGAATTGATTGAGTCATGAAAAGGCACAATATGCTTGTAAAAATATCTTTAAAACATCAGGAGCCTCATTTGGCTGCATTTCCACAGGAACACCTGTTGGTGGCTCAGTAGGAAAAAGACATTTTTCCTTATAAAAAAACACAGTTAAAAAATAAAAAGCCCTCAAATGTGCATTTCAGAGGAAAACAAAAGTGTAACATCTGTATAATGTGGAACTGCATCTAAAATTAGATAAGAAAAACAATCTCTTGAAAAACTATTAGCAAAGCAATATGCTGTTAAAGCAGGTTTATGATACAACCTGAATGGTTTTTAAAATGTACTTCAAGGTTTTCAGGTGGTATAAAGCTCCTAGCCACTTGGCCTGAGCACAAAGATGGTGATTTTAATTTTAGTTCTGGGATGGAGAAAAAAGTCAATTCATCGTAATTGAATATAAAGAGTAGAGATGAAACATTTATCAGAAATTGAAGAAAAATATCTGAATTTTTTTTAAGAAGTTTTGAACAATAAATGTGTTAGACTTACTAATTATATTTGTGATTCACAGGGCTAAAATTCTTTATTGCTTCTAAAATTTATTTTTAAAATCTTGTAAGGTTTTTAAAATTGCTACCAATATTGCCACCAGTACAGACATACAAATATAAATAGCCACAAATCTTTTGGAGAGGTCAGCAGTTGTCAATATGTAATAAAATCTCTCAAGAAACACTTTTTCAGAATTAATACAATAAGCATATTTTTATCCTGAAGAATGTTATCAATCTACCTATATACTACAGACTGGAGGAGTTATTTGCAATTATGACAAAAGCAAAAGAAGATACAGTTGAGATCCAGTCTGTGACTATTTGTGGAAATGACACTGCATATGGGGGCTGGATGATTTCAACTGAGTATTTTAAGCAGTGTCTTATGCATAAGGTACATCTATCGATTATAAGTCTCCAGTTATCCAGCAAAAGAAGAGTGTCTTTTTCCATGCCTCCCTGCCATGAAACTGCTTTATAAGTTCTGAAAACTAATTATCAACAATTGTATATTAACATAGGAATAAAACAGAGTTGCCAATCATTTACCTGGAATATTTACTGAACTCACACACACACACATTTAAATACTTAGTATTTTGAAAATAAATAGTGGTAACTGTTTCCCAAATTAACACTGTGAATAACTACCTTTTACATGAGTACCTCTAGATGAACAGATTTAACTCTTCAGTTGTAGGCAGTTTCAGTCAGCCCAAAATCTGAAGATATGAGAACACCACAGGTAAGCATGTCACCAGCCAGCAGGTATGAATAACCCACTGCAAGGGTGGCGTGTTTGTTCAACTAAAATCTATCTAAATCTACTGTAAACTAAATCACTAGTCAGGCAATTAATAAAAATGTCCACCTTTCGGAAGGGCTGAACATTAACAAATCTCTCAATGAATATTAAGCTTGAGATAACCAAGCATGAATATTTTAACTTCTGTATTACATGTGGCTTCTACTTCAGGGTTCTAGTGCAGAATTGGGTATGCAATATATATACCCAAAAAGAAATAGTGATTCCTAAGGTTGAAACTGACTATTCAAAGGTACTTAATTTGCTAAGAGGAGATCTGTATTTACTAAATTACAGAGGCTGAGAAAGACATAGCAAAGGTATGAGTAATCTATAACATTTAATGAAGAATGGTTTGGATAAGATAACTGATCACAGTTCGAAATAAGGGAAGATTTACTGCAGTGATGAGAACAAAAATAAAATTCTTTAGAAGGAAAATATTTTTGTGAAATAACTCAATAGTCCTATTAGCAGATTCTAAACAAACTGGCTAAGTAAGGGACTGGAAAATAATTTGGATTTATATCCAACCTCCACCTTAAATATTGCTGAGCTAAATAATAGGAAGTGAAACTAAATAATTATTTCTATAAGAATTAATAGCTTTTTTTGGTCCTTAATATATTTTGTAGCAACATAGCTGTAGTTATATATTAATATAATCTATGATATTCCTCAGACACTGTATCCAGGCTGAATTAGATGTTAATACTTTTGGTCTGTGTTTGGCCCAGCCACCTGTGAGAGATTATTCTTTTTCTGCCAAGTTATGGGAAAACAAGCACTGATAAGCCAGAACTTTGTCCTTGAGGGAAGCATTTTGTATAATCTAAAATTAATTGAGCGCTCACTATTGGCTGATGGCCCTTCAAGGGCATTTGAAGGAGAAAGATAACAGTGATGAAGTAAGCCCCCAGACCCATTTAATAAAGACCCCTGGAATATACCACACGGGTGCAAGGAAATTCCAGTGCTCTCACACCTACCCAGAAGGAGTCCCACTTACATACTGAGAGCCTCTAGCTGGGCAGCGCTGGCCACACCAGCCCAGGTAAGACATCATTTGGCAAATTGGATAAAGAGCAGAAGGCTCATGCTTTGGAGGTCACTTCACAAGAAAGGACAGTGTTGCCTCTGGTGGGGACGCTCGCCTGTGAGCCTGCTGACACTTGAGGATGCAGCCTCTGCTCGGAGAAGTCTGGGCATTCTGGGGTCAGTAAGACAACCTCATGAGTAACACCTGGGCAATTTGGGTGTTTATAATAGGGCTTATTTCCCTGGTTCCCGTTTATTTGGCCACCTTTTGTAATAAAAATACTGTTTGTGTTAAGCTTTCAATGGTGTCTTTGTTCCAGTTTCAACATCCTTAAGAACCCTCCCTGGAACAAACACCCATATCTGCTATTTTTTCATGTGCTAGTGTTGAACAAAAGTTCCCTCCTCCCTTCAAATTGATAGATTTTTGAAAATAAGTAAGTTTAAACATTCAGATCTCATTTTATTGCTCTTGAGGTTGTGGCAATCATATATATTTCCTTCAAAGTGTTACACAGGCTATTGTTTGTTTACCAGGCACAGACAAAAACTGCACATAAAAGCACAGCTGTACAAAAAGTACAGAGTACTCAGATGTTTTGGTATATTTTCTCTTCAATGGCCATTGCTACTGCTTTTGTAATGTAGCAGGATAGAGGGAAGGATGCAGGACACTTACACAATCGTGTGGGCCAGTTCACATGCTATGATCATTATTTTTCCATTCCTTTTGAATCTCTATTCAATTATCGAAAAAAATAAGTCTAGCTGAAATGAAGTTCAGTGAATTCTATTTTCTTATTTTTGGCATCCTTTACCATTCAAGTACAAAAATGTGAAAATGGACTAGGTTTTCCCACCATTCTAGTCAGCTCAAGATCTTGCCAAATTCAAAATTAAATGCAGTTCACTTCTCTGCAGGAGACTGATTGACCTGGAGTGTCATTTTTTTTATCGCACATCTACATTGTGAAAAGTAGTAATCCAAGTTCAAGATTCTTTATCACCTTCACAGCCTTCTATCTGACAGGAAGATATATAGAGGCAAGCAATGGGTAGCTGAGGTAAAATATGAAGATATTGATTTTTCAGGTTGTAGCAGATTAAGTAACCTGTAAAAACCTAAAGTCATCAGGATGAAAAAAGGTTCAGGTCAAGTGCCCTCATGTCTTCAATCTGAGTGGTTATTTTTGGATGATTAAGAGGAAAACATTTTATTTCTTCAAAAAGCAGTATATTTATTGCCTTTCTTTAAAAGCTAGTATGCTTGTTGTTGATAACACACCTTTTTCTGGACTTTAACCAACACATACAAAAAGATCGACTGAATCTAAAACTAAAGTTAACTTAGTTTTAGTTTCTATATAAGGAGAGTCAACTGCCTGCCACCTTTCTGTTTCTATGGAAAACAGTACCCACATGTTAAACACAATCCAAATCTATATTATAAAAGTGGTTCTTGAGAAAAATCATTATGTCTGTTGTTTCTGATATTCCTTAGGTAAACTCACTTCTCCTTTATTCCTTCCATAAAAGAGGGAAAAAGGAATTCTCAGTAATCACAGGGACCATGACAATTTTGCCATTGTTCTTGCACCTTCCTGCCAAACTGTTTTCTGTTGGCTTTCAACACCAGGGAAATGGGGCCAGATGACAGGATGATGTTCTTCTGACATGTGACTTTTAAAGGTCAGCCTTGGGCAGAGATGCTTTAGAGGTATCCAAAAGACAATTACCATCAGAATGAAGGAAAAAACCTTTTTCTCCAGTTTTATTGTCAACTTTGAAAATAAGTCTTTGATTAGTTGTCCAAACTGGCACATCACTGCTCGATAATTTTGACAGTAATAGAGAAGAAGACACCCAAATTTTTTGATGTGTATATAATATCTGGTGTTATTTTGGTGCTCTCACCTTTTGCTTCGTATAGCTATGGAATTCCAAAATAATTTGCAAGGAAAACAAAGGATATTTCTTATATAAAATTCCATTGTTTTAAAGATTTTCTTGAAAAATTCTTTCAACTTTCAAATCTTGAAATTGTTAACAGATTATAAAGCTCTCTGAGGTCAGCATATCAGTTTTTCAGAGATGTATTTTGTATTATATGACTGTAGAAAGTAAATCCAGAGGGAGAAACATGGAGAATGAAAACAGTTTACAATTGCACTCAGTTTGAGATGAAAGAATTTGGTAGTTGTGCTGGCTGCAAAGTTAAAGGAAAAGCAGAACTTGGGCAAATTGTCAAAAATCCTGTGTCGTGTAAAAAAAACCCATTAGATCGGGAGGAGGTAAAGTTAATTAAAGGATGAGAGAGAGAGACAGAAGTGAGGATCAGGACAACGAGCTGGGGTGCACAACCTAGAATCTTGCTGAGAAGCAAGAATAACCAGTAAAATAATCTCATGTAATAAAACCCCAGACTCACTAGGGTCAAACATCCATTCTCATCCTGATAATTTTACCGAGCTTCTCAAAGAGTCTATTGGCCATGTTACTGGGCAGCAGCTGAAGTGAACCACCACTTGCAAGGAAAGAGGTATCAGACTGTCAAGCTGCAAACCTGGATATGATCCCTCCCAGAAAAAAAAAGCACTCTGGAAAGCACGACATCAGGCTGAATGTGTGGCAGAAATGTTCAGCTCTAGATCTTGTTTAAAATACTGAATTAGTCTTCACTTTAATACACAGCCTATACTGCTTTGCTATTATTTTCCTCTTCCTCCAGCTCTGCTTATCTGAGACTCTTCCTCTGTTTTGCTGAAATTTCTGCAGCATCCTCCTCCATGCAAACCTTGTCATTTTGGAGATAAAAAGTAGTCCACATAGTAAAAGTAGGGCATGATTTGGGGCTGTTTTAACATTTTATCAGGAAAACATGAAGACCCTTGAAGGGGTAGAATGTAATTTCCAAGTCTGACATTTGTACAAATCTTTGGATAGCTTCTCTTTCTTGTCTGGTTCACTATTTTGGATAGACCTGTAATATATCAAAGAATGAAGAGTTAGAGGACAGTATTTCACACATTCAGACAATCTGTTTGAAATGTTTTGGAATCCCTTGTTACATTTTATTTTTCTACTACTTACTGCCTTGTATCTTGTCTCTTTTGGTTTTGACGATCTGCCTTGGGTTTCTGTGTACGAACTCTACTGTGAACTGTAAAATAGAACCCTCCAGACAACTGCACGTATTTTAAAAACAAACAAACAAAACATGCATTAAGCAAAGCATAAAAAGTGCTGTGGCAACCCAATAGTGTCTGGGGAACAGGATAATATGGGCATCCAGTCCTGAATGTGAGAATTAGAGCTGCTGTGTTTTTCAGAAATAGCTGAATGTGCAGAAATACAACACTCAGCTGGAGCTTAATAAAAAGAAATAGTGTAACCTAGGTGGCGGGGAGTAAGTCAGGTGCGCTTAGGTCAACACACAAGTGATGGAAATCTTCCAGCCAGGAAATTTTCTGACATGAAATAGTTAAATACAGCGTTGATATCTGAGCCCTATGAAAGGGATGAGACAATCCAAGCCATATTTCAAGAAAAGTCAAGAGTAACTCTATGACGAGTGCATGAAGATATTTTGTATAAGAAAATGAGGGTCACCTTATTATGCAGACTTAAACATCAATTCTGCAAACAGGCAGCATAAATATAGTGTAATTCCCCTAGACTGCTGCACAAAAATCAGTTAATGTGAAAATCAGAGAACCACTTGGGATTAATGGGAGAGGATTTTAGTTGATATTGTTCTTTTCTATATTTTTATCAGATGCATAGAATAAGGAGAAAAGATTAAGCTGTTGCCTGCATTCTATTTACATTACTATGGACTTAAGCAATACTTTCTGTACCAAACTTGCATTCAAAATTTTTTGGACTTTCAAAGATATTAGAATATGTGAAAAATGAAAGAAATGAAAGAATCTTAACACACTCAGTGAAGACAAAGAGTTCTTTACAATTCCCTATGAGAGGTTTACCCATGCAAGACAAGAAACCTCATCTCAAAATAAGTTTTAACATCAGAGTTACTAGAAAGTGATGTCAGACAGTTCCACTGTGCCAAATGTGGTCACCTGTGCTTAGGAACTGTGTATCTGAATATGGCATATAACTGGTAGTCTGAGGGAAAGATGGGTGTTCAGACTGGCTTTGTTTTGCAATTATACCACCTTCTTCCTTCCCACCTTCCTAGCTTAAATCTTAATGTTTGTTTGGTTTTATTTTTTTCTAGAAAGGACTGACAAGTCTGTGTTTCCCTGTTGCTTATATGATAAATTATATAATCTATAAACTAAAATGTAATTAGAACATCACAGTAAAAGTACTAGTATTTTAAAAATAAAATTGCAAGTATTTTAAATCTTAAAGTAGAATTCTCTTAGTACTGCAGAGACCTTGGCTTAAAACATGTGCAGTTGCATTAAATTCTGGCTTTATGAAGGAACATAATATTAAAGCGTATTTCTCCTTTAATGTACCTGGTATTAACAGCTTGATTGTTTGAAAGGATTCTCAGGCACATATTTCTTGAAATAAAATAATGTGTTCTGTAGGTTCACTAAAATATTGAGAAGAAATATCAGCAGAACTCGTTCGATTTTTTTCTCCCCCAAGCTGTTAATTAGGCAGCTGAAATATCTCCCCACAAGTTTAATGTGATTAACTAGCTACTCTGGGCATTATGAGAGGAAAAGAAAAGACAGACGAACTGATTAGGAAGTCAGACATTGCACAGTGACATTGCCACAAACCCTATGTCTTGCCTAACTGAACTTGTAGCATTCATCAAGACTATCTCATTGATATGTCAGCTGGGTGTTTCCATGTTCAAATACACCATGCTACAGGCATTCTGATATTTTGAGCATTTACCTATAGCTAAAGGAAAACTCTCATATACCGTACAAAATGACACCAAAGTTGTCACTCTCTAGGTTAACAATGACAGTGGTTATTTAGCTACAAGAATTTTTCTGGCTTGCCATCTGTCATCATGTTCTGTGCTTTCACTGGCACATAAAAGCTGATTAGTCCACATCAGCAAGTGCGGTTTTGAAGAACAAATTAAAATACACCAAAAGTTATGCAGTTCTTTAATTGCCTCCCTGGAATGTATCCAAATTAAAATGTGCTTGCCTGGATAGGAATGATAAGAGAAGCCTCCAATAGACAACAGCACAGCATTGTGCTGCTTGGTTAAGGTCACAGGACCTGGTCCATTGGGACAAGATAACATTGCTTAGCACTAAACTATATCTCAACACAAGACACCTTGAATCCTGTGTTCAGTTTTAGCCCTCACTACAAGAAGAACATTGAGGTGCTGGACCATATCTAGAGAAGGACAATAAAGCTGGTGAAAGGTCTGGAGTAAAACCCTTATGAGGACCATCTGTAGCAGGTGTGGTTGTTTAGCCTGGAGAAAAGGAGGCTCAGGTGGGACCTTGTTGCTCTCTACAACTAGCTGAAAGGAGGCTGTAGCAAGGTGGAGGTTGGCATCTTCTTCCAGTTGGTGACAGAACAATAGGGGGTGGCTTCAAGTTGTGCCTGGGGAGGTTTAGACTGAATATTTGGAAAATTTCTTCACCAAAAGGATTATCAAGCATTGGAACAGGTTGCTCAGGGCAGTTGTTAACTCACCATCCCTAGAGGTATTTAAAGGATGTGTAGTTGTGGCACTGAGGGACATGTCTTAGTGGTTGAAATGGCAGTGGTGGAATATTGTTTAGACTTAATGACCTTAAAAGTCATTCCCAACATAAATAATTATATGTTTCTATATCATTGTCACTGTAAGAATGCATACAGTATTTGCACATATGTGCACCCCATTTTCCTTCCCTGCACTTGTGTAGGAATCAATATCTGTAACAACACAGCTCTTGCATGTGCTTACCTGTAAATACCTTTCAATATAGAAATAAACTTAGAACAAGAAGAGATGAGCATGTAGTTGAGGGCCAAAACAGTGTGGTAAACCAACACTTCTTTCTAAGTTAGATTTCCTAGGCTTATGTATTTCTTATTGAATGGATTTCACCATATTTAAGTACTATGTGTGCAGTTCAGCTACTTACATAAGCAAATATGTAAGAAGCTTTGCTTTGAACAATATTTATAATTAATTTTTTTTTTGGTGTAATATTTTCTATTGGTTAAGTAGACATGAAGAACCTAATCCAGATAGTATAAAAAAATACAAGGCAAAAAAGGAATTTGTGGAACCTAAATGTTACACTTTCAAAGGAAATAGCCAAGCAATGTCTTACAAAATAATATGTATGTATTTTTAAATATAGTATTTCTATCCACAGAAGGATAATATGGTAATAATATACCAAGTTCATCCCCTTTCCTGTCATTTCTTTGTTTTTTATCTAATATCTATCACCAGTACTAATCTTTTCAGATTTTCTATTTTATCCCAGCAGCATGAAATCCCAATAATTATAGTTTGGCTTGCATTTTAGAAAGTAAGTTATTGAGAATGTTTTTTCCTTTGCGTTATCATGCAAGTACAGAAAATGCAAAATTATTATGCCTCAATCTCCCTTTTTTAAAAGTCTGTTAAAGAGGTAAAGAAAGAAATATTACAAATTATTTTGATCATGAACAGAAATTAATCTAGGACTAATTTAAGTTCCATCAGGAAGACAGAAATTTTACAAAGAGTGGAACATATCTGAACCAAAAAGATTATATATCTAAAATATATGTGTGTGTGTGTATTTCTTCCCCAAAACCTTAGGTGTAGGCTATGCCAACATATCTAGAATGTCATTATATATTTATACCAGTTTTGTGACCTCTACAATTTGTCTAGATGTGCCTTTATTGGTTCTACTATGTTCTTGCAAACCAGGCATAGCAGAAATATTTCTATTCCTCATAACCACCAAGATAAAATATTTTAAGAGTAGGGCTCTCAGCTGCTGTTAGCAGTCAGTGCAGAAAGGAATACCACACCTGGTCTGCAACTGCAAGACAATGATCAAACATATGTTCATGCAAATATTTAGTATTTTCCACTGGATGTCTATGAAATACTTGATTTAATGTCAAGATGGCTTTATTTAATTTTCTGGTCCTTTAGATTATAACTTTTGACTATATTCCAGGTCTTCTCTTTGAACAATGTTTTGACAAATACCTGTGCTAACAGCACTGGGGTAAAATGCTCTATACATGCAATTTAGGTGTCAGACACTCCTACTTTTTTGAAACAGCTTCAAGGATGTGGAATTTGCTCAGCTTTAGTGTGTAAACCAATTAATTCTTTCTTTTCTTCTTTTCCTTCATCATTTTTTTCTCTCTGCACATTCAGGGTTTTAAATATTCATCTAAGGATAGAGACATTAACTAATTCCGTTCCACTCAGTCTTTGCATTCAAGTCTCAGTGGGAGGTTATATGAAAGATGCAAACAGTTTAAGGGCTTCCAGGACATATTAGAAACAGATTTTTGATTATGCTGCAGTGGTCATGATATGGATGAGTTCAAGTGAAGCGTTATATAAACAAAAGTATAATGATAATGTTTATTATGCCAAAACCTTCTACTGTTTGATCCCTTCTGGCTTTTCTGTTTTAATGACATTCTATTGGTTCATATCCTCCTCTTGAAATCCCAATAATGTACTTTAAATTTTAAAAATGCAATTAAATATTCACTGAAAACAAGAAATATGACTCTCTTATTTGGTCTGTTGCAGTTTATTGCTAGCCTATTTCAGATTAGTTATCATTACTAGTTGGGCTGTGAAAGATGCTCAGCACCATATGTTCAAGAGGTCATAAGTCTTAAGATTAAATTCTGCTGCCTCCTCTTGGAGAGCAGCTCATTAAAACAGACCTTGGTTATATGCATCAAGTACTTTTGTCAGAAATGGTGAAGTAGCATTCTATGGGTTAGCTGCCAGAAACCCTAAATAAATGATTTAATCTCTCTTGGTTAGCTCCAGGTTCTTAGCACTGATGGAGTGATCACTTTGCAGGCAACAGGACTTTCAAACTGTGGAGAACTAGAAAGGAAGCTGCCAGAAAGACTGAAAAAAAATTCTTGAAGTCTTTTTTTCCGCTCAGTTACCCCTAAGCAGATCCATTTGATAAATCAGTATTTTCAAAATAGACCCCTACATGATCTTCAACCAGCTGTCATTCATATACACATATTTTGTGGTATTTTTCAACAGTGAATTGCACACTAAGTCCATTCAAAATTCTCTCTTAAAAGTGGGGCCAGTTTTCTTATGGAGCTGGACAGCTGGAATTTATTTGGCACATTTCACTGAAACTGAAGGTGATAAATGAGGTGTGGGTAAAAGTGACCATGCTCTGTCCAGGCAAAAAAACCCTGCTTCTCAGCAGGACTAAATAGCCCAGGGATAGGTATTCTAATACGGCTACAGTGTTTCAGAAACCTGAGCTTGCTTATTAAAGTGTAGTAATTGTGTGGCTTCATGCACTGCATCACTGCTGGGCTCAGTCTTCATTTGCAGACCACTCAGTCCAAAGAAGCATAGAACTGATCTTCATCAGAATTCCTTACACAGACTTTATTATTGTGCTATGTTTTTAAGCTTAACCATCAAAATAATAATTCCCTTCAGCACCAAGAACCTTATTAGACCTGTCATATTTTAAATCATCTTTCCACCCCTGCGCTACTACAGCTCCTTATCAGAAGTTTCTCAAAGCAGCTTTGCAGTGGGTGTGTTTCATAATGAAAGGACATTTATAAATGCCTTCAATGTGTTTTGACAGCTTACTATTACACTAATTTAAATTCAGACAAACAATACCTACTTGTTCCTTACGCACAAAAATTTAACTAGAAACAGAAGAAAGATGTCTCAGATTAACTCCCATTTTAAACCAAACTTTAACCAATGAAGTATTTAATCTCCCCAGAGCAAGGTAGCAAAAGAAGATCATCCTTGTTTTACAAATGAAGAAATTGTAGTTTATTTCAAGCCAGACAGAACTGTCCAGCCTCACACCTTGAGCATCAGGCACACAGAGCCTGCCTTTGATTTTGCAGTCCTCTGAGGTGAGCAGCATCCCTCACACACCCAGGCAGCCAGTGCCACAGCTTCTCTACTGCCTGCTTGGTGCACGTCCACTGTGCCTGGGGACCACACAGCCATGGGCGAAGCCACAGTACTTTGCATCAGCCACAGTGTGTATTGTCTGCATAAAGTATTGGGCCCTATGAATAAAAGAATTCTTCTGTTAGTGTGAAGAGCTGGGCTGAAATAAGGGCTATGGTCCCTCCTCAACACCACCACATGGTACAGAGCACAGCACCAACCAACGCTTTGTCAAGAAATATGAGCTATCTGACACCAGGACATGGCAAAGCCACGCTGTACTGATGAAGAAGGTAAGAGCTTGATCCAGGAATCCTGAAACAGTTCTCCAAGAAAGTAATCTATTACTGTTAATACTGGGATTTTTTCCTATTGTTTATATGAAAATTTATTTACCATAAAAATGAATAAAACCTAAAATTTTGAGGAGACTGTAACAGAAACACATTTTTAATGAAGCAAATTATCATGTAAAAGTATTGACGTGACTTCTCTCACAGTAATATTATGCAATTAAGGATAGGTTTCTAATAACCTGAGAACTGTAACAACATGGCAACAAAGTAAGACTGGCATTTGGAGGGTAGCCTAGCAGTAAGTTTATCCCACATTTGCAAAGCCAAAGAGTATTTTGAAGTTCTACAGAAAACTGACAAAGAAAAATGACTTTTACACCAGATAAAAACAAAACAAAAAACAAAACAAAACAAAAAACCCCCAACAAAACAAAAACCCCAACAACAAAAAAACCCCCAGAATCTACTAGCCTTAAATTCAACATTTTTGAGATGGAAAAAAAAAAAGAAAAAGACAAAGGAAGGGAAAAAAAAAGAACAAAAGAGAAAAGGGAAAAATGTCTCTGAATTCATTTTCAAAGATGGCACCAACCTTCTTTTCATTTCAGCAGTACTCGGTTGCATCAGGCACTTTTACATTTCTTGAATGTTCTTTGCTTCAAAGTCACTACTTCCAACAGTTTGATTGAACAGTATTCTAGTTGGTGAAAAGAAACCAACACGTTTGCAAAAGTGCTATCTGCAAATTTTGTTGGTACTCAGCAGCAAGACAAGAGGCAATGAGCAGAAACTGCTGCAAAGGAAGTTCCACCTGAATATGAGGAAGAACTTCTTTACAGTGCAGCTGACCTCATACTAGAGCAGGTTGCTCAGAGAGGCTGTGGAGTCTCCCTCCCTGGAGATATTCAAGAACCATCTGGATGCAGTTCCGTGCAATGTGCTTTAGGATGGGAAGTTGGTCCCTTCCAACTTTACCCATTCTGTGAAAAAATAAAAACAAGGTAAGACTCCAAATGCTGCACAAGACAAAAGAGAAGACTTAAGATATTGTATTGTACAGGAAAAGTTGCATGATGATTCATAATGACATGAAGGACATCAACATAATTAATGCAAAGACAGTTAGTCTGCAAGCCCCCTTAATCCTCCAGCATGCATTAAGCCTGAAGGAAAGGAATCACTGTTACAGAAAGTGTGTAAGCTTTAATCTATATCTATACTGTCCTTGACAGGTGTCCTGAGATTCTTGATTATTACCAGTTCAAATGATATTGCTGGGGATGTGCAGAAGCTTTGCGCTATAGGACAGTAAGTATTTTAACCAATTTAATTTAATCTCATTTCATTTGTGCAAATTATCCTGCAACAAATATTGACTTCTTTGCAATTATTAACTTTTTAAACACCTTAGGCAAATAAGATTTTAGTCTTGCAAACATTACAAACCACTCATTTCAATATTATCTGTAATAATATGGCTGGATGAATAAATGTAGATCTGTAGAGATATCTATTTATTATTCTTAGTCAAGTGCACATCTTACCTTGGCCTCATGTTGATGTCACTGCCAGAAGTGAATGCATTTTTCTCCTCACTGTAAAGGAAACTGAAGAGAAATTGCTGCTGTGGAGATGTTGCATGGTAGATGGCGAAACTGGAGATTATCCTAACCCAGGTAATCACCTACCTAAATCAGAATACTATTTCTGCTACTTGATCAAATGACTGAAATCTCAGAAAAACTGAAGAGACACAACTTGAATTGCAGAGTAAAAATGCCTGTTCTAATCTGGCGTGAGCTTAAACTTCATGTATAAAAACATGTTCTGAATAACAACTGATCTCCCTCAATTCAAGTCAGCAGCATTTCTGTCAGAAACATTCTAGAAAAACAAACAATATAAAGGCAATTAAAAGCAAGAGAAGCATTCTACATTATTTTCACCAGCTTTAAATAAGCTGGTATAAACTTCTTTTGTACAGGGCACTCAAACCTCAGCACAAACTTGCTTCAAATCACTGAGAGTATGAATTGGGCTGAAAGTGGGAACAGAAAGATGAAAAGAAAAAGTTATTCCATTTCCCAGTATGAGGAATTATGTTTCTAATTTAAATTCAGTCTTGATTTAGGGACAGAAATCAATATTACAATGTCAAAATTTGCTAGTAGTTACGTTTAAACAGGAACACAAATTTTTCATCCATCCTCAGCCTATGAAATGATGATGGAAACACCACTGGTCACACTGTAGGCTATTATTATTGCAGCAATCACTGAATATTTTGGTGTGTGGGATATCTGTTTGAATAGAAGTATTAATTCTTCTTTTTCCTATTTTGCATATAAATAAATATGTTCTGTAATTCATAGATTATGTATAACAGCTGTTGGCCACTAAACATCTGTAAGACACTGGATTATTATACTGTTGGGTCAGAACTAACTCATGCATATGTGACAAGTGGGATGGTCAGGTCGAATCTCATAGAGGTGAGGTCAGGCTGTATCCCACAGGGCAGCCCCTGCAGCCTCATGGGGCAGCCTGGAGCAGCTCTCAGTCAAAGGGCAGCCTGGGAGCCCACCCACACCACACCCCCTGGAGCCCCTGATCCAGCCTCTGATTGACTACAACACCCCTCACTCTGGAGCCACAGAGTGGCCAGTGAGCCGCATGTCCAGAGTGGGAGGAGTGGCCACAGCAGGCAGAAAACAGAAACCAAGCAACATGTTCTTCCCATCTTTCTCTCAAGACCTACCTCCACCATATGAAAACTGGACTTGAACAGGACTCGCTGGCGGAGTAGCTATTATCTCCTCTTAAACTCTCTTCTCTCTCTTTACTCCTCTTTCTTCTCTTAATCTCTTTTATTAATATTTTGTATAACTTAAAAGTGGTGCATTGGATTTTATTAGATTGCGTGGGTTGGTGTGAGCTGGGCCAGCGCTTTGTGGAATGCTCTGTCTTGGTTGTATGTTATCCTTTTGAACTTTTGTCAAGCTCCCTTATTTTCTCCCTTAATATCAGTAAAAGTGTCTCCTGAGAAAACGTGTGCAGCATCTTCTCTTTATCTACCTCAATATATTAAAAAACCAAGGGCTCTGTGAGAAAATTTTTGGAGCCTTGTATATTTTTTAGAAGTAGAACTACTGGGTGAGGTTGTAGCTCCAGGCCTGCAACCTTGCAACATCTTCAGTGGCTGAGAACTGGCGTGGCAAAGAGCAATGGACAGGACATCTTCCAGTGTGGTCTGATCTCAAAGATTCAACCTAAGTGCCTGTGCTTCTGCCAACAGTCTCAAAAAGCAGCAATAGACTCATTTGGCAAGTGATGTTAATTGCATTCTCTTTGAGTTCAGGAACTTGGAGAGCATTTCTATGCTTTAAATTAAACCTCCTCACCAGGGACCAACTTCAGAAATGGATTGAAGGCATTGGAATGATATAAATGGATACCTTATTCTGGCTCATTAATATGCATATTGCACTAATCTAAACTCCCTTTATATTCTCTTTAGATTTCCCCAGGCAATCCTATAATTTTTTCCTCTCATCTTCATAAATTTATCAATATGTTACATCCCACTCTTTAACTTTGTCCAGTGTATTAGTATGAAAAAGAGTGAGAGTGTGTTTAATTTCAAGGCTGAAAAGTACACAAGTAGGAAAAGGGACCCAAAGGAACAAAAAAGCAATAGGTAAATGGTATAATTACATTATGCATCATCTAGTTGAATTTGTACTAGTTTCTAAGTGTACCGGCAACTTCCATATGTATTCTTTTAAATGTTAGTAAATGGAATGGATGAAATTACATTAAAGATATCTAAATGAACAAAAAGCTAGCAACTGAATTTGTAAGTTGTATTAATGCATTCAAACAGTTGAAAAATTTCAAACTCACTACCTTTCAGAAAATAACCCTGTAATTGATTACCTCAGAATTCTTTAGCATAATCTCTTACTTTAACTCTGGCTGCTTTCTGACAGACATGTTGATTATCTGCATAATATTAGACTTTCAAAAAAGCGATGTACTATCTGCTTGCCCTTGAGAAAAAAATTACAGAGTGCCTACAGGGAAGAGCTGAACATACCTGCAAAACATTTATAACTTAATGTGAAATGAATCTGGTAGTCGTTTGACACCAATATAACAGTTGCTAAAATTATGCACAGGTAGCAGGCAGATAGGTAGATTCAGAGAAATAAAAACTATTGGGAATCCTTAAAGATATGCCAATATGAAGACATGTACATGGAGGTTGAGAAAGCATTTCCAAAACTTTTGCTATATCATTGCCCTCTTCTCATTACTTTTTTTTAGTCATCTCTGTATGGCCCCTTCTCAGAGGTGACATCCCAAAGAAAATGAATGAGGTTTTGGTCTGACATCAGAGCTTCTCTTACAGTTTTTGCAAATTTGCATCGTTCAAGTTGTATACATCATTATATCCATGTTCTCCTCAACAAAATAGAAAAGGAGGGGTGGAATGGATAGAGAGGGAAATCCTGAAAGTTTAAACAGGCCTTATTAAAAAGAATGTTAAATTCCGTGCATTCTGGCTACTATTATGACCATTCATTTAAGTGTGAGCTGATATATGAAATGAAAGTGAAAACCAGTAAGAATCATATAATCATAGAATGGCTTGGATTTGAAGGGACCTGAAAGATCATATGCTTTCAACTCTCCTGCTGTAGGCAGGGTCATCTTCCACTAAAGTAGATTGCTCAACACCCCATTCTGCCTGGCCTTGAACTCTTCCAGAGAAGGGGCACCCACAATTTCTCTGGGCTACCTGTTCTAGTTCCTCATCAGCCTTGCAATAAAGAATCGCTTCCTAATATCCAACCTAAACCCACTCTATGAGTTTAAAGGCCTTGCAAAATGTCCCTTTCCAGCTCTCATGTACACTCCTTTAGGTACTGGAAGGTGGCTTTAAGTTCTCTGTAGCGCCTTCTCTTCCCCAGGCTGAACGATCTCACTTCTCTCAGCCTTTCCTCATAGGAGAGATGCTCCATCCCTCTGATCATCTTTGTGGCCCTTCTCTAGACTTGTTCTAAAAGGTTGATGTCCCTGTGCTGGGGACCCCAGAGGTGCATGTAGCACTCCAGATGGAAAACTAAGTATTATATTACATTTTTTTAACTCATTCAAAAATAGAACATTAAAGTAATAAGTATAACCCTAGCTTTATCCCTGGAGATAGTCCACATGTGGTACTTGTAACATATTTGGACAAGAGATATGTCAAATATATGTCACAGAATCACAGAATATTCTGAATTGTAAGGGACCAACAAGGCTCATAAAGTCCAACTCTTAAGTGACTGGCCTATACAGGGATTGAACTCACAACCTTTGCATTTGTTAGCACCATGCTCTAACCAATATACCTTCATGTGTGGATGTGTTGAGGTAATTTGCTACAATAAAGACAGAAAAGACTTTTGAAATTCAGCTTTGAAATTTTGTGTTCAGGAAAAATTAGCCACAAATTCTCCTCTCATTTAGAAGAAATTGCTTTGACAAATTTTTCAGCAAATCCCATTTGGTCAGAATAGTGGAACCATAATTGACTTCAAATGAACTATTAAAAAGGGAGTAATTGTCCTGACAAAATAGAAAATCCTGATTTTTTTTTCTTTTTTTTTAAAGACACTTTCGAAATTATACCCCCAAATGTCTCATTGCAAGACAAGAGACACACTATGAATTACTTCTTTGAAACAGCTTGGTTATTGTATGGGTCTCTAATGAAACTCAGCATTCTGTTCCTGTCTGGAAACATCTGTTCTCTGGATGAGAAAAAACCTTTCATATAGCTCCTAAAGAAAGGATTCTGTCCTGCTAAACTGCCATTCAATACACTGCAATCAAAAGAGACTGTTGAACTTGTGCATGAATAGATTTATAGAACTTTCCAGTGTCATAAAGATGAAGAGAAATCCCTCAATTGTTTTATGTATGTTTCTTGTTGCATTTCATCAGGAAAACTATTGTGAAATAGATCAAATCCTCTTGACCATATTTGTGTTTGTGATCTTTTTATAGGGTATTAATACCTTCCAAAAGTTTCACATGCATTTAGAAATCACATTGAACTTCCTGAATAAGTTAACCTCAATCTTAAAATTTATCAGTTATGAAAATGAAAAAAAAAAAGTTATTGGAAAGGGAGTTAGCAATAATTTGCATTACTTCAAAATAAAGAATGCAATGTTTAAAATCACAGAATCATAGTGTTTCATAAGGGATAAACAGAATAGGAAGCATGTTTGCTATGACAAAAAATATAGGAAAGGTTGCTTTTTTTTCACTGACTAAAACATTAGTTTTATTCAATGCTTTATAACAAAAATCTCTTATGGTATTATTCCTTAAAGTAAATTTATGTTAAGCTCTTGGTTTAAACATGTAAAAAACAAACACTCAGCAGGAAGATGAATCAGTCACTACCTTCTACCTTTCTTTGCAGTCATCCAGGAAATTAATTGCAGGCCCAGAGTCATCCCACATCATAAACTGAATGCAGTTATCCCCCCAACCATTGCCACAATACCATCCTTCATCAACAAGCCAGAGTGACAGACATTCACAAAAGATGATATAACTCACTAGTGGGCTCTACTGTCCTTTGAGGAGCCTCTCTCTCTCTTTCCAGTGTTTATAGACAATAACCATAGGTCGACTAGGCTTCTAGCTTGGACTTCTTCATGGAGGGTGTGAAGAGAAGCTTGAGGAATACAGGGTGAGGAGAACAGTGCCTCAGGATAGGAAAGACTGCTTGTACTCCCGAAGAGCCAGGTTTTTATCTCTCCTCACAAAAGTACCAGCTTTTGTTTTGCACTAAGACCAGACTGAGAAGCTAAAATTGATGGTAAAGGCAGGAGCAATTAGCCATGCTACATATTCTCTGAAGACACAAATGGAGCAATCTTAAATTACTCTGTTGACAACTGATGGGGCATTTTATAGAAGCAGAAAACTATTCATCTAGGTCAAAATTTGCCTATGAAGAGTCCAAGATACCTTTTTCCTCTCCCAAATACATTTATCTCTTCATTTAACTTTATTATATAATCTGTGTGCACTTCCATTATTTGATAAAAAGGGAGTTTTTTAGAGGTCCAAAGAGGACTCCTGTTGACTTTCAGTGTAAATTGGGCACGTTTTATTATCTCCCACCAGATCTATAAATTTCCTTACTTGTTCTGTACTTTAAAGAAAATAGGGTTCCCCAGGCATTGGGTCATTAACTCAAGTGTTCTCTTTTCTTGCCCTAGATAGAGGGTCATGGTTAGTTATAGTGAACATTTTTAAGAAAAATCATTAAACATTCCATATGACTTATTAAAAAGAGCCAGAAGCAAAATAATCTCTCATATGCAAAAAAAGCCCAACTTTCAACATGTGTACGAATGGCTAAATTAAGCCTGATTATTTTTTATAAATCTACAATTCTGATTTTCATTACTATTCTACATAGCCTAGTAAGTACAAATTATCTGCAGCCTCAGACTCCCCCCTCCCAAGTAAGCAAAGGACAACAGATTTCTGCAGTGATTAGTGATTTGGCCTTTTCAAAAAAAAAAAAAAAAATAAAAATTGAATTTTGAATTGGTTTCATGGCAAAAGAAATTCACAGTTGCAAAATTTCAGAATATTGTAGAGCTGATACTCCATGAGCATTAATATTTCTACTTCCAACAAATTAAAGACTTTAGCTGCTTTGCACAGGCCTTCTCTGTGTAGTCTTCCCTGTTTCCTCCTCCCCCACTGCCTCCCCACCCCCTTTTTTCTCTTTCTTACTATGGACAAGTAGTCAAATGCTCAATCAATGAGCAAGTACTGAAAATTGGATGATTTTCTGGTCTTAAAACTCAGCTGTTCTCCACAGCAAGGAAGAGGACAGGTGTCTTTACGCTGTTAGATTACTGCATATGGTGCTCTGTCACTTTGCATGTTTCAATTCATATTGCAGCCATAGAAGAGAAATGATTAAGAGCAAGTAATCTAACAGGATTGAAGAGTTTAGTAAGTGCTTCCTTCTAGTTAAAATTTATTATTTTAATTTCTCAATTAATAATGTCTCTACCTTTTGCAAAACTCAAGGTTCTGTATGCAAAGCTAAGGCACAAGACAACTGACACTCTGAAATACTGTTGAATCTTGGTTTAAAGATGCAACTCAGATGTAAGTCTGAGTCTTATTTCTTCTAATAAAAACAGGGTCCATATTTGCTTAAGAACAGTAATCATGAATCAGACCAAGTACCTATTTTCCATAACCCTGCACAACTATATCAGAATAGAGAATCCACTGCTATGAGTAACATGGTTCAATGTGCTCTCAGATGTCATATAAGATTATAATACTGATTAGAATAATAACAGTCAGGTTTCTTCTTCAATGAAGAAGCACCCTAGGAGGTGGTATAACTTACCAGCTATTCTGTTGCATTATTCCCAAATGATATATAAGATGCTAAGTAGTTTATTAAATATTTTTAAAAGCTACTGCCAGGGTGAAGCTATAAACTACAGATTGAATTGTTAATATTTAGTATGCATGAGACTAGTCCAAAAGAGACATGGTATAAATAAATAGTATTTGATTACTGAAATTATGGTATCGGGGCCAGACTGGCTGTTAGTACAACATTTAACCTGAAGCTCTGCTCTTCTTTTGCCTACAATAAATTGAGTTGCTGTAAGAGATTTTTCTTTCTTGGTTTTTCTTCCTTTTTTTTATTTTATTAATTAATCTCTTCCAAAACCTCCTAGGTATCACTTCTTATTTTAGAGTTACTCAAACTATACTATAGTGTAAATATAACTCTTATCTTCTGTATACATATGATTAATTAATAAGTTCTCATTTCTGTAAATACACATAACAAGTAAACATCTTCCAAGTAGTTCATTAATATAAATACCATCTTATGATTGGCCATGAAATGTCAACTTTGACAGTTCATTATTGACTGGTTTTGGTCACATGACATTGTTTTTCTCATATCTTGGAATTTTGAAGTATTTGAAAGTAGGATGATGGGGTCTGACAAATCAAATCACAACTATTCAAGCACATCTCTAAATAAGTTTCTTATTAGATTAATATTTGCCCCAGATTTCTTTACATTTCTAAATCCTTGAAATTTTAATAACTCTAAAGCAACTTATAAAAAAATACACAAAATATTTGCATTATTCTTTAAGAAAATGTGTGTTACTTTCTTTTCTTGACTTGATTAGCCCTTTCCTAAACAAAATGTCCTGTTTTGGTGTCTGACTATTTCTCCCAACATCATCTGCCTCGTGTAGGCAAAGCATCTTCAGGTTTCCCTGCAACAAACTGATAGGTTACAAGGGAGGGAAGGTAGTGTTGGTTGACTTAGGATGGGATATGACCTTAGGTTAAATAAGGCATTGGTTCAACTCACATAATTTCAGCCGCTTTGATGAGGAAATATGATTCAGACACCGTTAGTGCTTGAGCCATGCTCTGGTGGAAAGAGGCAAAACCAAATTTTGCTGACTCAAGGAGATGTATTTTCCATTTGCTATCAACAAGGATCACTGTTTCTCTCCCCAGCCCATTCCCCTCCCATCCTAAACACCTTAAGTACTCCCTTAACAGTAGGAGCCTTTCTGTTGTGGTCTTATTAAATAAACTGTGTGTCCATTTATCTGAGCCACACTCTGCAGGTGTCTTGTCTTCCTCTCTCCAGGCATTTTACATCTGTGTTCAGAGACACTGTGGAGGCAGTTATGCTCTGAAGCACATGTCAGCATTCTGTTTCTTGGTTATCTACATGTCATTACTCACTGATGACCACCATGACTTCTTTTAGCTTCAGGTTTAGATAACTTCCCTGTAGAAATCAAAGCATAGGCAAAAGAGAAGGCATATGATGGTGATTTATCTCAATCTGAATTTGGAAGGAGGTCAAAAGATTATACTATTGCACAGGCAGTTGAAGATGGACTGTTTAAATAGAACCCACCACCACCCCTCCAAAAAAACCCCACACAAAACCACAAACCAACCAATCAAAACGAAAACCCACTATTCTACTGGGATATTTTGTATAGGATGATACTCAAGTGATAATTTCATCTCCAACTAGTTGGTCAGTGACTGTGCATGTGGTGATGGGAGTTCATTTTAAGGGTCCTTAGCCATAAAGGGAGAGACTTCCCAAACTGTTAGTTCTACTAAATTTTCATAAGCAAGCTGAGCTGTGATCCTATTTGACCCCTCTAGTACCGTTTCTATTGATCACACTAAACTGTAACAAAACAAAACAAAACAAAAAATTAAAAAAAAATTATTCTCTGTGTGCAAAGGACTGTTCTGTGTGAGCAATATCTACATCTACAGAAACAGCTTCTGCAGAGTATTGACAAGCAACTTTCCTGTGTACTATCTGGTTAATTCTACAGCAGGAACTGCCTGAGGAAGCCTCTGAAATAGCTAGGTCCTCTACCCAGGACATTAATCAGCATGTTTAAGCATATAAATCATGCCTGTCAATTGGCCTGTGGACAGAAGGGGATGCCTCGAGGAATCTGCAGTAGTGTCTGAAATTCCCACTTCATCTTCTCGTGGAGTGATTAGCCACAGCTCCTCAAGAAGCCAGCCAGGAGCTTAATCAGTCACCCTGTCTCGAGTCAGCCCACTGTTTCACTGGTGAGGAGAATAGCCGGCAAAGCACCTAGACCACCCAAGGAAGTGATGAGAATGCACACTGTGCAAGCACATGAGCACAGTCCAGACAGTAACTGTAACTGTATCTTCAACTTTTACTATGTTACCATTAAAACAACATCCATAGACTTTTCCATGATAGACATTTGGGGATACGGGCCATAGGTTCACTTTCATTCCCTAAATGACTGTTGTTCTTTATTTAGAAATTTTTGTCAATTGAGCATAAATGTCTACACTTAGACAGGATGAACCAGTTTCTATGTGACCTTTGATTCAGTATCTTTGACTTATGAATAGAAGATTTAAGCTTTAGAACTTAAGCAAAATAATGCAGTTCCTTGGAATTAGTTGGAGAATACTGGAAACTAAACAATTTTTTTTAAAGTTTCCAGAAATTGTTCTGCCCTTTTTCGTCACCTTTCAATGTTTCCTCATTTGCTGTTCTTGAGAGCATGAGGGTAGAAAAATTCTGTATAAAGCTCAAGTGTGAAGGCAGCTGGTGGTTACCATTTACAAAAGAGTGAAGGAAGTGAATAATTCATGATATATCATTATTAGACTGAATTTAAATTGCTCTAGACACTGAGTAGCTCCTACTGAAGAGCCAGACTCCTTGGAAATTCAGGTTACTTATAGAGGTGCCAGTGCAGAAAATGCAAATAAAAAACAAAAAAAAAGTCATTAGGTACTTCTCCGATGTTCTTACACACTAACGTTTTGTTTGCCAGCTCTATTTCAGTTTGTCCCCATTTAATCGATTTCTCTTTTTCTTAAATGCTATAAAACCTTTCTGACATAAGAGGGCATTTCTCAGTTTATTCTATCTACATCAAACAATTTTTTTTGCTGTTTCACATTTTGATGCAAAATTCCAGATAAATTTTCATGATCAAAGTAAAATCATCTTGTGTACCAACTCCTGGTAACTGGTACAGAGATTATTTCAATTAATAATAAATAATATCAAATTTGAGATAGAATTTTGAAGGTTTCCAACAGAAATTTTTCCATTTTGTATGAAAATCTTCTTTAAGATTTGAGGCTCTTCTTCTAGGTAATTTAGCTCATCCAAATGCAAAGAGTCAAATAACTGCTTTTTTTTTTCTTTTCAAGATAAAGATTAATTTGTTACAATGAGATGTCTTTATTGCACACTTGGATGACAATGTAATGGACCAACCTGTAGACTTGCAAAAATATGTTCACATAAGACCAGAAGCAAATTGAGAATTGAAATTCTTTGCAGTGATGCCCTGAACTTAAAATAGCGTTGTGTTTTGCAACAGAGTAAATAATGAGTCACAAAATGCTACATCCTCAAAAAAAGGGTTAGGAAAAAAGCTGGGGATGCAACACCAGCTGAAGTCTAGTGCTCTTAAAAAAACAATAAAAAATCTTCCAGCTTTTTAAAGGGTCGCATCACTGATAGACTAATTATGAAGCAGAGGCTGAGAAATGACAAGTTCAACATTTGACTAACTTGGTAACTTTGGAAAGTGCATGTTGAAGAGGCTATATCACCTTCATTCTCTGAAGTTAATGTTTTTAGCTTAGATTTGAAACATTTCAGTACTTACTGGGCCTGAGCTGTATTCTGGAATACCTCATAGATTAGAATTAGAGACTTTCACTCAAGAAGTGAAAGTAATTTGTTTGAAAGCCTGGTGCAGGGTTAGGCAGAAGAAAAATGGGCATGCCACATCACTAGTGGTTGACAAATTAAATATTGCCACTCTCATGGACTTTCAAATGACTTAGACATCCACTAGAGATGGTTCTTGTGCCCTACAACACAGTCTTGCATTGGATACCTGGAGCCCCTGCCATGTCTACAGGAAGGTGTCAACACACCTGAATGTGATACAGGACACCTACTGAGAAATAAGACGTGCCTTACAAATCCAGCTGCTCTACAGAGTTCAGGTACTTTACGAAGCTTACTGAAAGGTGCACCCCTCCCTATGGGATTCGCTGTCCAGATCCTTTCCTTAGCAAATGTGTCCAGCCCACACCTTTCTTCTGTTAAGAGGCAGTTATAAATATGTGTGGGAGGAGCAGAGATAAAGCAACAGGTTTATCAAATACTTTGTGTTGTGTCTGGTCAAGACTCCACTGGTTGAAAGGGATAGATAGAAGGAAGGGACAAATTTTTCCTATGTACTGTTTAAAGAAATGATCTAGGAGAGGTAAAAGCTAAAGATGTGAATTACAAGCCCTATTCAAAGAATCACTTCTGTATTTTCCAGGAAGTAGTCAAGGGAGGGAAAAAGGAAACAGTTCTTGAGGAAGGAAAAAGTATTGTCCGCTGTAGCGCTCCAGGCAGACCTTTGTACCTATGTACCAAGGTACAAATTACACATTTGCCTCTGTCTTCATCAAACACTATAGTTCTTAAAATGGAAAAAATCCCCTGCACTCTAGTTAATTTATTAAATTAAGAATTATTAAACAAATTATTCCTTAAAATATTTGCAGTAATAGTTAACAAGGTTTTTAGATATGTTTATATAGAATCTCTATGAATATATAGATGTATTTATATAGAATTATCTAGGTCCTGGACATTTTCAGGCTAGTAACAATGCCGTTCCCCTTTACAGTTCTGTCCTTCAAATGGTACTCCGAATGTGGATTCTCTGTGTCTTCACATACAACCACACAAAGCATGGCACTTATTACAATAAACAGCTTCAGAAAAATCATTATTTGGCCCCAGTTTGAGTCTGGAACAATCATCAAATGTAACAGCTGCATGGTGTGCAGAATAAAGCACATACAGTATACATGGATACAAATCACTTCCAGCTAACTTTTTATGATATGCCTCTAAACCGTGTTTGTGTCTAAATTTGTAATTAGTGTATTGAACAGATGGAGTAAGCTGAAATACTGAAGTGCCCATAAAATGATTCGTGCCACCTCATGCTTGCACACTGGAATATAATCTGCTCACTAGAGCTTTGCCTTGATGGAGAATGCCCCTCATGTGCACAGGAGAGAGGCAAAGGGAGGCATGTTTTATAGCCCTGGTCTCTATTAAGAGCCAGGCAGAAGGAGGCAACTGCTTTATTGATCAACTTTAAATGACAAAGTGTTATATAATCATAATGCTAAGCACTCAGAAACAAACCAAATTTAAATGTTTCCCAAAAAGGCTCAAAAAATTTTGACAGCTGTGAACATTGTCACATCAAAATATCTGTGCCTTTTATTCAGTTTCTCAACAATGACTCTGGACCCCTCTGATGCCTCTGGATGATATTTCAAAGAAGCGGCTACTTAGTAACTGCAGAGAGGCTGAGGTCCATTGTGACAGATATCCAAAAATGTATTGTCACTTTAATTAGTGACAAGAACATGACGAACCAATCACTCTGTGTCCAAGTGAAAGCACAGATGTGATTATGGAGGTCTGGTCTCTCTTGTTGGTTACGACACTGAAGGATTCATTTGCTATCGGCACTCCACACTTCAGTTTTCCCATCTTTATACTGGGGTATACTGGACTATAAGAATTTGAAAATTTTGCCCATTAGCCTTGTTCTGACTCAGGTGCAGGTTGTCAGGAGAGTTGGAAACACGGCAGACAGCAGAGTTCAGCTGAATATCTGAAAAGGGAAGGCAATTTCTACATGTGTCATTGTGTAACCCCAGCTAGCAACCAAGCACCAGACAGCCTTTCATTCACATCCCCCCAGAGTGGGATGAGGCAGAGAATCAGAAGGGTAAAAGTAAGACAATTTGGGGGTTGAGATAAGAACAGTTTAATAATTTAATAAAACCTTAAAATAAAATAAAATGAAATAAAATTGGGTGTAAAAGAGGAAAGGAGAGAGGAAGGAGTAGGGCAATGTAGATAGTGAATATTAAACAGCCTTTTTTCCCAGACTTGAAACAGATACATAAAATAATGGAAGATTCCTAGCAGAAAGTAAGACCACTTAACACATTGTAAAGAAAAATTGTTTTTCTAAGAAAAATAGCATAACAGATGGCAAACTGTGTGTGCTATAGTTTGTTCAAAAGTAATAAAAAAATAAGTACGATGAAATAGACAACATAAAACAAGAAAAGAAACAACTTCTATTAGAAGAAAAGGATAATTGGGATACTTAAGGTGCTGAAAAATATAAAATGAGTAGAAAGATCAAGTTTATTGAGAATAAAACGAGTTAGAATGGAGTCCTTCACAAGAATTATAAAGGAACTAGCCTCTCAGCAAGAAAACTAGAATATACTGTAAGTATTTCATATACATTGGTATTAGGCATTTTTTTCCACATGAAATACAGGATACATAGAAAGATATGCTTAAAATACATTATGACAATTTAGATGGAAAGATTTTTTTCCATGACACATTAAGCAATGCAAAATGAAGGTCTATTTAAAACTGCTGGCCATTATTGCTTCAATAAATAACAAATCAACAATTTGCCAACAACTTCAGCATTCACAAAGCTAATGCACAATTCATAGGCCAGCTGATGCACGAATCTCTATGTGCTTGAATTTTGAGAGATATATTTACATGCCAAAGAATGTATTCTCTGCAGCTGACAAGAACCAAATGCCGAAGTTATGCAAAAGCTTAGAAGGATTCAGGAAAACATCAGACCAGAGAGAGATCATTAGAACACTTAGAAAAAAAAAATAGGTTCAAAGGACCATGTCTCACTTTTCAAGCCCTTACCAAAGGGATGAGAGACACAGTGTCCCTGCGCTCCACATTTTTTAACTCAGGATTTATTACAACCTCCCCCTCTGCGGGTCATGACAATGGTCACTGGCAGCAACAGCACCATACCTTGGCTGCATTAATTTGGTAGGACAGCAGCTTTGACATTCACATCCCTCTACAGGGACCAAGGCCAGGTGGGTCACAGAACCCCAGCCCTGCTCTGATCTCGTGCAGATGTCTCTGCTGGACTTTTTAAGAAGAGTGGACACTGTATAAAGATAGATCCAGGAATCTGCATCCCCTCTGGAATGACCCAAGAGATTGATTTAGAGAGAGCACAGATGGCAAAATATAGATAGGCCCCTTTCCTACTGATCTTCTGCTGAAACTCTATTTTAAGGAGTGATTTATCCTTTTACTTTTGCTTGAGATACACTATGATCTTCATGAGATAATGAAAAAAGGAATATTTAGCTTTGGCTTATTCAGACACCACTTAATATGTTGAGGGTTTGTTGTGTTTTTGGGTTTTTTTCACTATTATTATGACTCAAGATGTAATTTTTAAAGTAGTATGTAATAGAGGAAAGGGACACACAGAGTAAATTAAGGATATTTATTGTATGCTTAGATGGTACAATGACAGTATCTACACTTATAGAAGACATTAAAAAGAAATATTAAGAGCTCCCTCTTAAGAAATACTTTTATTGCTAGCAATTTCTGCATAGATGGGACTGGAGTGGCACAAGCATGTTTTAATCTGAATCTCTTTACACATTTTTTAACAGTGTGTCATAATATAAGCATTAAGAAAGTGAAAATTTTTTTCTTCTTGATTGAAAGTTATGGGCCTTTGCTTCCCCCAAGCCTGTATTTAAAAACATGACACATTAGTTATTAATAGCATCATAGATCCATATAATCATTTAAGTTGGAAAAGACCTTTCAGACTATTGAGTCCAATGGTTAACCCACTATTGCCAAGTCCACCACTAAACTGTGTCCCTCAGTGCCCCATTTACATGTTCCTTAAATGCCTCTAGGGACGATATGTCCACCACTTCCCTGGGCAGCCTGCACCAATGTTTGACAACCCTTACACAAACAAATATTTTTTCTAATATCCAATCTAAACTTCTCCTTGTGCATCCTGTGGCCATTTCCACTGGTCCTGTCACTTGTTACCTGGGAGAAGAGGCCAACCCCTGCATTGCTATGACCACCTTTCAGGTAGTTGTAGGGGGTGATAAGGTTCCCTCTGAGCCTCCTTTTCTCCAGGCTAAACAACCCCAGCTCTTTCAGCTGCTCCTTATCAGACCTGTGTTCCAGAACCTTCAGCATTGCCCTTCTGTGGACACATTCCAGCATCTCAGTGTGTTTCTTGTCATGAGGGGCCCAAAATTGAACACAGGATTGAATGTGCAAGACTCTCCCCAGTACTGCGATCAGAATGATAGACCTGTAGTTCCCCAGATCCTCCTTCTGACCCTTCTTGTAGATGAGTGTTACAATGGCTAGTCTTCTGTCAGCTGGAACCTCCCTGGCTAGCAAGGACTGCTGGTAAATAACAGGAAGTGGCTCAGTGAGCACTTCCACCAGCTCACTCAGTACTCTTGGGTGAATCCCATCCAGTCCCATAGGCTTGCGTGTGTCTAACTGGTATAACAGGTCACTGTCCATCTTTCCTTGGATTACAGGAGTCTCATTCTGCTCCCTGTCTCTGTCTTCCAGCTCAGGGTACTTGATACTCTGAGAAACGGTCTTACTATTAAATACTGAACTAAAGAAAACATTAAGTACCTCAGCCTTTTCCTCTTCCATTGTCACTACATTTCCACTTGCATCCAGGAAAAAAATGTAGAGTATCTAGCCCTCATTTTGCTGCTGATATATTTACAAAAGGATTTTATTGTCTTTTATGGAAATATCATGATTAAAGTCTAGTTGGGCTTTGACCCCTCTAATTTTCTCCCTGCATAACCTCATGATATCCTTAGAGCCCTCCTGAGTTGATTGCCCCTTCTTCCAAAGGTCATAAACTCCTTTTTACCCTGAGTCCCAGTCAAAGCTCTCTGTTCAGCCAGGCCAATCTTCTTCCCCTTCCATCTTTTGACACATGTGGCCAGCCTGCTCCTGCACCTTTAAGACTTCCTTTTTGAGAAATATCTAGTGTTCCTGGGCTCCTTTGCCCTTCAGGACTGCCTCCCAAGCCATTCTCTCAATCAGCCTCCTAAACAAGCCAAAGCCTTCCCTTCTAAAATCCAGGGTGTCAGTACTGCTGAACCCACTCCTTACTTCCACAAGAATCAAAAACTCTACCATTCAGTGATTGCATATGTTCAAATTAATTTGGTTTTGGGGTAAGGAAAAAAATAAAAAGCCACCTGCTGCCTGTGACACACCAGAATACAGGAAAAATAAGAGATTCTAAAGACCAAAATGGTAATGTCACTGATGATATGCTGGATAAGTGCATACAGAAGAGAGGAAAAAGCAGTCCCTGCGATACATGATTTAATCTGATCAACTCTAACCACTGCTTACTGAACTACAACCTCTGTATAGCCATGATTGGCAAAAAATGACTGGTTTTAAACAAATTTGGTGAAAAAGTAATAGGTCAGTCCTAGAGTAGCAATTGGTTACTCAGGAATCAGTTGGTTTAGGTGCAAGTTACTGCTTCTGTTAGGAAACACATGCAGTCAGGGTCACCTGTATGAGGTAATTGTCCACTTCTACTCTTTTCTTCCACTCTTTCCTCAATCAAAACACCCTTGACTTTAGACAGAGTCCTATTAAAAACTATTTGTGGGCAGAAAATGGTCTTGATTTGGATGAGCTACTGTTGTGTATTGTTGAGAAAATCCTCTGATAATTCTCAGGTCTGAATATTTCCAATATCAAGAAAATAGCTGGAGTTTAAAAAGACTTTTGTCATCAAATATGTATAACCTATATAGTCAGAGCCAGTTTTTTGACAACTGATGAGAATCAAAGTTCTGATTTTCATCACAATTACCTGTATCTTAGTTATAGGGTTATTTGCCATTCACGGGGTAATGAGTTAAACAATTTCTCAGAGATACCATTAAGACTCACATTACTATGCAGAAAGCATAATTTGATTGACACTGCCAAAACTTGTGTTTTACAGCACTAGTTAATCTGTTCTGTGCTGCACCTACATCAAACAACATCTTTAATAGCTCATAAATTATAAATGTTGAAAAAAGAAACATGAAGGCAGAGCAGGAAATGCAGTTAGTTACCACCACCTTGGTAAACAGTAGTAGATAACAGCATGTTAACTATATTTCCAGACAGAAGGCTTCGGGGATCAAACAAAGAAGTGGGACTGGTATCCATTTATGTATTTTAGAGATTTGTTTCTTCTACATTGAATATTCATTTTTTTTCTTAAATTATCCCTGTTTCAAATCAATATTAAAAGTCTTCTAATATTTTTTAAAATAAGAGCAGTAACAATCAATTTGTTTCAAGACAGCAGGCACAAGAGTTAATATGGATAGGTTTTCAGGGCAAAACCCAAGAATTCACACCCATAAGTCACATTGATTATTATAGTCTTAGTAGGTTAATTGTACTGCCATTTTGGTTTGCCTTCTGTGGTATTATCAATGGAAAGTAGTATGCAAGATGTACTGCTCAGCAAATAAACAAGCAAAAATTTCAGAAGGATAATAAGAGAAGCAAGAGCTAGGGTTTTCTTGAGAGTTTGGGTTGATTTTTTTAAGGGAAGGAGGGATTAGAAATAGGTTCTTCTAAAGTAATTAATTGAAAATGATGCACTGTACCTTACCATCCAACAACTTTGCACTCATAGCCATGCTGCAATACTCAACAGCATTTACTTTTTTTTTTCTTTATTTTTTTTAACCACTGCAGTATTTCTTGAGGTTCCAACGCCCTAATATATTCCAGGATAAATGTCAGGGGTTTTGGATGGCTGAACACACACAGCAGAACAGTTTTTATGATCTTCTTTTAAACCCAGGTTCACTTGCTCAGAAGTTTGGTCAGTGTGTGTGCCAGGGAAGAGACTCCCAATTATGGCACTTTGATGCCATACGAGGGATGATACCAGAGTTACTCAGTTACCCTGACAAGGGAAAGAAATAAAATTGGGGTTTTTTTTCCAGCAATGTTCCACATATTCTGTAGGAAGGCATGGAAATCATATAGTCTATGCAGTCCATTTTCTTTCATTATAATTTGTATTTGGGATCAGGGTATCCCAATTTAATTATTTATGCAAAAATTGCAATTAGAAAGAAAGGAAAGCAGAAACCTCTATACTTGTAAACACAACACTGCAACTGCAAGAGCACACGAAAAACAATTGCACAAGTAGCTGGCTCCTTTGGACTCATTTCTGTAACATTCAGGGAGATTTTGAGTTGTTAATGAAAGACAAGATAAGATACCTACATATAAATCAGTATTTTAAATAGTTTGTTGCACTGCGAATATGACACATAGCAGTGACTAAGACTTTAAAAAGCAACAGTTTCTAAAGAGAGATTTAGTTTGCTTAAACGAGCAACTTAACAAAACCAAATAATTGTATATCAAGTTTTTCATGTCAATCTTAACAGATCACTTCTTAGTTTAAGGAATTATCTCCAGATAAGTTCAATTTAACAAGCCAATTTTTCAATGTTCAGTTAGGACCCCTCCTTCCCCTCTTACACTCAGCAATTGTTTCATTGATTGTATAAGACAGTTCTTGCCCTTGAAGCAATAGGTTCTTGGATTCTTTTGAAGTAAAGATAAGCATGTATAATACCACAAGAATAATTCTGCTAATGCTATGCCCTGTGATTCAACCTTTCACATCTTGCAGAATTATTTAATTTACATAAACCAGGCAAACCATCTACAAAGCCTGTGAAAGAAATAAGCCAAGAGTTAATTTTGTTCAGTACCCGGAGATTGTTAAACAATATTTTTTTAGTTATTTTGATAAAACTTTATGTGACAGTAGTCCTTGAAATGTATCTGCAATACCCTTCAGGAAGACATTTGTTATAAACAGGATATATTTATTATTTCTTTTTAATCCATGGGGTTCAAATAGCAAAATAATCAGCAGAAGAAAAAGTGAGGTCTTCTCCTCTTTAAAAAGAACAAATAGCTAATATGGATACAGATCTTCATTCCTACTAATATTACTTTTTGGTAATGTAAGATATTTTCAGCAAGTACAGTACACTCTTTCTCCAATCCTTTTCCAAGTAAGAAACCAAGAAAAGAAATCCCAAAATCACATTATTGCCAGTAAGCTAATCTTTTTGTGTGTGTTCTTCTACCATGATTTACTTTTACTTCATTTGTCAGAGAATTTATCTAAACATTAAAACTACATGCAAATTAAGAAATATAATTGTACATTGAACTAACAGCAGTAGGTTTATTCTACAGTTAACTGCAATAAGGTAAAAAACACAGTGCAATATTATTACTATTACTAGGGGCATGGCTCTAAAAACCATTTATGCATATCTAAATTTAATGAAGTGAGAAAAAATGCTTCTTGTGTTGGTCTAGCACCCATAAAGGGACAAAAGGGAAAGCTTCCTTAGCTGCCAAGGTAATAGCCAACTACATAATAAACATGCACTTACTGAATACACACTCCATTTAGAAGAATACTAAGTCCTGGAAACATTCAAAAATAGATCTATAAAACCAAGGTAATGTGGTTTCTCACCTAAATTTTACAAGCAATTTTTAGATTAAAGGGCATTCTGTTTACAGTTTTACCATGGTTTAGAACTAAGAAGACACAGATATTACAAGTTAATCTTACCAAATGACAGAATATTACAGTGAAATGACAGACATATGATCAGATTCATAGATGAAGAAACATATTACAAATACACACACATATATATATTTCCTGTGTAAAAACCAAGATGTACAATAAATCTGGAAAATCAAATTTGGTAATGACAACTACTGACACTGTACATACACACATTTGTACGTGTATGGTTTTTTTTTACACTTACAAAAATGGTAGATTCTTTTTTTTCAGAGTTAGTATGGCCTTACAATACAAGCTAAATTAAATTTTATCCCATAAAATAAGCATATGGAAATTATGAGCAAACACATTATCTCCCCCATTGATTCTAGAAATATCTTAAGCATTTGAGTCCTACAAAACATAACACAGGTTATAAGGTAGAAATGTATGTCCTACAGGACACTTCAAACTGATTCTCATGAACATCAAATCTAAATCTGCCTGTGCAAAGGTGTAATCACTGGCTCTCACTATGTCCCCACCATGTATCCACACTGTATCTGTGCTTTGCACCCTCCCTCCCAGCTTAGAAATTGGTGCATTAAAGATATAAAGATATGGTGTGAGGCAAACTCATTACATGTTCTTTGGTTAGAAAGAAAATCACATTCCTATCTGACCTTTACATTACACATCAAAAATACCACTGGGGCCAACAGGACACATTGTAAGGAACTCCACTCCTAACCAGTCAGTCTGTATCTGATGAGCTTCAGATCTCACCTGCATCACTGATGAATGATAATTTACCTATTTTGGATGTTGCTACTTGAATTTCTATTCAGCACAGCATCCCTCCTGACCTAGGCTAAAGATTCTTAATTGACAGTCGATAGACCACAGACTACGGAAAATCATCTATCACAGAGTATGCACATTTACAGCTTTGTTTCCCAAATCAGTCTGCAGGTAGCAATGGCCACAAACAGCACATTGGGGTGTTAGGACATAGGTAAAAGCTTCATTACTAGCAGCATAGTGTGGCACTGAACCAGTTGTAGAGGTAAAGAATGTCCATCTCGGAAATTCCCGAGACTACAGAGGATGAAGTCACAGCTGAGCTAATCTAATGTTGGAAAGCTGAAAAGGAGTTTGGATCAGATGACCCCCAGACGACTCTTCCACCTTCTGTGGTTCTCTGAAAACTATGTGATGACAATATTCTTGATCTATTTAGACAGACTAAAAACACAGGAATAAGCTTGGCAGGTTATATACTTCTACCACTGGACTTATTATTCTGCTGATTGAAAGGGACATTATTAATGAATTTACAGCTCCTGTAATGTTGTCATTAGCAATCAATTCACAGTACAGTAAGAACAATGACAAGACTGCCATTCTGCACTCCTGAGAGAAGCTCTAAGTTGAAAGGTGGGAAATAAGAGAATAAGGCCTTTACTCATCACATACATCTCTACCTAATGTGTAAATACCTTAAGTCATGTGTCCAGTCCTTCCAGACTTGGAGGTGTCTTGTGACTGGCTTCTTCCATTGTCAAGTATCCGAGATCTAATTGTTCTCTGTGGTGAATGATAGCACAATTGATTTCATACGGATGGTGCACTTTCAAACATATTTAGTAGTTTCACTTATAGCAACACCCTTATGTCCAGTGGTCCATTTGAATTCAGCCAGCTTGTATATCAGTGTTGTAGTTCAACTTTTGGGGGAATTTTTCCCACTGACACATAGCCAGGCATGGGGAAGGCAAGTCTCTGCTAGGGAGAGATAAGCAAGCATCAAGAGTTCATTGTTTCTAGCTCTGGTTCTTTTCTACTGAAAAGATAATAGCTTCTTTGCAAAGATGGGATTTTCCTTTCTTTCTTTTGCCTATGCCCTGAGGTGGTGGGGGAAACCCAATTCTTTCCCTGGGTGGCTTTGGCTGAGACACCAGCAAAAGGGGGGAGGGAAAAGGGAAATTAAAAAAAAAAAAAGAGGGAGGGAGTGAGGAAGGGAGGAAGGGAGGGAGCTGGCTAGTTCTGTAATTTTTCTTTTCTTTTCTTGGGGGGTGCTTCACCTTTCTTTTGGTCTGGGACCGGGACTGCTGGGCCATGCAGACATGCTTTTGCAGGAGCTGTGCCATGTCACTTTGGATTGGTTGTGCCCAGCTCAGCACAACAGTGTCTTATTGACAACCCCACCTGTGCTTGCTGCTGACAGGAGGGTCCCAGCTCTTCCCCTTGCTGACTTGCACCTTGGTGGCTGCCTGTGCCGAAAACAGCACCCGCAGTGTGAGTTCATGGGCACCCCCGAGGGGAGGACCACCCTCTTCTACCTTTTTTTCCCCACGCAGACACCACCTGGGAGACGTTCCAAGCCCGCATCAGTCCAACCCGGCCCCTGCCCTCATGCTGCCTTCCACAGCATTGGAGCTGCTGCCACCGGAGCCCAGAAGTGCCCTGTCCCGACCACCAGTGCGTCCCTGCAGCCATTGCCCTCTTGGCCCCCAGGATCACCCCCTGCTCTTTGTGGCTATAACTGCACTGAAGGACAAAGTAGGACACGATTGTTTAAAAGTTTTGGTTACAGTGTTGTTGTTTGGTTTTTTTTGTTCTATATATTTGAAGTAAAGAACTATTATCCTCTTTTCCACATTTTTTTGCCTGAATCCTCTTAATTTCCAAGGTTGTGGTGGCTCAAGGAGGGGGAGTTTCTTTTTCTAGTCTGGGAAGATTCCTCACCTTCTTTGACAGACACCTTGTTTTTCTCTTTAAAACTGAGACAACCAGTTACGATGGAAACTGGATGCTCCAGCTCTCTTGTACAAGCATTAAAGTGGCACAGAAATGTATGAGGAAGGACTGATCTTACAACATCATGATATATGCAGCAAATGCTCAAACTATAATGACCACCTGAAGATGGAAGAGGAGAATGACCATTTGCCCAGCTAAAATGCTGAAAGAGTTTTTTAAAAACCTTAGTTTCTGGATGCTGTTGTGTAAGTTGCAGAACAGATTTTGTCTTTTTAGAATCGTTATAAATGTCAGACTGCAAACGGCTATAACATCAGTGGACATTTAGGCCAGTTCTGGTATCTGTTCTCCTGAGAGAATAGTTACCTTCCCAGAGGAAGTCTATAAAGATGTTAATGTTAAGCAAATTGATTTTGTTTGTGCTAAGTATTTCAACAGTGTTAAAACATTAAATCAAACCAAGAAACTATGTATAGCTTATCTTTTCAATTGCTCCTGGATTTTACTGTTCAAGATCTTGAGATAGGTGTCTTTTCATACCTTCAACCTACATAAACATAGCTTTACTTCTCTTTTCTGTCATCAGAATACATAGAAAAACTATTAAGTTTCCATTTACATCACTTTTTAGTGGCATGTCATTAAGATTGTTATCCTAAGCTGCAAATAGATATCTAAAGTATTCATTAGATCTCATCAGGCCATTAGAAAAAGGTGAATTTTTCCTCCTTAAACTGTTTTTAAAAATATTTGTGACTTGTAGTATTTTCTCTTTACTGTACAAAACACTTAAATTTCTGTTCAAAATGCATGCTGTTCTACATTATCAACATTGATGTATTTGCTTCTGACAAATATTATCTGTCAAAGGTGTAGCATTAAAAAGTTACCTTTTAACATGGCATTACAACTCAGATGAAGAAGATTAAAGAGATTGACTTTTGAAAGATTCTATTACTTGTCAGTATTTGTGAATCAGTAATTTGCCCCAGTATCATCTGCAATCACCTATTACCTAACTTCTTCATTTTACAGCTAACAAATCCTCCAATGTTTACACATGAAGTAATGCTGCAGAAACTACATTGATTTTCAGTCCACAGCATTTTTACTAGAAACAAGAACATATACTTCATTTGCCTTTCTTTGCTGCCCCATCTACCTCCCTTGGGGTTTCTTAGGTAAGGGGGACTTTGAAAGAGAACATTTGTCCTAGCCAGCTGGAGCCAAGAAAGTGCCTTAAACCATGCACATTAAATGACATAATGCTCCATTCTATGTGATCTCTCCAGCAAATAGTACAGATAACACTCTTTTCCACTATGCCACAGTCTGCACATTTTTCTATGCACATAGGCTTCCTACTGCTTCAAACAGTATCAGGAGGCGAGTAAAACAGATTGCAAGAGACATTTGAGGCAAAATACAATGTGGCTGAGCAAGCCTCCGATGCTTCTCTAAGTTTCCTACAAAAGGAAGGACTTAAATCTTGAGTAGATAAATCTTGGACAGGATAAATTCTCAGGAGTTTAACTTAAATTACTCTTAAAATCTCCAAGTTGAAAAAAATAAGATTTTTCCTTAATGACATGCTTCTCTTGTGTGGCAAGGAAAGGTATATTGCACAACACATACATCAGATCACTCATCACAAGTAGACTAAGATCTGGGGAGCTAAAGGCACTGGCATACTGTATTGATAAAGAAAAAACATTCGGGAGAACATAATTATAGGTACACATCTCTGTGAATTGAAATCTTAATAAAACATGCTATTCAAAAAAACACTAAGAATGTAGAATGGTTACACTTTGATATGCATTTCTGTTTTACTTCAGCCATATTTTAATATAGGAAACTAAGTATTTCATCTGGGTTACCTTCTGTAATTACAGAACTAATGATAATAATTGCTCTTTTTAAATGAATGGGACACCTTACACAGAAAGCCACTATTGCAAATAATAGACACTGAAGAAACTGAACCAAATATAACAGATACCCACTTCATTGCCTTTTTCATATAAAGATGCTGTGTCTGGAAAGGCACTAATATACATGCTGCTATTGCTTGAAATTTGGGTCTCTGTGTCTGCAGTTGACAACAATGATGTTGCAGGCATAAAGAACAAACTTTGGAGTGCTGCTGAGAGTAACTAATCTAGGTTCTGGATACGACATTAAAACATGGCTTCCCTAGACATTTCCTCAAATGATATAATGGATCATTTATTACAATTAAAATTTTCGCCTAGAACGGCACTTCAGCACCTTGCTCCAAACCCCAATTTCCTAGCAATGTCAGTAGGCCACAGAGGCCTGCCCCTGTTTGCTTACAATCTAAACATAAAACAACACAGATGCAAGTAGTTGAGGAATTGTCATATCACTAAGACAATATCAGTCAGCATAATAGCAAACAGAATAGCATTTATAAAATAATTATTTTTCAATGTTAGCTTAGAATTTTGGACTGGTGCTACAGGCTTTGCACCATTTCTTTTCCTTCAAATGGACCTCTGTGCTATTACTATAACTCAACAGCGTTTATGAAGTGCATTTTGCCCTTAAACCCAAATTGAACATTAGCATTTTGTAACATTACCACTTATATGTTCTTGTATGAAGTGAAGCCAAAGTAGGTTCAAGGGATGAGGGAATCCAGCTCATAAAATGTTAATTATTGCTCCTATAAAACGTTGATTAACTCAGGTCTAAAATGCCAACAAAAATACGAGTATCATCTTCATCATGTACTTGGAAATACTGGCTGTCTGTATGACCTGCAAAGAAAAGGAGATATTTACAAAACAGAAAATCAAACAGGATTTTACAAGTTATAAAAATGAAAACTACATTTTCTGACTTAGAACCATGTACTTGACAAAAGTAAATCTCAGAATACTGAGAAAGCAGGCTTCATCTCTGTTCTCCTGAACAAGTTGCTGAGCAGTAACTGCAGTAACTGCACATGACCCAGAAACATTATTCCAATGAAGCTCATAATTTCAGAGCAGATCTCTCAGTAGCCATTCAAGAATCAACCTGGCATGCAGACTCCTGTTTGTTAGTTTCCTATTGCTCAGTTAGCCAGCTTTTCCTTTAGTTTCACTTTTCCTGTTGATATTTTCCATGATATGAACAGTGGCATGACCCACAGGGTGCCAAGGCACTCTAGTGATTAATCCTTGCAACTCCTTTAGTCCATGAATGGTGTGAGAATTTGTGACAGATGCACGTGAGCCCTTGCTGTACTTTCATTCAGATTGCCTAAGGAGCAACAAATTTCATGCCCTGTGGTGAACCTGTGAGCTGGAAAGCTCCTGGCTCATGTTAAAGGGAGTAAAGAGGTCCCAGAAAAATATTTTGAAACATGACTTTGAAGCCCTAAAAATGCAAGATAACCAAAGAACAAAACAAGACAGCAGAGCTAAAATAAAGACATCTATCTTGTCTATAATACTGACTAGTGGCCAACTACTTCACTCTATAAATATTCTCATCAGGATGAGCCCAATTTTGAGCTCTCCCTAAACTGCAGCTCTGCTGCATGCCAGTGACTTTCCCCTTGAGTGGGGACAACTCTCAAGGTTTGAGATCCCTCACTTGAAACTGAGACCCCTCGTTGCCCAAGGTGGGAAGATTCCTTTACTCACAGCAGATCCTTGGTAAGTGACTGATAACATGCTGAATTCATACTCATGAAACTTTACTAATTCATGTAGCTACTCTATTACTTACCATAAACTTTGTATAGATACTTCCATGAGATATAAACCATTGTCCATGTCTGAGACTAAGATTGGACCTAGCTGCATGTAGCCTGCCTAAGGAATTTAGAAAGCAATGGAATCCACTTTGAGCCTCATGACTAAGCAAATGATCTTCCTTATCCTTTGCATCTCTGATCTCTGTATGAAACTTCACTCTGATTCAATTTCCTTTCTGTGTTTCATCCACGCAGTAATTAATAAGGTGAACCTTGCTGTCAGACTTAATTGAACCTTGGTAAAACATTAATAAACTTTGCTGAATTCCATTGAATGTATTGAACTCTCTCAAATCATTATTTTTCCTCAATAAAACATATTGCTGCATCTCTCTTTTGGGTGATGTGCTCTTCCACAACAAATTGACATCATCAGCAGTATGATAAGTAGTATCACAGATTATTTACAGAGGCATGATAAAAACCTGAGTCCCAACTTCTGAAAAGGATGTGCTTGTGATAATTGTTGTGATTGGGAAGCTGTGGAAGAACAGCTAAAGGTGGCCAGGGGGTGTATAAAGATTGGAAAAGGGAAAGAAATTATTTGCAAAATGCTAAGTATCTGTTTAGATGCTGCTTATCAGGATAGGAAGAAGAAGAATAAAAAGGAGCAAGACCTAAAAGAAGAAATAGAAAAGTGGCTGAGTTAACACTGTATTTGAAAATTGAACAGCTGCAGAAAAAAATACAGGAAGAAATGTAGAAAGAACAAAGGTTAGAACAAAAGGTCAAGATTATGCTTATGTAGGCTCCCCATCTACCTGGCACTGTGCAGCTTAGGAAATCATTAATATTCCCTGAACAGTGGGATAGGGAAATATAGGGTGATGTTTATGCTAGCAAACAGGTGAAGATGATTCTTTGTTTCCCAAAGCCAGACCCATCATTAAAAGAGAACAGTCTGAAGCACCTCAGGGTGGTGCTCTGAGATATATTGTGTGAGTGACTCTGTGGAATTTGTTGCAATTGGCAAATTTGCAAGAAAAGTACAAGAGAAAAGTGATGGGTGGCTGGACAGGAAAGTTTCCTCAGCAGAGTCTTACTGAGAGTAGCGCACTCAAACCTAGGTATGCACAGTGCAGTAATCAAGCCAATCCACAGGAGATGGTAACCTCTGCCTTAACATGTGTAGTGAAGCCCAACATATTCAGAATTCACCAGTAGGACAGCAAGAATGAAGCCATCCAGCTGACCATGCCCATCAACCTTATGTTTTGCCTAAGTGTTAGTAGTCCATATCCAGGAATCTGGACATGGGTTTGAGACACTAACACTTTCATTATAGATGGAGGAGCTGCCCTCCAATAGGATCATGATACTGCTGAAGCACTGTAGTAATCTTCTTTTAAACAACTGCACGCATGTAAGAATACCACGTAAACCCAACAAGAGACATCAATGTCCAATGGGAATGGAGCTATTTGGATTCATTGTGGGATGCTGAGCGCTGATTAACTATCAAGATCATGGTTTATGTACCACAGTGGGCACTAGGCAGTTTAACATTTCCCTGGTCCCCACCAACACTACTACGCTAATATCTACACCTCCTGCCTATCAATCTACTGCCTTATTATTTCCAGAATCAACCAAATCTTATCCTCATGAATTACTGAAATTAGAGCTTACACTATTAAATACACAGGCCAACAGGGAGGGTTGTTTAATTCACCATGATCCCTCAAATGAGTAAAACTGGCAACACAGATCAATATCTCAGTAATTAAACCTACTTGTTCACTACTTTTACTTTATGTCCCATGCAGAATGGTTAGAGTAGTTGCATGAATGTGCCCACACCTCTCCAAAATAATGAAGAAGAGTTATGACTTGTATCTTAGGAACAGAATTAGGAGTATTAAACAGCATTAATGTTGACGTTTTAGGAAACAAGTAAGTTCTGCAACAAGTAATTTACGTAAGTTAGAACATCCATTACATGGTTCCCTATTGCATTGGGAATTAACCAATGGTTCTTATCTGATGTATTATCTCAGTGGAAAGGGGACCACCAACTAATTGAGAACACACTAGGTGCAGCTCAAGTTCATGTGTCTCTCACTCTTAGCTGTACTCAGGATCAGCTGTGGGTACAATCTACTATGGCAGCAATTGTAAGAGAAGGTGAAGAGGGCACCTTACCCACTGAAATTCAAAAGGTGATCTGGGAAAATGCAACAAAATGTGAAAGGCAATTCCAATGCTGATGGTGTCTATTCAGTTTTACCTATGACCCTACTGATAGAGAATCCACATCTTTTAGTATAACACTATCCAATACTTTGGTATATATTGTATATCACATCACTGAGCTGAAATTAAATCATAATGGAACTGTACTCCATACAATGAACACGGAGTATAGGCTCAACCAAAGGGAAACAAACAGCAGATTGTTGATGTTGATATATGTGTTGTGTGGGAACAACAAGGATTTGTGAAAGCAATGCCATTACAGCCCAAGACATTTGTCTTGACACTGAACAAAGTATTTGCCATTTTGAGATACATCCTTACAGAACCTCTGAAACTGTACTGCTGTATATTGGAAATGGATGTGTTTGTTATGAGAACCCACTGTGATTTTATATTTCTAAGCAATATCACTGTAGATAGAAGTAATCACTCAAATATTTGTAGGTTTAATTTTACTGAAATTATGGCCTGTGACTATTTAGCTCCAGAGTTCTCAGCAATTTTTACAATCTTGCTACACATTGTATCAAGATCTACTACCTATCTCCACTGGAAAAAAATCTTACCTTATTATAAAGCTACTACGGCATGATAATCCCTACTAGTTGCAGAAAAAAAGTTCAAGAAAATGGACAAATAATCCTGATTATTGCTCATCGTGATGCAAAATAAATACATCATCTTCTGAAAAGAGTGAAAAGGATGTAAAACATAATTGGTGGGAAACCTTATTCAGATGGTCACTAACAGCAACAAGATATTTGATTCTAATTCTTCATCCTGTTTTGATTTTGTTAGCTCTAAGAGTAAGATGCTTTTTACTCTACAATCTTTCCATGTAAAATTTTGGTATACTTGACAAAGCAAATACTCCTTGATCATCAAACGAAATCACTCAATAATGTACAAAAATAATATAAAATTCCTAGTAATATTTTACACTAAAAGCTTCTTTCTTACTATGGATCCTCATGAGGCCCAACAGGATATATCAAGTGTTTATAACATAGAGGGAAGAGGTGACCCTATGGCATGAAGGAAATTGACTGCATTAGAGGATGGAGTGTGACAGATACATTTTCCCTTTGCTGCTCATTCTAACTCAATCTTCCTTTCTATTTCTTCCATGCAGTAATTGGTAAGGTGAACCTTGCCATCAAACTTATTGAACCTTGGTAAACCACTGTTAATCTTAGTTAAATTCCATTGATTTTATTCAACTCGGCCAAATTATTATTTGCCTCAATAAAATATATTGCTTCTTCTCTCTTTTGGGTGAGGTGCCTTTCACTCATCTGCAACAGAGTTGTAAGACACCAACATAACAGACCATGAGCTAGCAAACAAATAAGATGCTGGAATTTTCAGGTAGGCTCAGCCCTGGCAGTAGCAGATGAAGAGTCAGACAACTTCCAAGAGAAGTGATGCATCAACTTTGCATCCTGGGCATCGGAAATTAAGTGGTGCTTTTCTAATTACTTGAATGAGGGCAAAAAAAGAGCACTAGGAAGAAAAAAATAACCAAGTGGCTCAACAGAGGATGTTTTCTTCTTCTTGGCTTTTTTTTTTTAAATAATGAAAATGATAAAAATAAAAATAATTTAAAAAGGAACAGGGGAGGAAAAAAAAAAAAAAAGAAAAGAAATCATGTATAAAAGATACCAAAGAAATTAAGTTTGAAAAAAGTAAAAAATAATATTTGTCAAAATAAATCAAGTTTGCAGCATATTTCAGTGAAACATATACACTCACACTGCTTCTATAAGGTCAGGGGAAATAAGTTTCATTCGTTATTTCAGGCTGATAAAAGGGTAACAATGGAAAATATCTGACTCATATCACTTAAAGAAAAAAACATTATGATAATCAGTTGTACTAATAGCATCCCTACAAAATGCTTTAACTTTCAATAAATGCTCTTATTTCAAGCGGAGCTCCTGAAAGGGTTTTCTAAACCAAAAAGTAATCACAAAAATGCCTCTTATTCAAGTGAAACAAAAGATCATCTGTATAAAGTGCTGCAAAATGTAATTAATATCTGGTTCTTGCTCTTTACTCAGTCTTTTTTTCCCCATTTCATTCTGATTAATTTTTAAGAAGACACTGATTTGAAAAACTGAAAAGCATTCTCTCACAGCATGTAGAAATAACTTCCATTCTCTTCATGACAGCACCAGCCAGAGATGTTGACACCCTGAATATGTCATCAAATATCAAGGGAAATAGCTAGTAGACATGTTGTAGGGAAAACATATTTGTTGCTACTTTTCCATGGCTTGTCCATTGGGCACTTAGAAGTGGTTCTGTATCACACCTTCCTGTTTAAAAGCAAAACTATTTCCTGATTTCACTGGTGATGATGTGGCTACCACTGTCTCACAAATTTCCTAAGAGTGGGCAGATGAATCACTTAAAACATCAGTCTTCTTAGTAAAGGAAAGAGAGGTCTAGTAGTCATCATTTCTCCTTGCTAAAGAAGAATTAACTGCCTGCATGTGTCAGACAAAAGAGGTAGATAGAAAATTTCGCTTTCTATTTGTCAGTCTAATAAATTTCATATGGAATTAATAATATTTTAAAATATGATTATTGGTGTTTGCCACTCTTTTTCAGGTCGCATACTTCAGCCTGACAAGTTTCCTTGTGTTTGGTTTTGAATGGAAGCATGCATTCAAATTCATAATGGTTTACCTGCACAGAATAACAATTACTTAAAACATTAATGATGAGACACCCTGCAGATTGAAACATGTATGTCTTTATACTTTACCTCCTGTGTACAACCTTTGAAAATACAAACTTCCTTTGGGAAAGATAAGCCGATGTTTAGTTATATACATATTCACACACATTCAGAGCACTGCAAATGCACACAGTGCTAAGAAAGCAGTCTCAAGAGAAGCACTTTCTTCAAAGTCAGGCTGCACTCAAACAGCATACTATCTGCTCAAGGAAAACTAGATCTTATACTGATTGGGGAAAGAAAGGAACAGGTATCATTAGAGAGCAAGACTAGCAGAGTATCTATCAAAGTAGAGATAGAGACTAGTGCAGAGCTACATATAGTCTGATTGATTGTGAAGCAGCAGCTTGGACTAGACAGTGAAGGATGGGGATAGAGATAGGGACAACAGGAGGGAAAGCAGAAGAAAAGAAGAACTAACAGCTAGTCTTTGACCGAATGAATGGAGTGGAAGAAAACAGAATATAGTGAGGAAACAAGGAGTGGCCACAAAGGAGAGCCAGACAGAATACCAGTTTGAAACTTTGGATTAAAGGATGAATTTCAAAGGTCTCTTTCACTTATAGGAAAATATCCAACTTAATGCTGGCAATTTCTTCCCATGTAAATGATTTCTTTTGAGACAATAATCATTGTTAGTTATGCATTACAAAATATAATTGTTGAAACATAAAACTTTCAGCCCATTATAGTTATGTGTGTTTTGTCATGATTTTAAATGGGAAAATGAAACACTACTATGCTGACTGACTTTGAATTATAATGCCAATTAGAAAAAGCAGACAGCTAAACTCCATTTCTATAAATGTGACTACAGGAAAGAATGAATTCTCTGCTGGTATTAAAGATAAAATTCAGAGAACTACCAGGCTGACCCAGCTAGCGTTTACTGTACACTTTATTGCACAAAGGAAAAATACTTGCAGGTTCTTCAAACCATGAACAAAATGAGCAAATCTGGGACAAATTAGCCAAGTAAATCATTAAAACGAATCATAAACTTGACTCCCATCTGCTTGCATTGCATAGACAGAAATAAAAAGAGCAACTCTGCCATGCATTTTCCTCTAGTTCCAAATAAGTCCAGAGAGTCCTATACTGAGTCAGAGAAAAACAAATGCATAGTTTTAATAAATAGTTACTGGTGTGCATTTAGCACTTTGTGGGCGCTGTGAAATGCATTCACAGCAGTACTCATTCAAGTGTTTTAATTACTGTAATATCTTCTGTAGCAGTAATCATATAGCAGCATTTTGAACTTAACCTAGAGGTACTGCCTCAGGAAAAGCCCTGATTATCTGGGCTTTGCATTTTTGTCAAAAGTCCTTGAAGGTTTACACAACATTTTTACATTACTCTTTTCTAAAAATGAAAACAAAAATAGGTAAATATGTCAATTCCTTGGAGTCTAAAGGGTAAAAAAAAATCTAAGTCACTACAGTACAACAAAGCATATGCCAGTTTCAGGCAGGGCTAATTAATGTGGAAATTTTGCACACTCAATAACTGAGTTACATACGCCTGCAAAGATCCCACCTGCTCTTAATTAAGTCAGGGACTAACTAAGCAGTGTTACTTTGAAATCAGTAAACCTGGCCAAGTTTGATCTCATGCACTGCATCCAGAATCCTTCAATCCTTCAAAATTAGGATACATGGTCTTTAATGTGTAAGCAAATCTATGGACTTACAATACTTATAAAAACTCTTCAAGTTTCTAAAGATGCAGCCTGATTGTCTTTCTCTGATCCTCTACATACAGTTGAAGCAACTTATCACTGCCAACATCTTATTTCTGAGATCTTCTCTCCTTTCTTCACTTGCTGGAAGTAGCCAAACCTTTTCACGCTTAGCTTTTTGTGTAAACTACCGGTCATATCTGAAGAAGCGTGAACTAGGAAAGAGGAGTATCACTTGTGCAGAATTTGCAAATAGCTTTTCAAAAAAGAAAATGATGGGGAAGAAAGCAGATTATTCCCCTTTGTTCTAAGACTGATCCTAGGATACAGCCTCTAACATCTGGAAGTTTAGATAGTAAGCAGATTACAAGTTTGAAGCCTTTGTTTTTTACTCCTCTCTAAATCTGTTCCCTTCCAACAAAATTGAGGAATGTTGCTGCTAGGCCAGTCAGCATGTTTGTAGCAGGAAGAATATTGCAACTTAATATATTTTAGGTAGAGGGAATTTCTCTGCAAAATCTCATTTCCTTTCCAATCTAGCCAAAAAGAGCTACTGAAATCAATACTCTTCTTCTGTTTGTTTGGGGTTTTTTGGCAGAGAGTGGGTATTTTTTGTGTGAAAAATACTATTCCATTGCTACTGATGCAGAGTCCTCTATCTAGTTATGCAGCTGTCTGGAGAAGTTTCTTTAGCCCCCAGTACTGATAAACAGCCTTCTTGATGAGCTTATCAGAGGCTTTACTGTAAAGGAGAACTTGACGATAACCACAGGGGCCAGAGCTGCACAAACCCCTTAAAGTGCAGTGGCTAAGATCAGTCAAGAGGCGTGATGTAAAGCATGGCTGCATCTCTCCCCTCCCTACAAACCACAAACTAGACTGTCATGCTTCAGACTGAAGTGGGATATTGGACAGTTTTAAAAATTACTCAGAAATAAAAAAGCATGTTCTTCTAGTTGTGTGTGCTCCAGATCAGTTATCTTGTACAGTGTAGCTGAAATACTGAAGCATAGAAGGGAAGAACAGGCAATTTTAAAAGGTGATGCAAAATCTTAAGCCCTCATATCTAAGAGGCAGCTGCAGGGAGAAGAGATCTGAGAAATCTAAGATCAAAGCAGTCAGGAGGCATAAAAAGGTCTCAAAAAGACAGACCAGAGAATTGACATAGATTTATGTGGCATCCAATGGTTAGTCACATAGCAGTCACAAGGAGGGACTATACACTTGGTCATGAAAACAGGCTTCTCAGTAAAAACAGAGAAAGCAAAACTCCTTTTTCCTTTCATTTTTGAATTATAAAGTCTCATTCAAACTCCTCATTAAATTATTGTATAATAATAAATAATAAAAAGTAACTTTTTACATAACTTTAGTAATTCCTAACATACTCCTGTGGAAGTTGTCTTTGAGGTGAGAGCAGCAAAAATTTACACATACACAGAAAAGAAATACAGAAGCATTTTTCCCACCCTGAGCTGTTTTTATCAAATACTAATATTATCAGCTTAAAACCAAGTTTCCTCTATTCATGTAATATTTGATATTTTTTCTGTAATAATTATTAGGTTTTATATACTCTTTATTTTTACAGTGCTATTTCACCAGTTGCACTTCTGAGATATCCCTATTTTTCAATTAGTTTCCTTTTTATTTTACTTATTTAATTTTAGAATTTGCAGCAGAGTATAAAACTCATTATGAGAACAGGTCACAACAATGTCCGTGAAGAAGAAATAAAATTAAATAGAAACACAGTTATATATTACATTAAACAGAGTTCATTGCTTATTCAGCAGTGCTTTGTCCTAACAACAACACTGAAAATGGTAATGTTTTCCATGTGATCAATGGAACAGACCCATAAAAGCAATTTAAGATATAAAAAGCAATATAAGATATACACCAATAGATATGAAAACAGTTGTGTACTGAAAGTTCTGGGAATAGAAACATCAAATATTAAAACACTCACTGGTATCTGCCCAACTTGCTTGGTCAGGCAATAAAAGCAATTACAGATGAATTTTTGCATTGTAAGGAAAGGGAAAAAACTCTTATTTGTGATTTTTACTTATTATTCAATAATATTCCACCATATCCCTAGTAACCAGAAGACATCTATAGACTACACAGACACAAATATTTGATATTCAAAAAGCATCAGCGAAGTTTCAAATAGGCATAATTTTGAAATGAAGCTTTACACTTTCAGAGAGTTGAAGAGACAGAACACAATGCTTTTCGTCCTTGTGTTTGATAATCCAGTTACTAGGCAGTGAGTCTAGAGTTGTGATTCCATAGGTAAAACCTCAGTCATGTCATTTTTTAACACCAGCACTCAGCTAGAAGTGTCTCATTGCTGAAATCATAAGAGCTACCAGAAAACAAGTCAGGTAGAAGAGAAAAGTGGAGCAGGGAACAAGGTGCTATAGCCAGTCTATTCACTAGGAATAAGCTCAATGCAGGAAAGGAGAATCTAGCTACAGAGTAAGATTGCTTTGTCCTTCAGATACTCTACTACTGAGCTCCTGTGGGGAGATCTTCTTACAGGAGGAAACATAGGTGTGGTTGAACTTATGGATATCTCCAAGGCCTGCTCTCTGCAAGCAGCAGAGATGTAAAATACACCAGAGCTCTCCTGGTTTATATGCACACTCAACACTCCCTTTCTTCTCCAGAGGATACTTGTCCTGAACAATACAAATATAAGCCATTCCATGCCAGATATCCCTGAGGCTTTTTCACTCCCTGGTGCTTTCACAAAGATAGCTTTTACTTTTTCTGTACAGGGAGTGCATGATTTAACACCTATCTTTAAGAGTTTCATCTATTAGATCAATGTCCTGAGTTCAAACTCCAGTGAAAAATGCTATAACAAGGGACGTGAAATTGATGAAAGCATACACGTTTTTTTTGGGTTTGCTTAATTAGGACCATATAGTTTTGCAATTTGCAGAATTGAGCTCTAGCTGATTTACAGTCCACCCCATTTTCTCACATAATTTTATTTTATTTTGGTATGCATTCATTATATCAAAAGACATTTGGATGAACAAGAAAGTGTGCATTTATTACCTACCTGTCTTTTTCTTCTGGTAATTCAAAATTTGTCAGTGCTAGGACCCTGTTTATTTTTTTCAGACATTTGCATAATTTATCAATGAAGAAATATTTTTCTTGCATGCCAAATCAAGTATTATCCTGACAGGGAATGGTCTACTTGCTTTATGTTTAAGCAATCTTCTGAAGCTTTGATATTGCTACTAATGCAAGGCACCAGATCTCACTTAACTATCCTCTGCAGATGTAATTAAGTACTTCCAAATGTTTTGCTTAATTGCATTCCTTAATGTTCTGAGTGATGTTTTGCTCTTTTCCTTCAGTTACGAATTGCATTTATAGCTTCCAGTAATCCCATTTATCATTGCAATTTGCTTAGCTTGAAATGTGCTACATTAATTAGTTCTTTTCAAGTCTTTTAAAAGAAATGTCTGGAGATCATTAATTCTATATGGGCAATTTATTATTGCTTAAGAGAATTACATATTCCAGTCTGTTGCTCCTTTTTAGGAATTTCTTTCAGTATTTCCCTGTATAAAAATTATCTAACATGATCACCTTTTATAAACCCTCCCTAGTGAGTATCATTGTAAATTTTATGGTTATAAAAGGCTCCAAGCATCCAACAGACCATTCCAAACAAACAGCATTAGGATTTTTTTTTGGTAGCTGTTAGTCTAAAATGAGTTCACAAAATTGTATATATGATAGGAATAAGCAGTTTCCATTATTTATTGGTATGTACCATGGTAATGATGAAGGTGTACCATGCAAAGCAACACAATGAGATCAGTAGTGGAATTGCTCTTTGCAAAGTTATTAATCTGGAGAAGACTGATCTTCATCTTCCTTGAAATAAAACAAAAAAACTAACCTCGCTCTCCATTCTTCCTTGTTTTCAGCATTCTGTCTTGGTATCAGAGTTTGTACTCTTTATATTCCTGCTGCAAAGGCTTGTTCACATGCTTAATTTCCAACACATTAGTTGTCACATTGAGCTTAGTGCCTTTAAGCACAGGACTAAGTCTTAGTAAGATTCACAATGTTATTAACAATGTGTTAACTCTAATCCAGGGGAATTTCTGAAGCCATCTGTTCCCCTCCTGAAGAGAAGATGAGAAGGATTGAGTATTCTAAAAGCCATTGGAAAAAAAAAACCAACTCCTGAATCTATTGACATTCATACTGGTATAATTCAAAGGAGATCTAGTAAATGGCAGAATAATGTGAATATTCAAGTTGAAAATCAAGGTGATAATTAGATATGACTACTATTACCTGTCTAAGGAAGATTAACAAAGGCATGACTTTCAGCTTTTACTGTAAATTTGAAGCATGAGGAGTTTCAATTGTCTGGGAAATTAGCAGAGTATGAACTCCTATTTCTCATAATAGAAGTGGCACATATGTATTTCTGTCTAACATGCATGTTTAGAAGCCCTTGCTCATGCTCTGTGACAGTGAATTGACTGGTTTCTGTTCTATCAGTCTGCTCCTAATGGAAAGGTTTCTCTGATTTTTGGTTGGATTTTTTTTTTATATGAAAAGAAATTAATATGGATAAAAGTAACAGTAAATACTGGTTTGTTCTTTACTTATTTTTCTTAATGTAATAACTAAAATTTTATTGTTTGCCTAGAAGTAAGGGAAAGAAATAAAGAAGCAACTGTTTAAAAAGAAAATTTCCTGGACTCTATTATCAATCCCTTTAGATATTTATTTGAAAAATAATGACATTACAGCACAAAAACTACTTTTAAATGATCCACCAGGGGATGAAGAGGTGTATTTGGGAGAAACATTATGATTCTGCTTATATACTTTAGATTTCACAGCCTAGAAGTAAGGAGGCTAAACAAAAATTCTTTATTCTCAAAGGACTTTTTGCAGATGGAATTCTATTAAAAAAAAAAAAATTAGTAGGAATTACAGGTAATCACTTCCTGTAAAACAATAATTTCTTGTGAAAAGAGGAATAATATATTATGAAAACAAGCAGATTTTGTGAAAAACATACATGTGTAATGTATCTTTGAAGTTTAGAAGTTATTTAGCAGCTTAAAATCCTTTTTAAGTCTCAGTAGTACTGTGAAGTTTGTTCATCTTCTTAAACTAATTAATAAGAAAGTCAGTAGGTATTTACTACATTTAAGAATCTTGCCCTCTTTCTTCACCTGGATAGGCAAAGGGACTATATCATACATTTTGTGGATCTAAGGGAGACTTTCTGAATTGGTCTTGGTTTTGCAATATGAGAAGTGTTGTCATGACACAATTTGAAGATGCAACACTCAGATTATACAGTTGGGGATATTAGGGATTTACTGGTTTTCACTGTATATGGCTTGGAAGAAAAGTTTGTTGGGTTTTTTTTGTGGGTTTTTTGTTGTTGTTGTTGTTGTTGTTGGTTTTTTTTTTGTGGTATTGATTATTAAAATATAAATATGAATAACAAATTCTGCTGTGACATGCACATGACCATTCAAATAAGAGCCCAAATTCTGAATTACAAAGAAAACTGTCTCCACAAACTTTTACATATCTCATTGGCTTTATAAAGAACAAAACCCCTCTATAATATTTACCTGGAACTCTTCAGAAGTAAGTCTGGAGTGGAATGATCACCAGGAAAAGACTATAAAAGAGAATCTGACTAGGAAAGAAAATTGGTCCTTATATAAGAAACAGAGCAAAGGATTAAGGAACTAATCAAATACCAGAGTAAGATGAAATAATAGTTCAACACAAGGTCCCTGGCCCTACTCCCCAGCTTTTTCTTACTCATGAAATTAGAAACTTGGTTAGATAAGGACACACTTATTTAGTTCTTACCTTGCATTTCCTTTGCAGCTTATTACCACCTGTAACATAGTGCCCTTGTAGGCACCTCTTGTCTTTTTCCTGTGAGATACAGAGAGAAGCAGCAAGCTGGGCAACAATAGGATATTCCAATTACTATTCTCTATACACAGTATCTAGCAATAATAGAATATTATTATGCTCTTCTTTCTGTCTATTTTAAGAATGGATAAGATCTGCATCTCTGTGGAGGGTTTCCAAGCAGGTAGGGTTTTTTCAGAGTAGAGTTAAGAACTACATGACCTCCTGGAGTCCTTTCTAAACCTAAACTTTTATGATTATATCAGCTTTTTCAAGACTTACAGATTGTGCCTTGCTCAGAGTGGAATATTCTCTCATCACTTGGACAATGCTTGGGTAATAACTTAGGTTATGGATACCTTTTTAAATTAATATACTCAGCACCCTTCTTGACCTTTAGATACTTTGCCATTATCCTGCCTGACATGAGAAACAGTTTTACATCCTTCTGCCTCAGCAGCATGCCATTACTATTTGAAATTTCTCATAGTTAACAGAAATTAAAGGAAAAAAGATTGTCAACATGTATTTTGCTGTGATTTACAATTATCATTGCAATACTTACATGTTTTAATGGCAACACAGAAAATTGAGGTAATATAAATACTCCCAGTCAAGAAAATTACTAATTGCTAGTGTTTCTAGTCTATGCATTTTGTTCAAGTTAGAGATTAATGCGCTTACAGTCTTGTTACCAGCTAATCTTGATTCTTTTTTGTGCTTAAGGCTGTACCTATGCAACTACAACTGTCAGTATTTGTCAGCCACAGCCTCCGGTAAAATTTTTAAACACACATATGCTTTGCAAACCACCTCGAACAACTTTCAGACTATCACTGATCCACAATCTGGAAAAAGGTTATTTCTTTTCATTGACTGTAGAAATTTATATATATATATATATATATATATATATATCTTTATAAACAGTCAGTGTAGTTCTAAATGTCTATATGGTTTTACAAGCAATAGACTATCTAAGCTAAAATGTAAGTATCCTATGTGGATCTTGTATAGCACATTTCCTTAAACCATTTCCCAGGATTGTAACAGGTCAATACAATTCAGACTTCAAAAAACTAGAAATACTCACTGTTCAGAAATGATGATTTTCCGTCTTACTGTATCGTAATACTTCCATTTAGCTTGTGGGAAAAACACTGCCGTATTACAGAGAAATTATGCAGTGTTGTGTGCAATTTCATTACTGTATTACACAGTTCAATATTTCACCTAGTCTCTTACAGCCCTGAGATACAGATTCTGTTTAAAGAAACAACTGCACTAGTGCCTCAAAAGGCTAGAAATATTTTGACCTAGATACTACTCTAAGTTCCTTTCCTCCATAGTACAAGAACTATTTTCTCCCTTATATTTACATACTCCTACAAGATAAGGTTGACTTAAAAGTGAAGTATTATGGTAAGATTATACTATTTTTGTTTCAATCTTTCTGATCTTCAGAATAGTAGCCATCAGCTGAGAACAGCTTTGCAAACTGCAGAAATATCAAGTTAATTCTCAGGCATTGTAAATGCACTGGGTGCTGTCGACTTGAAATCCCTTTCAGTTTGTCAGTTCAGTTCAAGAAGCCGTATTGATTTCAATAATCTTTTATTTCAGTACACTTTTTTTAACATACCTATTAGCACAGACAACAATAATTTAGATATTTTATAGCAATTTAACTATAATGAACTTCTCCCTTCTCAGTTAGATATAAGAATTATGACTACACAGATCTGCATACTGTCTAAGACAGAAGTACTATCATCAGCACTTCTATCACCTTTCTACCAAATGACAAGGAATGTTGAATAATCCATGAATTTCAGCACAGTTCTTTTGAACTGACACAAAAGGAGGACAGAAAGATAGCATAAAGATAATTTATAAACTAGGTGTCTGTGTGTCAACAGGTCTTGTTTTTTAGGAACATGAAAACAGTAGAGGATTTTGTGGGTTTATTTAGTGTGTCAGAGATTGACACACTTTGTTTAGGAGACACTGTTAGTTTGATGATAAGTGATACAGTCTACATGTGTGGAAAATTAAGTGCATCTTAGAAGATCAGATTAATGTATTTATTATTAATGGCCAGTAAATCCTCATAAATATCATCTTAAAATAGATAGTCCATTGAGGGTAATTTTAATTATAATTTTAGAATTTTGTGAAATTAAAAAAAAAAAAAATTAGAAGTTTAATTCTGTGTCATGTTACCTTTCTCTTTTCTGTCTGGACTTCCTCAAACTTTTTGCCATGAAGACTCATCTTTCTTAATTGCACCCTGTAACAATTACAATCTTTTCACTCATACTCACCAATATTTTCTGTATGATACTCCATACTTTCCTCTAGCTGTCTATTTCTACAGTAAGCTCTTTGGCAAAAACTGCCTGTTTGTGTTTATGCACCACTTAGCAAAAAGAGGAACTAGTTTTTTGTTTGCCTCTTTAGGAACTGCTGTGATATATAAGATTATTAAAATGACAGATTTTCAAAATTGAATCAGCAGTAAGTAATGATAACTAAACAGAGGGGGAGAAGTTTAGCAGCCTTCTTGCAAGACTGATGACATTGTTACCTATTGAATCACTGATGCAACATAAGCCATTAGTCATTCATCTGCAAACAAGGAAGTCAGGCTACACTTATGAACAGGAAAACTGATTGTTTCTTGGAAATCAGTAATTCTGAAAAGAACCTGGAGGCTATAGGGGATAAGCCACTGAACACAGCGTGAAGTACAGTACTCTTGGAAACAAGGCTGAGAATGTTCTCCACAGCCAAGACAGTGGGTCAGAGTGAGACCATGCGTGGGAACAGCACTCACATGCTGTTAATAGGTTCCACACTGCAAAGAGACATAGAAAGAGAAAAAGTAGGCTAAATTGAGTTACTTAAGGACCTCACTTTATATGGCAGGAAAAACCCTCCAACTTTAAAGATGACTAGAAAATTACATTTTACAGAGGAATCTTGGGTACAAAAATGCTCCTAACTGTGTCAGAGAAACACTGGCAGGCTCAAACAGAGAAATTAAAACAAAACAATAAAATTATATACACTTTATAAAAGCACATGTGATTAGCTATTAGAATATTTCCCTACCAAGGAAAGATGAAAATTCAGGTATGAGACCATGATAAATATGTTCTAGCATAAATACAAGTTAACTTCCTTTCAGGAACAATATACTGGATTCAATATATGAATACTGAGTAAATCTCAGTTATTTCTCATTTGTACTGGATTAGTGATATCCAATTTTTCCAGCAAGGTCAGAAACACAACTTGGCTGATTTCAGGAAGGGATGCACAGTGACCAAATATAAGAAAGATATAAAGATATTAGAAAGTGACTAAAGGAAGGATACAAAGGTGCTGAAGAGCCTTGAGGGAAAGCTGTATGAGGAGTGGCTGAGGCCACTTGGTCTGTTCAGCCTGGGAAAGACGAGACTGAAGAGAATCTTCATAGCATGCTACAGCTTCCTCATGAGGTGAAGTGGAGGAGCAGGAACCTACCTCCTCTATGGTGACCAGTGACAGCATGAAGCTGAGTCAAGGGAGATTTAGGTTAGATATTAGGAAAAGGTTCTTCACGTGGAAGCACTGGAACAGGCTCTCAAATGAAGCAGTCAGAGCACCAAGCCTTTCTGATTTCAAGAAGAATTTGGACAATACTGTCAGGCACATGGTGTGACTCTTGGTCTTCTGCAGCGTCAGTAGTTGGACTTCGATGGTCCTTGCAAGTCCCCTCCCATTCAAGACATTCTATGAATCTATGACCATCTTCATATGATCAGTTTCATAAGAGCTCAAGGGTCAAGGTTACCTGTCTGCCTGGATGCCAGACTGACCGCACCAAGCACAGACAGTAAGGAGAGTACATGCTAAAATTGTGAGACTTATTGCATCTGCAGAGAGGGTTCATGCACTTGTGAGATGCTCTACTCCACAGCTACTTCAGCCACTCAACAATACACCAGAATCCACAGGCAACCTTGCAATAGCAGTCAGACTGCTGCCACCAAAGCCTCTGGACTGACATTGCTCAAGAAATATTCAAGAGAGAAGGTGCTCAGAAGAAGCACATGAACTGAAGTACTTGTTTGATCAGAATGTGACACTCCTAAATCCTCTAACTACATAGCTAGATGGTCATATATTGTCTTACATTCAGCCTTATCCAGACAGCATTTTTTTCTAAAATTTTATTTTAACTTCAAGTATACTCTTATATAAATTAAGTGCTGATGATTGAGAATTTCTGATCTCTCTTGTGATTATTTAGTCACAACACACAACTTGATGGCCTCTTGAGTGGTAAGTACCTATAAGCAGTTACAAGTGCATACAGATGCCCAGGGGTGGCTCTTGTCCAGTTCCACAGATGATAAATCTGGACTATATATTCTATAATACAACACAAATTTCTTGGGAATAACATGCAGTTAAGCAGTTTTGCCTTGGCAGTCTTACAGAAAGCTCACTCTGGTCAACACTGGGTAGACAGAATCATAGATATCATCTTCAGTAAATGTTAAACAAAAGGCCAGAGCCTGTACAGTGTTGTTGAAGCCTTGTACAACAGAAGTCCTGGAGTTGATGGCTGACAAAAAAATGTGCATTGCTGTGAAAATGCATTCAGAAATAGAATCAAGGAAGGAAGAAAAAAAAATTGTTTCAAGATTGTTTAAAGAACAATCATTTTTCTATCAGCAAAGCACATAGATGGGACAAAACCTTTAATTTTGGTGCCAAACTAAATAGGTCTGATACTGGAAAATAATCTGAAGTCTTCAAAAAAACATTTTATTAGACTTTCAAAATTACAATTGTAATTGAACCTTGTTTCAGAAGGCTTCTTAAGAAATTTTGCTTCCTAAGACGTACATCTAATTCTGAGACATTAGAAGAATTAGTCATAAGTCTGAAAAAAATACTTTGCTTTACAGAAATATAACATTTCCATAATAAATTTTCTTATGTTATTATACCTTTTAATACTTTAAGATACTTCAGGATAAAACTTAGATGAGAAATTCAATTGCTCATAGCATTTCACATCTTGCATCTACAGATTCTTTAGCACTGTGAAATAAAGTCCTGATTTTTAAAGAAAGTTTCTGTAAATACATTCCTATATTGTGTCATCTTTACATTATTAATGTTGTAGGCACACCACAGAAAGGTAAGAATTGCTAGGGATTAATGGCATAGTATTTAAAAAACATGTCTAAGAGTGCAGTTGATGCATTCGCACCTTAAAAGCAGCAATGAATTGTTTTTATTTTCCAATAAGTAAAGATTAAACAGCTTCCAAAATATATGTATCATTTCCAAAACTATAATCTTTTACATATGCAAACTGAATGTGGGAAAAAAGTAATAAATTTGTTTACACAGTTGTTCAGCAAGGAGGGGTTCTTTCAGAAATTGTTGAAGTGGATAACACATGAAACTATATAGAATGCTCTGATTAGAAAAGACCCCTAAGATCACTGAGTACGACTATTAATCCGGCACTGCCAAATCCACCACTAAACCTTGTCCTTAGGTGCCATGACTACACATCTTTTAAATACCTCCAGGAGTGGTGACTCAACCACTTCCCTGGGAAGTTTGCACTTCATTTCTAGGGGACATCTAGAAGCTGAGATACCCCATGAGATTTCTCTCAGCTGCTTATACAATACTTCATCTGCCTTTTCATCCTCATTGGGTGGTCTGTCATTCTGAGGCACATTCGTGGTGTCTAACACATTACTAACTCTTGCATCTTTGCTGCCACATGAGTCTCCTTCTTCTTCTTCCACAGAGATGACAGACCAAAGGACCTCACTGGAACATTGTACCTCAAACATTGGTATGCCCCTCTCAGACTTATTTCTAGAGAGCCTTCTTTCCTCCCTTCAAATCTGGTTTAAAGCTTTTTCAATGAGCCCTGCTCCTGTGAAAAGATCCTTTTTTGCCTTTTGACACAAATGTACTCCACTTGTTGCCAACAGGCCTGGTTTTGTGTAGACTGATCTTGACCAAAAACCCCAAAATTTTGCTGGTGACACCAGGCCCAGAGAGAGGAATTGGTCTGCTGGCTCTTCCTGTTTATTCCCTCATCATTCCCTGCAACTGGAAGGGTGAAGGAAAACATGCACCCACAAACACCATTTCACCTGGTTATTGCTCACAAAGACTTGCATAGCTCTTTTGCAACTCACTAAGCTGGATCATTAGTGTCTCAGGGTCTCACCAATAACATATATATAACAATATATATAACAATATATATATAAAATATATATATAAAATATATAACAACAACATGGGCAAATTTTAAAGGGAGAATGTGCCTGAGGTGGATATAAGAATTGAAATGATGATTCGTATCTGGAAAACTGCATTTGGAATATGAGGTGCTTGAATATGGATGTGCAAACAAGTGGAAAAGGAGTGTTGGAGAGTAAAGAGCGACAAGCATGTAAGCAAATTATCTGCAAGATCCAATGGCTGAAAATAGGCCCATTCAGACCAGAAGCAAGACTAACCTTTTAAATTAATCATTTTTTTTATTTTTAAACAGTCTCTCAGGTTTCCATCTGGCTGAATTCATTATGTCTTTTAAAATACTTTCTAGAAAATATAACCAGAAGTTACAAGTTAGACACAAGAGTACTTGGGTAAGACACTGTATGATCTAAAGGGCCTCTCTGACACCGATTGTAATGATTTCATAAAAAGTGTGTATTTTGCTTCAAGAATCAGTAACAGCCAAAATATTTGTGTGAAAAGCACGCTAACAATACAATTAGGCCACAATGTTCAGCCATGAAAAAGTTCATGCAAATTGAGTATGCTCTTTTGAAACGCTGACATGAGTGAGTATAGTCTAACAGGTGCTCCTATAATTAACTGCACATTCTCAATGATATATGACATAATTTTGAGCAATATTACCTTGCATTGCAATTTTCACAGATCTCAGGCATCTAAAATAACCATTTTGGTTAAAATAGTACAATGTTCTTATTTTAATTTACTTGTAAGTATACTCACGGGACTGTTCTCTTTATCCAGCTCATGTGTTGACATTTGACTGTACTGCTGAGTTTTACACGTGCTGCTTCCCTTCTAATGTTCCTCAACAACATGGGGGAAGGCAAATGAGGAAAGAAAGCTATATTACTTGAATATGATATATGATAATTAAATCATCACTACATACTAAATACTTTTAAACTATATCAAGTTTAGATATTCTGGTTTGATTTCTTTTAACTTCTTGTGGTTTTACTCTGTTTTCTTGAAGTTTCTTTTTACTAATGTAATAGGGAAATGGTACAAATATGACTACAAATGCATCTAGGCCCATAGACTATCAGGAATTCAGATAAATCTATCAGTATTTGAGTGTATCTCACCAGCATGTAGCAGAACAAGCAAAAAGCCAACATAAGGAGTAAAACAAATTTCTTCTTACTGCTTCACAGGGACTTGATGAACTTGACTTTTCCTTAGAACAAGGCAAACACATCAAATAGCAATATCAGAATGCAAATACTCAAGGGACTCAAACAAAACACACTTGGACTCAAAAAAAGCTACTACTTGTTGTTCGTTAACCACAGAACTAGCTGTGTACAGAAAAAGAAAAAAAAAAGAAAGCTGTTTTCAGAAGAGACTGAAAGATTTAGAGGTAAATGTCAAGTACATAGAACTGCAAGAGCTTGAGAAGACTCCATGGCCTACAGAGTGGTCAAGCATAGTCTGCTTTCTCAGCAGAAATGCATCTAACAGGCATTCTATTCTTTCATTTCTCCTCTCTTCCAGCCCCAAAATAGTGACTGAATTTCAAAACTTTATATAGTCTACATTTCAATCCCTATACTAAACCCAGAAATAAACCATATCATAATTTTTGACATAAACCAAACCTGAGCTGCCTGTCTGATACGGAGACTTTTGGAACTAGTATTAGTCACAAGACATAAATGATAAGCATCACAACAACACTAGTACTGGGAAGGGTGTGACACGGTGGATCTACAGATTAAGGGAATGCCTAGAGATGTAAGACTAGAGACAGTACTTGAATTCTGTTCTGACACAAATAACTTGGGCACTCATGCAGTAGCTTAAAATAAAAAAATGCAGATGTTTTGAAGGGTCTTGCAAGGAAAAGCTTTGCCAGTATTAAAAGAAAAAAGAATCTGGTTATCTTTAATAATGTATAATGAAATATGAAATTTGTACAAAATGTGTCTTGATACTGAGCTCCAAATCTATGAGAGAAAATAAGGCTCCCAATGTTAAGATCAAGTTTCTATGCTAAGGCTAAATCTAATGAAAGATTCATTTTAATACTTTTGTCTGTATTAAAGGAACTTCCTTAACCTACAGTCAGCTCTAAAATCATAATAATGTCTTCCTAGTACCATTTTGATACCAATGAATTATTCTATGTATCAATTCTAGGTTTACATAGAGATGTCAATGATGGATGCTACAATACATTTTGCTCTTCTTATTTTTATCTATTGCTTTGAAAACTGGGATTCATATATTCTGATACCTCATCTCTCTAAGGTCATTATAAGCAGTAGAATTTGACACGTGTTGGACTCCAAGGGAAATTTAATTTAACCTTTTAAAATTGCACCTTACAAAACGGGCAAAGGGAATCCCTGACAGTATACAAACAGGCCCAGATATGGTAGCATTAACAGCTAAACATTGAGGAATCAAATCCTTGCTCTAATTTGAATTCAAAGTTCCTCTTTTTACTTCAATTGGTTCACTCGAGTATGACTAAGAGAGAGTCTGTCCCAAAGAAAAGCTTATCAAGTTTGTTAGTCATAAGCTTTAATCAGCACCCCTCTTATTCTCATTATTAGAAAATAAGTTTTATTATTTCTTTCTTGCTTTCATTTGTTATTTAAATTTAATAGTAAGTTGCCCAGAAACTGTCAATAATATCTTTCTGCTAGATGCTTTTTGAGTACTAGTTTATGGTAAAGTTATTGAACAATAGCCAATTATACTGAGTAACAAGCAAGGTATTCTGCTGAGATAATAATTACAGACTGCAAATGGTACTACAGGTAGTGAAATAGCAGTGGCCCGAACCATTGCATGACAGTTTTCAGTAGATTTCAATCAACTCAACTGAAAATCAATGCTCTTAGACCCTTACAGTTATTATTTTTTTGATAATAGCAAATGCCTCTCATGGCAAAGAATGGTCATGGAAGGACAGATATGATAATGTCTGCATTTAATGTTGATCTGGAGGCTGGTAATGCTCTCCTTCTGCAGTGTGAGACCAGACAAAAGAAGAAGGGAGGGAGGGAGGGAGGGAGGGAGGGAGGGGCAGGCTATGAACTCAGCTGTGGACCGGTGTTATTGCCTCCTAGCCAGAGTAACACTAACTGTATGAGCTTCCTTCTCTGTGCACTTTTGATCTAAAAACATCACCCTAAATCAAAGGCAGATTATTTTACTTAGCTTTTTGTCGTTGCTATTATTGTTGGGATGGACAATAAAAAGCAGGTGAAGATCCCGAATAGATAAAAGTGAAAGCTTTCTTTATTGTATATATCTCCATCTATTTTTTCACACAGCTAGTTTTATATATTTCCTAAGTGTATGTGCACTAACATTATTGGTGTTCATTATAGACAAACAATCACCTATTGGCCACAGTTACAAACTACTGTCTTTGTACAAATTACTGTCTCTGTGCAAACTCATTCAGGCTTCTTATCTTCTACTTCTCATGGGTTCTCTCAGGCTCTGCAAGTTGTTTATCTTCACGGGTATACAACAATCTGGCCAAGGTCAAACTCCTCTCGCTCCGTCAAGGGACCTGCAGTCCTGCTGCAGTTTCCCCCAGCTTTGAACTGAAACAGCAGAGGAAGAGCACCCATCCATAGACAGCACTATTGTTAGCTGGTACAAGACGATAAGCAGCACCACCCTTCAGCTCAGGCAGGAGATGGCTCTTGCAACCCTTTTTTCTGTGTTGCTGGGAGTTCTGTGAGACGTGGAGAAGTCACAGTGATCTGAGACTTTAAGCATGTTACCTAAGCAAACAGACAGTGATCCCCAGCACCAGCATGGGCTCCAGCCACAGCCTGACCTCTCCATACAGACATTTCTACACAATTTATTGGTGAGGAAACTGCTGTGTTTCACCAGTTTGATTAATTTTCTGACATATAACCTGAAACAAGCGCATTAAAAAACACCCAAAACAAATACATCATTTCAATAAACCACATTTGCTTGGTTTTATGATGTCTTTCTTTCACTGATATTTAGCTGTCCACAACCAAGACACAGCATGTGAATAATTTTTATCCCAATGGGATGCATGATGAATATATTACCAGAGCTATTAGGCTAAATTATATAACTGGAAAATATAGACATACTGTATGGCAAGCTACCCTTCCTCAGGCAACCTCCTACAGCCAAAGCTTGTTAGTTCTTGTCAACTCACTTTGAAAAGATACTTCTTCCCAGCCTTTCCCTTTCTTTTATCTTCAACCAAAGAATAACCAAACTGTTAAGACCAAACTACTAATATCACATCATTAATGTATTAGTACACTGGTTATTTCCAGTTCAGATCTGACTTTGAATTGTTCAAAAAGAATATTGTTACTGAAATTTTAAATTTCAGCTAGTAGCTGAATATACTGAAATGTTTTTAAGAGGAAACAAAACTTTTCAGCACATTTTAAACACTTTCTTATCCTATGTGAAGGGAAAAGAAAGACCAGAAGGAAAGCGACAGCAAAACTTAATATACACAACTCATCAAAACCCAGAACACAAGACCAAAGTTTAGGTGATTAAATGCTAATTAGACAATTAAAATAATTTTAGATATAAACAACAGATTGCATTACTGGGAGCAGCTAGGAAGATTTTGGCTCCTCAGCAGTTCCAGAGCTATGACTGGAAAACAAAAAAACCCAGAGGCAGTATTAGCTGGGATAGAAATCATCCTTCTGTAACAAATCTGAGAAATAGGACAAAGAAGGGCAGGAAATGCTCTGTTCTGCATTTTTTTTTCTCCCAGTCTTAGTATTTTTAAACCCTGGAGTCAGCATCTGTCTCCCAGTGAAACTCTTGCACCTCAAGAGAGCCTCATGAAGTTGGCCTTATTCTTCACATATTAAGATGGGAAATAGGAGTAGGGAAGCATGTTGAAGGACAGAAAAAGACCTGGCAAAGAAGAGAAGAGTTGATGTTTACTAAAAGAGTTGACGTTTACTGTATTCCTTTCTACAGAGTTTTAGATGCCATAATAAGGGCAGATTTGAGAAAACTACAGATGTTGATACTGATTATGAAATTCAGTAGAAAGGGCAGGGTAGATTATGAAGAGAGATTCCTACAAACCTCTTAATCCTACAGTGGGGTGTATCTGCCAAAAACAGCAGCAAGCATCATACAAAGCCTTGGATGTAAATTTATACTTATTACAGTACAATAAACCTGATGTATACTCCTGGTATACCCATCACTTCTATTCACACCCTTCATTTTTCTGCCAGTATCACGAGAATTTTTTTTTCTCACTTTGCTATATTTATAGATTGCCTTATCATTGGGAGTTTTATACCTATATTGTCCTAAAAAACATTTATGAATCACCATCCTTGGAGATGTGTGACACTTCATGACACGAGTTAGTGGTGGATTTGATAGTGCTGGGTTTATAGCTGGACTTGATCATCTTATGGGTCTTTTTCAACCTAAATGATTCTGTGATTCTATGATTTTCTGTTAGTAGAAAAGTTGTGAATCAGAATGATTTCTACTCAAACATGACAGGTTTCATATCATGAAGCTGTATTTGAGAAGCAATGAATTTCAACCTTTTTCAGCTTGCAGACCTCTAAATATTTCCCAAGACAACTGTGGAATCTAGTTCTGCAAATTTAATATAAAGACAATTTTGAACATGTTCTACAGATTTCCACATACGAAAGATAAAAAATTGAAAAGCTCAGACTTATCCCCTAGCAAAGTAGATCAATAAACCTGACCACCAAAGGGTGCAGTGGTGAATTTTGGAATGAGATTTCCAGTGCTGCAGCTACTGCCCCTTCCACAACCAGTCCAGAACATGCTTTTTTCAGGTATCTTTTTCACATAAATGCTAAAGGCAGTAAAAAGAAGCAAGCATATAAGCCTCCTAATACAGCAGTCACTGCCTACGTACAATATTGCCAACATAATTTCTTGCTGTCACTGAATTGCACTATCTCATAGAATCATGGAATGGTTTGAGTTGAAAGGAATCTTAAGGATCATCTAGTTCCAACTACCCCACCATGGGCACAGACAGCTTCCACTACACCGTGTTTCTCAAGGTCCCATCCAACCTGTCCTTGCCCACTTACAGGGACAAGGAATCCACAGCTTCTCTGGACAACCTGTTCCAGTGTGTCACCACCCTCACAGTAAAGAATTCCTCCCTAATATCTATTCTAAACCCACGCTCTTTCAGTTTAAAACCATTCTCCCTCTTCCTATCACTACACACCCTTGTAAAAAGTCCCTCTCCAGCCCTCTTGCAGACTCCCTTCAGGTACTGGAATATAACAAGCTATCAAGTCTCCCCAGAGCCTTCTCCTCTCCAAGCTGAACAGATCAAACTGTATCAGCCTGTCTTCTCCACAAAACCAAAACAAACAAAGCAGATTTTGCAAGAGAGCTTAGATGTTCACAGTTCTTTTTATGAAAAGCAAATTCTTCAGCTTGAAGGACTGCTGAAAAGATCACCAGATGGTGCATTGTACAACCAGGCTGGATATGGCTAATAGCCAAAATGGCTAACAGTTTACAGACAGGTTCTTAAATTTGTACTTTCTGTTATTCATGGAGCATATAACCTCAGCTGATTGAACAGCCACTTGAAATACTTGTCTGTCATGTTAAGCATGGACAGAATCTGTGCCTGATGTACAAACAGTCCTTTCAAAATTCGGGGAAAGAGAAGCCAAGAAGAACAATGAGCAGGACTATTTTTGATGGAAGTTAACAGACAAACACAGACTGGAAAGCTTCCTGCTGTGCCCCAAAGGCCAGCTCACTTAACCTTTGCAGCGTTCTAGGCTTTTCCCTTTAGAAAAGCCTAAAAGAAGGTAGCTGTGCCTAGAAACCCCACTGTGCCCAGGAAGGAAATTACTCATGCAGCATACTGTAGGAATTCAGACATACGGCGTGACCTTCTGAGCAGAATTAGGAAGCAATAGCTGAGAATTCAACAAACAAACTACCGAACTTCCTGTAGAACTTGTGCCTTTGAACATGCAGAGATAGGGAAATATTATGATTAAGAAGTTGCAAAATATAACCTACACACTAGACAACACAGTCTGTATGCATTCAGCATTATGCCTGCCTGTTTTTGATGACAGAAGTTATCTTTCTCCTTTTAGATCAGAAGAACAAAACCAGATAGAATAGAAATAGAACTCTATTTCTTCCTTCAAATCAATTTTAAAGTCAATTAAGTTCAAAGCAATAGATTCATGATTCCCCCATGGAAATCATTTTTAGGCAGGGATGGCAGTGTGAGTGAATTTGTAGCACAAGAGAGATCAATAACTGAATGAGGTGACAATCTGTGAATGCAACAGGGAAAAAAAAAAAAAAGATGAAACTAAAGTCAGTGGGTACTTGGAGGAATGGAAAGACAGGTCTGCAGGAAGATAGGTCTGTATGTATGTAGGCAGGCCCTCATGCTAAGTCACATGAGTTTCATGGGAGCTATAAACGTTCCCTTGTGTTAACCATTGTCACTCAGAAACTGTGCACAGAGATACGTAAGCAAAGGAGGACTGGATGTGGCAGCTCAAGAGACGTGAAAGCTGTCACTACTGTTTCTGCTGTGCAGTGGTGCAAGCAGAACTAAAGCTTAGGTAGGCATATTGATAGTAAGTCTGACATCCATTTTGCCATTAATTTTTTACTTTTTTGGCCAATTTTAGCTGGTTTTGATATTAGGACAGAGCTTTAAAGGTCCTTGCTAGCATCAGGGGGAAAAAAATACAAACAACAGGTAGTTAAGCAGAAGCTCCAAAGGAAAAAACAGATTGTAGCCTAAGCCAAACAAAATTGTTTGATAATAGAAAACCTATACCTGGCTTTTTAAGTTCTTCCAGTTGTAAACTATTTACATGCTAACTTAATATGAAAAAATAAATCTTTCTCTTAATATGTAAAAACATGCAGACACTTAAATCATGTCTGAAAAAAAAATAGCAGTCACAAAATCTTCTTTGAAAACACAGTTTTCTTACAAATATTTTGTGCTATATATGCTATTTTGCATTTTATATGAGTGACTACTTGTGTTCAATATATCCTAAAAAACATATATAATACACATCTAACTAAAAAATAATACAGACATGCTTGCAGATTTTAAACACCTTCAGATTTATAGGAACTATGCTGCATTTTTGCCCATATACTTCACATGTCTATACTTCTCACATTAATTATAAGCTTGTTTGAAAATGACAAAAACATTGCATGGGATGACAATAAACTTCACAGTCAATGTTTAATGGCATCATAAAAACAAACACGTAAAAAAGTTGAAGAATTTTCATAATAAATCTTAGAATTATAGTTCTGAATTTTACTTTAATGAACATAATTAAATCTAGTAGCTCTTTTTAGAAATACTATACTTCAGCTGGAAAAGGAGCTTAATCTGAAGGTTAGAAATACTGCAGATAGTACTACATCTGAGTTAAAACATAATGACAGCAAAAATGCATCCCATTTCAGAAGTATCATTGGCTTGTGTTCCTGGCCAAATTCCAGTTTGAGTTTATGTTCTTTTTATATGTCTTTCAATATACCAAAAAAACTTAAAGGTGCATGTGTCACTCATATTTATAGCTGATGTACATGTCTTGCCCTGTCTCTCTGCACAGGCATAAATTGCATCTTCATTGGTGGGTCCCCCCCTGACTCTGTTTGCCTAGGACAGATATTTTATAGATTAAAATAATCTGTACAACACAAATTCCACATGCATATACATACACTTGACTTTATCATACTTTTCTTTCCTTGCCAGTAAGAACAACTAAATCAAGTGTTGTACCTGCTCCATAACATTTCCTTGTGTCATGGCAGACTTTATACCACAATTGCATTATCTCTTCTTGTGCCAGGCTGGCTTACCACTTTGCAGGTTCAGGAAGCCCAGGACAAGCTGCAGCACCATGCCAGTGTATGGAAACATGAGGCTGCTCCTAAAGAACCCTCTCGCTATGGGTAACACCCCATCATGTAATCCACCATACAGCTGTTCCCATCACATGGACAACATTGGAGTAGAGGAGAGATCTGTAGTTTCCATTTTTCCATACAATATATTCTGTTTAAATGTGGTAACATCAAAAAACGCAGTCTAGGGGGAGAAGATGTCACATCCTTGAAATCACATGATGCTCCCTAATGGTCAAATATTATGAAGCGATGAATAATTCAAGTTAGTGATTTTTGTTTGAGTCAAACACAAGATGCTCATATTCTGTACAGAACTCTCAGTGCTCTGTTAGGTCTCCATTATGGACTCCTGTTCTCAATGAATTAAGCAGAGAACTGTAAAATTCCTCTAGTGCCCCCTGATTATCAAATAAGACATGTACACTAATGAAATGAATTCACAGATGAACAGGCAAAAGTCAGTAGAAATGTCGTAGTCAAACTATTGTTTGTGCCACCATAATCAAACAAATAACCTGACTCTACACACAGCATGAAGAACATATCTTGAAAACATATACTTTAAACTAATCATTTGAAAACAAATTCAACAGCCCCACATATGGATTATGTCAAAAATAATCACAAAATAAGAATGTTTTACAAGTTAATGATCACAGACTTCACAGGTTTTTTTGGTGACTTTATCTTCACATACTGTTTGTGCTATTTTCTTCATTTTTCTGTTATTGTTGTTTGTTTGGATTTTTTTAGAAAGAAGAATATTATCTACATTTAAATAATAATTAAAGAAAAGAACAAATATCAGTTTGGACATAATAATATAATTAATATGATTTGTGGTTGCATTACAATGCAGAGGTAATGGTTTTGATTCCACATAACACAGCAGTACTTTCTAACGCAATGGATAACATCTAATGCATGTTAAATATCACCATCTTGCAAAAGATTCAGACCTAGTAATTTTTATCTTCCATTATTGTCTTGAGTCATGCAAAGCCTGTGGTTCATTTGCTTAAACTGTGTCAATTTAAGACATTGAATTTATCCTAATAAGCTTTATAAGATTGTATATCCATGAGGACAGCCACCTTTGTTTTTGCAGGAGAACAGACATATCATAAAATTAACTATGTCATATCAGGAAGAGCACTTCTGCAATATAATTTTCTTTGTGTCCTTTAATTTTGCAATTCCTTTCATTGCCCAACCCCAAATAGCCTCAAATTTCCATCCACCAGTGTAGTGGTGCTGCCAGAAGACTACTGAATGAAGGGTTTGTGATCCACATGTTTGATTCTTTCTCACATATATAGATTTCACACTGAATAGTCTATGAGCACTTATCAACCAGCTATGACAGTGTTTATGATTACTCCAGTGCATAACTCTGGACCATGGATACTGTGTAACTGCTGTATGCCATAATTAATCTGATCCAAATTAAAACTATGATCTGATCCAAATTAAACTGATCCAAATGGAACGGTTTGTCCAGTGCTGCAGCAGGTATTCCCAGCATCAAACAGAATATAATATTGCTAACACTTTTTCTATAGTTTTCATTATTTACTCAATAAATTAGTTTACCAGTTTTGAGTGACAGTGCTTTTCTTACTGAGATCCTAAAAAAGCTGACACCTGTTCACTAGAAAATAATTACAAATAAGTGTTAAATAAAACAAGTGTTGAATGAAAACAGATAACAGTATAAAAAGGCCATGATCGGACCTAAAAGTAACCTGTTTTTGTTTTGTTTTGTTTTGTTTTGTGACTTGAAGTCTTTATTTCAAAAAGTCACATAAGTAACAGGAAGTTATCTTTTATATTTGGGTTCCTGGTTCTACCCTAGAGTAATGTATATTTAATTGCTGTTGTTCTTCAATTGCAGAACTTCAAATAGAGACCAAGTATTGAATTCTTAAACACAACCCACCTGATACTGAACTAGTAGGAGGCCCTAGTCAGAAGTTTCTGCACTAACTGAACCAGCCTCTCCAAAGATTTGCAGAAAACAGTAGTAAACATTCCTGGATTGTTCCGAATTTAACTTATACTGTCTTTGATTGTATCAGGTTTTTATTTAACCAGCTTCTACTTTAAGCAGTTTAAAAATAAAAACCCAAAACAAAGCCAGAGAACATATTTAGGAAGATCACACAAAATATTGGACTAATTTTGAGTTTGTTTTTTTCATGCCTTGTAGGCCTCTACCTTATAGGATTTCACAGACATAGACTAGAATAGAAATTAATCAACCATAAACCTCTACCTTGGGATGTCAGATATGTGTCTGTCAGCCAAACTTTGAACTATGCTTTGAATTTCGTTAATCCTTACTCACATTTATATATGCTGCAATTTACTTTAAATATGCTATTTTAAACATTCTACAGAATTTCCAACATTGCTGTGCTTTGTAAATAAATTCGGTATACCATTTATGTTAGTAACAAAAGAGCTAATATATTTCATTTACCCATTACTGACGACATTCTTTAGTCAAATAAGCCATATCCTGCTTCCAGTTCAGTTAACACATTTTTCTGTTGATTAGAAAGACGTGTCAGATGTTTTAAAACATCTTTTAAGTCAGATGACTTAAAAGAACGTTTATCCAAGCTACCCCCCTACCTACAATAGTGCTATTTCTGACTATACTAGTCTAAAACATACATAGGATGAATAAATCCCACTTAGTAATTTCTCAACTATTACAACACTGCCATTAGCAACCTAAAAGGTTAAAATAGATAGAAGTAATTTCTGTCTTAATGGCATCATATGGATGAAGCCTAACTCAGCCATATACTCAACAGTGTAACTCATCTACATTAACAGTTATTGGTCAGTCAGCTGGTTTTGTCATGGCTGAACTCAAAGCCGTATCACAGCTTCTCAGAACAGGCAAAGCAGAACACAGACATCCTAAAGACAAGAGGTCAGTGAGAAAAGAAGAAGGAAGGGTGAAAATGTGAGTCCTGGAAAATCAGTTTCTGGAAATCCTGTTCCTGCCTGCTGGTCCTGAATGCAGAATTACGGCTGGGGTATGTTTCCCTCTGTTGGTCAAAAAATATCTGCTGCTCGCACAGCTCTCAACAAGAAAGTTAATATTCCAAGGGTCTGACAGAGAAAAAGCAAGCAAGGCTGTTTTGCTGCCCGAAGAATCTTCTCATGTCAATCATTATGACAGATTGCTCTAGTCAGATTAGTGTATCTACCAAAGTGGACACAAAGATTATCACCTGGATATATATATATATACTGGAACTGTGGACTTGTATTGAATCACTAGCTGCAAATGACTGACCTGCATAGCTGGACTCCAGATTTAACCTGGATGAGATTTCTTTTTTACCTGTTTCATGGGAAGAATACAAAAATCTACTATCACAAATTGGCTTCAAGTAAACCCACTATTAAATTTGCCCATCAATTTAATAACAAACTTGGACACAAGTAGATAATAAAATACAACCATAGTATTAACCCTATTAGCTGATACTATCACTGCAGGAAAGCTGCAGTGTCTGGCACCTGATTGTCCTTCACATTGTCATATATTAAAGAGAACCTGCAGACACATGTAAAGGGTTAAAACTGAAACTGTCCTTGTACGCACAGCAGGCACCACCACATATCTTTATATTCCAGCCTGCAGCAGGGACAAAGGAAAGCAGTTATTCTTAAACCATAAGTAATAGTTATGAAGTAGGATGCAGAGTGATTAATCAAACTTGCCACAGCTCTCTAAGATTTGGGCCCTACTCTCTACAGAAATCTCCATCTGTCTCACTCTAACCTTTCCCATGCATACAGAATAATGCAGGTAGAGTTGTAGGTGCAGTCTCCAGGCACAAGGCTGCATTTAAACTTAATATTATGAGAAAACACTTAAATGGAATTTGCCAAGTATGACCAAAACTATTTTGCAGATAGGAAGTGTATGTGACTTTGCTTTAGCTGAGTTTGCAGCTTTTCAGTGTGTTCTTACAAATGTTCAAGCAGGTGAATATGGACTGCTGACTGGTCAATAAATGCTTATCCTGAATCATGCTGAATAATGGATTTAAAATTGTACTTATCTTTGAAGGTTACCGATTCTATTTTAGACCTCAAGAAGGTTTGAAAAGCCTTTTTTCATCACTCTAAGTCTAATTAAAAAAAAGCTACCACTAACAATATTGCCCAATCAGTGATTTTACATAAATATTTCCAGAAATCAGATTTGTCCAAAGAAAGAACAGAAAGATTAAAATATTTCACAAATTTTCAAGCAAGTCTTTATTTTCTGATATCTTGACATTTTTAAAATTTACATTCAGCCCATTTCAGAATTTACAAACAGAAAGTATTTAGAGAAATAAGTGACTTTCAACCATTATCTGTGGTTGTATTTTGCAAGCTGTTTTGCAGTTAAGTCTGCAAAATGAATTAATGTATCTGAAATTTATTTACAGTTACCTACTTGTACAAGATTTAAAGGGCAGATGATTCCTCAAAGTTGTAACTCTGGTCCTGTATCACACTCTTAATTGCCATTTTTAAAAAGTTATTGAATCTCTAAATTCTGTAGTAGTGAAGAAAAGCTGGAAAATTACCTGTTTAGTCTTTCATGAACAATAAAGCAACACAAAATACTCTTTTCCCCTTAGTTTTTCTAAACTGCAAAATGGCCTTATGACTTTCAGCAGGATGACAAGTGATCACCTGGCAAGATACCAAGCTGGAAAGTAGAAATTCTCACCAGCTGGCCAAGAACATGGCTGGCTCCTGCCCAGCTTGCCTGCTGCCCAGCTCCCAGCTTCCACCATTCTCCCCATGGTGAAATGCCGTCTCTTGTTGCTGGCTGCTTATCTGCCACTGCTCTGTGCTCTGGCTGGCTGGCTGGCTGGCTGGTAGAGTGGTTTGAGCTTACTCACCAGCTCCCCAGATGCCCAGGGACCCATCTGGTGTTTGAGATCTCCAACACAGAGACGGGCCAAAATGGACTGTTAGCCTTTGCCAGATTCCAGGCTGCTGACATTTAATTCCAATGTAAAACAAACCAAAGACTTCACAACTCAAGATCGCCTGTAAAAGAGCAATCCCCTTTTTCTTCTCAGCATCTCTGACTGAAGACTAAACAGCACAGAAGCAGACTGCAGTGCTTTGCCCATTTTGAGTAGTATATTCGTCCATGTGAAGTTCAGTAACAACTTTGCAATAGGCTAACACTAGGATGAAATAGAGATATAAGAAAATTATTTATGAAGATCTATATTCTACATTTATTTATGGGGATGCAATGTGAAAACACATGATAAACAATAATTAATAACATATGAGTTTACTCTCCTCCTTCAATGAAAGGAAAAAAAAAAAAAAAGCACCCATCCAAAAATCTCAGACTAAACCTGCATGGAGGGACAGTGCAATATAAAAAGGAGTTCTGATGATTGTGCAGAAAGCCTTTTTTAAAATCAAGTCCTCAGAATCTTATCTGTATATCAAAGGCATACAAACAGCTTTTGGTGGCCTATATATATATACATTATGTATATGATTTGGAAAAAATCTCACCGTAAGGTGACAGTTCTATTGACTGACCTGCCTGGGTTGCTCCCTACGACAGTGAAGATATCCAACCATACTGGTAAGTGTGTATATTTAACCTTGCATCATGCATTACTCTTTCCAGGTGGAGGAGGGAGGGGGGAAGGGAAGTAGAATAAAATAGAATAGAACAGAAATTTTGGATTTCTGCAACACGGCATTCTTAAGAAACACCTCATACAAGCAGTGGATCTTTTCTTCTTTCTCCCCGAACACATTTCCATCACTACCACCCACAAAATGCATTGGTGAAAGAAGAAAACCAAAACAATTTTCACTGATAACAAGCAAAACCCAAGAGACCTTCTATTGCTGAAAGAACTCAAATGCACACATCCATTCAGTGCTACCATCTTAAGGAAATTGATTCCTTCAATACAGCTAAAGAAGATAGTATTTAAGTAAAAGAAAGACTGTGAAAGATACAAAGGCCAGGACAAAATGCAAGACTTCAATGAGCCTGCAGAGGAATAGATCTATACCTTTTTATCCATGGTTTGAGCTGTGTTAAAATCTCCATTCCCTCATGCTTCCCTCTGTATTGCAGCACTGAAATATAGATTTTTGGAGATTCTGGGATTGGTTTAGTTATTTCAGTACTCATAACCCGTACTACCAATGAATACTTACAAGAAAGTTACACAATAATTTTCTTAGGCATTAAATAATCTTACAGTTTGTTCAAAAGCCAAGATCAAACTGGATCCACAAAACTGACACATTCACATTAGCACTGAGGCTAACAAAAACTATGAGGAATGGTGCAGCTTTATTAGTCATACTCTTCCTTGGATGAGTTTAGAAATCATTAAGAACATGAAGAAGCACAGATGAAACCTTCATACTTCACATACTCCCTTTTAGGAAAACTGCCACAGATTTATTTCTTTATTGATTCTGAACACTTGAGTGAGAAATTGTTGAGGCTGACCCAATTCTTTATGGGCCCTCACACAGCTTAGCCCTAGAGAAATGAAAAAGGATGAAGGAGGCTGCCAGGAAAAGGATTTTTCATTTTCAGATCTTATTTCCATCATGCACAAGATTGGATGAGACAGAATTGAATGAGACATAATCACTCAATGTCACCTTCTACATTTATTAAGCAATTCTAGGAAATAAATACAAGTAACAAGGCATGTTCCTGTTTACTAGGCTATGGAATAAAGAACAATTCTGCCATGAAGAAAACACTCATTTAACCTGAACAAAACCAAAATATTTTTACCAGATTAAGTAAACAAACCATTTTTTATGGAAAAGAAAAAGTTAAAGAATTTTAATCTAGAAAGTGGGATTCAAAACTGATGAAGGTAAACATTCAGTATTTTGAGATATCTGAATAATATCTAGCAGTACTCAGATAAGCTCATCTCTTTATATTGCTATATGAACTAACAGCCATCTCAGTAACTGAAAATGGGTGTGTGACATAACTTTCAGTTCTTAGGTGAAGTTGACATTTGAATGAATAACAACATTGTGCAGTGTAACATTCTGATACACTGAAATGAAAAAATACCAGCTTGCAGCTGCAGAATTGAAGAAGGAAAAAATTATGACAAGCTTGAAAAAAATGTTGTTAGATTATATAGCAGTTCTCCCCTCTCCATTTCTTTCCCACTTCCCTTCTGCCCCAAAAAGAAAGCAATGATTTTTATTCTTAAGATATTCAGGGATACCATCAGGAATGTTATTACAGGCACCTGAGAGATTCTTCCACAGTTGTTTCTGGGTAAGAAATAAAATGCTTGCTTGATGTATTGAAATTTTTAACCCTTTGCTCTATGTCTTTTTTTATTCCTGCCTTTTTATCTAGTGGCTCCCCTATTTTCCAACCACAGAATGATTTTCAAACACCCATCCTTCTTGCTAGATCAACACATGGGCTGAGACTGACACTTTGCACATTTTTCTTTTAAATTTCATACACCAAGTAGACCCCTTTCTATGACAGTATGAATCACAAACTTTGAGAATCACTATACTGGAAAACAGAGTTTAGAAGTAAAGAGAAAAGCCTGGTGTAAATTCAGGCTAATATTATCATGGAAAAACAAGAGGAGCACAATAATAATGGTAGCTTCACAGTGAAACTTTCCAAATGTTTTTCTTCCAACTTCCAATAAGCCTCAGTTAAGATCTGTTGTCTTCAACAGTGTAGGGTTAGGAGTAGCACATTAGCAATCTTGATTCACCATGCAAGAAGCTAGTAAAAGCTATCAGATACCCAATATTTACAAAATGGATTACTTTTATGTTCAGTGTAAAAATCTCGTACTTTGTCCAGCTTCAGCAAATACATTTTGTAGTTCTAGAAGTTATTTATTTGTTCAAAGATGGGACTAAAACAACACTGCATTTCTGCATTTCTACAAAGTTATATATATATTCATTTTTTTTCCTTGGGGGATAAAAACCCAACACCTTGCTAAATTTGATGCACACTCTCAACAAAGAATATTTTATACACCAAACAGCTGTCCTAGCACTTTCTCACAGCAAAATTACAATGCCATGGACAAAGTAAGCTCTCAAAAATAGTTTAGGGCAGTGGGTTATGTATACAGATTCCTTCCTTCCATGTTCCTGTAGTTGCAAACAGCGAAGTGACCAGAGCTTGTCCTTCCAGAAAGGATCATTCAGTTTCTGAAACTGTGAGACATTTTGAGAAAGTATGCATTTTTAGATATACATACATGCATATACACATACAAAAATCTGTATTTATATGTATATAAATATAAAGAAAAAAATACAAAGGGCTCCATGAGAATGAAAGGTTTTAGTTTTACATTCGTTACTATTAGGCCAAAGCAATTTAGAACTTTTTCCTGTTTTCTTTTATTTTTCTTCCATTTTAGAAATAGAAAATATAATTGAAATTATGGTATTTCTCTTAAAATAGAAAATCAAGATCTATTCTCTTATAATTAATTATCCTACTATTCTGTTTCATGCTTTTGTGATAAACAGTAACTCATTTATTGTCCTTACCTTTCCTATTGCACACTGTGATGACACATTTGTAACTAAAATTTCATTCAGAGACACAAGAAATCATACTCTCAACCCAAATGCAAATCTGAAAGAAGGTTTGAGGAAAACAACTTAGGGGTGTTGGTTTACAAGAAGCTCAGCATGACGCAAGAAGGTGCGCTCCCGGCCCAGAAAGCCAATTTTGTCCATGAAAAGCAGCGTGGCCAGCAGTTCAAGGGAGATGATTCTGCCTCTCTCTTCCACTCTGGTAAGACCCCATCTGGAATACCACATCCATTTCTGGGGCCTCAGCATAAGAAGGATGTGGACTTTTTGGAATGGGTCCAGACAAGGATCACAAAGATGATCAGAGGTCTGGAGCACCTCTGCTATGAGAGAGGTTGAGCTTTTCATCCTGGAGAAGAGAAAACTCTGGGGACACCTTATAGTAGCCTTCCAGTACCTAAAGAAGCCTACAAGAAGGCTGAGGAGGGACATTTTACAAGGGCCTGTTGTGATAGGACAAAGGGAATAGCTTTAAACTGAGTGTTGATTTAGATTAACTATTAGGAAGAAATTCTTTACTTTGGGGTGGTGATACACCTGTACAGATTGCCCAGAGAAGCTGTGGATGCTCACCCCTGGAAGTGTTCAAGGCCAGGCTGGACAGGGCTTTGAGTAAGCTGGTGTAGTGGAACATGTCCCTGCCCATGGCAGGAAGCTTAGAACTAGCCGATCTTTAACGTCCCTTCCAGCCTAAACCATTCTATGATTATATTAAATTAAGACATCAGTCATGGTAGCTTTTTTACACAAAGATCATACAGAAACGTATGCATTGCTATTCACATTTCCTAAGGGCGTTATTATTCAAGTTATTAGCAACTAGACATCTATTGTTCTAACAAGTAAAACAAACCTACAAAGTGCTGCATTTGAATTCTCAGCCATACTACAGTCGAAATGAAAACACATGGCATGACAATACAGGCAATAGTCTGAGTATCTTGGAAGTTATAGTTGCTTTTTTCCTAGCTTGAGGGCAAGATTTTCTGACTTGTCACAGCCATTTAGATAGTTCATCTGTTCAGAGGTATAATGCTCTGAGAACACGCATAGTAATTTTCTGTTATATTTTGCCAAAGATTAACTTGTGACCGCCTAGAAAATTCTGCTTTTCCTCCTTACATTCAGATTAATTTTTGCATTTTCTTCTTTGTCCTCCCTCTATATAACAGTTAGCTATCTTTGCTGACATGCTTTGTATAGTAGCACAATCTAGGGTAGTTATATTTTAGGAGTAAGGTAATTGAATTCTAATGAGCAAGTGGGATCAGCAGAGAAAATTTCAGATGATAAAACATAGGACTTGTTCACTTTCAAACTAGCAATGCTGAGTTTAAAATGTCTATGAACCTAAGAAAAAAAGTTAATTCCTGCTATTTGGACAGTTGTATTACAACAGCCAGCAAGGACCATCATTGTCCATGACAGTATCATATGCTTAAATACGGATGTTTCCTGTGCTACTATGAAACACAGCTTGTGGAACAACATGAGTTCCAATTCTGACAATATTTCTAGAGCTAATTATTTAAAATATATTTATGCAACTACAGAAATGTTGAGTATTTCAGTGTGTGCATAGTCAGAGACACAAAACTCTAGTTTTTTTTCAAGTGTTCAGTCTAGCATGTTTAGGATATACTGCATAAGGATACCACATTTAGATAAAACAGCTGAGCTTATTTGGCAGTTAATTTCTTTTATAGAAGAGCGACCTTGTCTCACTTTTCAGCTTTGTCATCTTCTCCTGTATATTTTTACTACATCTGTCCTTCTGACACCTCAAGTGAGCCAAAAGAAAACACTTATTCTCCTCCTCCCACCCCCTGAGTTTTCTCTTGACTTAGGGAGCTAAACTGGTGTGCTTATTAAGTACTCCAGAAGCATAAAGGAGCCATAGAAAAAACCCATGGAAAAGCAGGAAGGGCAGGACGCTACTTGTTGTGCAAGTAAGTTTTTAAACTGGCTAAGCTTTTCTTGTCTCAACATTCTCTGTATATACATATTAAGGTTATCCAGATCTTAACCAAACAAAAACAATGGAAATCACAAGTATTTGATGTATCTAAAATTAAGTCACTTTCACAAGATATCTACGTGTGGTTTTAGGCAGCTATGACTAAAGCCTTCTCATCTACACTCCAATTGTTTTAAAGTACTGATAAAATAGACTGGTACACTGCTGTTCTTTGCAACAAAGACTATAATTCTTTCCATCTGTAGAGAAAGAGAAAGGGATACACTCAAGCAAGCTTTTAAGCAGAATTCATTATGGTACTCCAAATGACCTTTGAAAATCGTTAATGAATCAGTTATTAACACTTCAAGTTTCATTCCTCTCATCTTATCGGGCATATTTTTCTTTTTTTTTTTTTTTTTTTTTTTTGCTAAATAATTTGGTTATTTGTCATTAAAAGCATTTACTCTGAATGTGAAATGTTATACAGCTGATTAGGAGTGTGTCTTTTTCCTTTCAGTTCTGAGACCAAGGCCTTATGACCCTATATCCTGAATATGTCAGTATAATACATATAAATGAAGAAATATTTTCCTATTAGCATTGATTAGGATGCTCCATAGCAGCCAGTATCAATATACTATCCCAGATAATAATTTTCCTACGTTACACTACTAGGAGTGGTGATGTTAATTGTTTATACACTAAGACAAAGAAATGCATTGGCCATTGAGAATGGTTATGCTGAGGCTTCTTAGCTTTATTATAGAGCCTGTAAATCTTCTAACTCTAAACGCACACAATACCACAGAAATATTTCAGACCAGATCCTCTGCAGCAGTAAATCAATAGAGCTTTACTGAAATCAATGGAGCCGGTGTGATTTACAGTAGCTCAAGATCTGCCCTTTCGATTGCATCCAGTGATATAAGATACTCAAGAGGGTTATTACAGTAATATTCAGGAATATATTTTCCAGTAAATTACAGTTCTTTAAAGATAGACCAAGGAAACATGAATAGGCATTTCACTATGACACAGTTGTAGCAGAGGATTAGCAGGAGGGGCATGCAGTTCTTCACTCAGACTCTAGCTACCTGTAGGTAGGCACCAAACTGGGCACCAGACCTAACTTGTCCATTCCTGCTATAGTCCATTAAGAGACCTCTGTTTACCCTGTTCTGCCTACTTGTATGGACATACAAAATGACTTAGGGAAATCAATTTCACCTCTTTTCAAAAGAACTTATGCAGCTAGTTTACAGCAGGCATGCAACTCCTTGCCTGACAGAGAAGTCCCATCATCAGACAATTTGCTGAGCTTCCTCTGTCTCTGTCCTCTCCAGAGGCAAAGAAAGGTTGCTATGGTCTTTCCTCATCAATCTCTGCAGGTGATTCTAAACTTCTGTTCTGATTGCCAGTGCAGAGGATCCTTCAACACTTCAAGTGCCTAAAGCCATCAAGTTCAACCAGCTACTTAAGAAATTTATATAAACTGTGTTTGTTGGATAAGCACTAAGACTTAGAAATTTTCATTATGTCACACTTAAACCCAGTGTAACACTAAAATAACTTTAGAGTCAAGTAGATTGTGTTATATGATCATGCTTGCAGTCTAGTTCAATAATATTTCTGCTTTTGAAGGTTTCTTAACTAGCTACTTACTGCTTTCAGAATATACCCTGGCAAACTAAATGCATTGGTGAATATAGTTGAGATGTGGCACTGCAACATATTCTCAAGGCTTTCTTATTCATTTTTCCTATAGCTTTATTCCTTAAAGGCACAGAGAAGCCAAACATATTACTGCAGGTACTCTTAGCAGTTTTGCCAAACATTTTTTAAGTGATTGTATGTCCGTTTTGCTCACCAGGCCATGTCTTTCTTGTGTCTGACCAAATTACCAGAGATCATCTTAAAAACTCTCATTTAAAAAGGCTTTAAAATATATTTAAATAGAGAGAGATGACATCAAATATGTCCACAACACTGCAAACTGTAGTGTGTTTTTTTGCTATTTTTTTCTCTGCAACATTAGCATAACTACTCTGAGTTGAAGACATAAACAAGGCAAAATATGAAAAGAGAGATAACATTTTTCTTATAGCTGAAAAAAGAAAACAAAAACCCTCTGTCAAGCACAGAAACTCTTTGCTAGAGCTTGCCAAGGTATGAAGTGAAAAAAAAGAAAAAAAAGGGAAAAAATGGTTTAATGAGTCTTTTTATTTGCTGTTGACTAGAAATGGACAGCAAAAACATAGCAAGGAGAATTAATTTAGAAGACTTTCAGCTCAGGTGAATGCGCTGTTTTTGTAAGCCAACTCTTAGCACTCTATAAACTTACAGATGACTTTGGAGTTTTGTTTTTGGAAACAGTTTGGTTGTTTAAAACCTGTAATAAAATAAGAGATTATTTCCTCCTTTGTTAATGAATCTTCCACATCTCTTACCACACAATTTGACAAGATTAGGGACTGGAGAGACAATGTTTAATTACTTTTCCAGGCTGTTTAATATTTGCAAAGGCTGTTTAGAACAGTGGATGAAAAGAGAATAATTATCACTTAATTATATAATCTTTAAGAAAACAAGAACTTGTTTCATCTTAGAACCATAAACATGCCAGATAACACAATACTCCTGTGCTCAAAAAATCCTCAGAAATCACTTATAGTTGAATATCTAGTGTATGTTATATCATTCATTGCATTAGTATAAGTGCACTAGAACTAAAAAGACTACATGGAAGTTCTGTGACATGCTATGCTCTGTCAAAACTTCATTTCTTTAGGTAACTACTTTGGACCAGAAAAGAGGAACTGAATTTGCACCCTAAAAGTACCAATGGAAAAGTAACTTACAGTGGCTTAATGGACAAAGAAGCAATTAGCTATTCTCATTTTACACTGATCCAAAATCAAAGTCCCTGCTATATCCTTCAGTGGAATTTTAAGGAAGACATTGACAGAAATTCACAAATGTGTTCCTATCAAAGCAGAGACGACAAGAAGATAAAAGAATACCTACTTAATATATTGGTAATTCCTAGGACTCAGTCTCTTCTTTGGACATAGATATGTAAACATATTAATTCATAAATAAAGTTCAGGTAAATTATTTGTAATAAAACTATATAATTCTAGTAGTTCTAGTATAAGACTACCTTGAAAAATCTGCCCCAATAGAACGTCTTTAAAACAGGCCTCCATAGCATTGTTAAATCTGTGCTTCTTTACTTCTGATTGTACTTTAAAAAAACCCAAAACATTTAGTCAGGGGGATGTTTTTCTACTTAAATCTACAGATTTCAGACTTTTTGAAGGAATAAAGCACAAAAATGTTTAGAGTAGAGAAAGAGCAGGAGGGCTGGGGTGTGTGGGTGTGGGGGTGTGGGGGGGTGTGTGTGTGAAAATCAGTATTTCCCAGACAGGACATAATTTGCTTAATTCCAGTCAGCCTAAAAATTGCTGTCAATTCTATTTTTTTGCTTATGTTTCTTAAAGTGTGTTAGCTCCATTCTAGAAACTAATTTTAAAAATTTGAGATACATTTGTGCCTTTCTGAGAGTTAAAAACAAAACAGCAAGAACCTTTTACACAATAAGCCAAATTCTGGAATCTGTACATCATGGCATATATTTTTGGCACAAACACTGTTTTTTACCTTAGTATATAGAAATACAGGTATATATTTAGCTATAAAGTCATCTACAGTGCTCTTTCCTATAATATTAAATAACTCAATGATATTGTGATGTGTTGATCCCCGACAGCAACTAGGCACCCGCCATCCACTTGTTCATTACTCCCCTTGCTTCATCAGGACAGAGGAGAGAATAGGATGAGAAAAAGCAGGAAGACTTGTGGGGCAAGAAAATGTAGTTTGTAAGTGTTGGAAAGATGATGGGTGAGTTTACAAAGGCAAAACCCTTGCCACAAGTAGACTAATGCCCAGCCAGTGTCTAAGCAATGGATGTCATCCCAACCCTCCTTACCCCGATTTATTGCTGGGCATGACGTTATATGGTATGGAATATTCCTCCAGACAATCTGTTCCCCAGTCATCTTCTTTCCCTTACCCCCTCCCATCGTGAGTGAGCTTTGCAATCTCTCAGCATGTCCTTTTGCTTTGTCTTTAGGCCCACACATGAGCATTCTGATCTGTTCCTGTTAGGATTGAGATAAAACATATAACTGGTTTACTGGTTTGTGTCAAACCTCCATAAGGCATGCCCCAGGATCATAGAGTGGAGTTCTCTCTCAGCTTCTGCCCGGCACCCACCCAGCTGCAGGCATCAGCTTTCTGATTGGAAGCGTTATTACAGGGTTCAGGATGGTTTTTCTCTTTCCCGTGAATACATGGTCTTTGGAATATGCTTGCTCTTTTTTTGCTGGAAAAGCCATTACCACTGTGGATAAAATTTAGTACACCACTAGAAACATTGGACTTATAATTTTCACTTCCACAGGAAGTCGGGATTTTGAATTAAAGAAATTATATGTATTTCTTTATGAAGTGTAACATTTTGCATCTAGGAGGTTCACTGGCAAAGACCGCAATCCTGCTATTCGCATGGTATCAGTGGGAGGCAGGTTTTCATAGCTGTGTTTGCAATGACAGGGACTAAAATCACATATGTAACTGCCTTATATCCTCTCTGATTTTCTGAAAGCACTCTGGCCTTCTTTTACCAGTAATCTTACATACATAAGTATATCTGCAAAGAGTCTAAGTGGCTGTGAGTTTTCACCCATCTCTGGTTGCTCTTTGAGTGATTTGGTTTCCTGATTCCTGAAAATATCTTTCTGCTGCATCATAATTACTGCCTTTCACACTGACAAGGTGCTCTACATTTTTTCCCTGCCCCCAATCCTGAGGAATTTTCATGGATCTGGACAGAAAACACACATGTTTTTGGGGTTTACTCATCCCAGTCAAGTATTCTAAACCAGTATCCTCTGCCAACACTTTCTACTTCTACTTAGATGTACATGAGATGCTCCCACTTGTTTTATGAACAGCTAACAATACTGCAGACTTTTGAGCCAGACTTTCTTATTGAAATAGAATACATGTCTCCAAAGTGATGGGAATACTTTTCAAAAATAGAACATACAAATGTAAATTCCTATACCTCAGCAGAAATGTAACTCTTCCACCAGGCAGTACTGTATTCTGTGAATGCTTGATGAATATCTTCTTTCATTGTTATATATTTCAAAATTTTTATAATAAAAATAAAACAAAAGGCCAAGTTACCAACAAGATCATGATGTTATCCTATGCTTCAATCTTCACCACCAGCACTCCTCAAAAAAAACCAACCAACCAACCAACCAACCAAACAAAAAAACTAAAACAAAACAACAACAACAAAAAAGACCTTAAAAATACCTTGAAAACTTGTGACTTAAGCCATAAATATAAGGTCTTTGGCTTCTCCTTATTCACTATTGGCCACAAAAGTGTTTTACCTCTGTACAGCTGAGAATATTGCAGACAGCCACCGATCTTTATATGCTTATACACAGATGTTTATGTGCTAACAAAGCAAGTAAACTAATTTCCTGTGTTCACATCAAAAGAACACAAGAGGTACTAGCTCAGACAGAGGTCTAGCTGCCTTGATATTCTGTCTCAAACACTGGTCACAAGCAGATGGTTAAAACAAGAAAAAACCCAGAAGCAGCAAATGATATTTCCCATTGGTATGTATACTCTGCCAAATATTTTCCTTACAGTGTACATATACAGTAGAACGTATATTTACTACTTCTGTGGAAAATCATGGTATCAATTAATATTTAGTAACAATTAATATTTACTATCCTTAAATGAATTTATCTGTCATGCTTTTGTCCAGTAACCTCTAGGTCTAGGTAATGTTTTACCATCTATGATGACTCTCTGGCAATGAACTTTATAGCTCTGATACCCACTGTATAAAGAACCACCTTCTCTTTTTTGTCTAACTCATCCTAGTTTTATTTGATTATCTAAAAATAAAGCTTTTTTTGCAAGTTGTTGGGGGATCTACATAGACCTAACTTGAAATCAATATCACTGCAGTAAGGAAGAGAGGAAAGCAATAAAATACAAGAAAGGTAAAGACTAGGCTCTCTGCTCTTTCATTCTTGGTGTTACACTTTGCAAGTTCAGGAAACCAGAGAACAGATGTAATCAATGTAGGTCCAGCAAAACTCAAAGGACAACTCTTTCCCTACTTCTCGGACACATCAAAGGTCACACCTAGATCACTTCGTTTGCTTTGTGTTATGTGTCTAGCCATTAAGCTATTTTTTCATTCTATATTTATGCAGATACCTTGTCTATTACTTGTCTATTCTATGAGAAACATCTCATTAAATTTTCCTAAAATGATCCGTGTTACTTCTACAAGTTCACCAGATTTACTGTTCTTATGCTGCTGTTTTGATTTCCTCTGAAATGTTCAAATAATGATAGACACATTCCAGACATGATTCTGCTCCTTTTCATCTCTTCTCTTGCATGCTAAATATATTGAAAAGGTTGGAATAGAAAATTCTGGGATAACAAGGATACCATAGGACTCCTTTCACTCCTGATCATATAACTTATTTTTAACCAGCTAGTAAACAGATCACACTAGTCTCTTCATTCTGCTTGGAGTTTTCCATTATTGTATGAGCCTTTGCAGCCCTTGAATTTTTAAGTGCTACAATCCTTCAGAATAATTTCATAGGATCACAAATACCTTTCACACAAGATTTTTTTAATCAAAAGCAACAGCTACAATAGACAACTTACAAATATTATGATCTCTATCCTGTTCAGTTTAATAGCTGAGTGCAACACGTGACACGATTTCTTGTATATGTGACATGACTATAGCGTATACAGGAAAAAAATTTTTTTTAAAGAAACGTAAAGCATTTCCTGTTGTGTTTTTGTTTGGTTTCATTTTGGTTTTGTTTGGTTGGTTGGTTTGGGTTGGTTTTTGTTTGTTTGTGGTTTTTTGTTGTTTTTTTTTTGTTTGTTTTGTTTTGTTTTGGATTTTTTTTTTTTTTTTAATATAATTCCTGGTTCTGTTTGTTTGTTTTAGATCAACATGGGACTGAAATACCTGTGTTGAGGTTTTTTCTTTAGCAAGGACTCAGTTTCAAGTGAAGAGTCCTTTTTATTCTTTCATGTTGAAATAACATTTATAATTATACCAAGTTTTTTTTAAGAAGTCTGAACTAAGATTTTCATTGTTTTGCTTTGTACATGCAGTTAGGGCACTTTGGTATTATCTATAAACTCATCTGATGCTGAGAATCCATTCATTTAACCTTCTGATTTTGTTTTCTGAGGAATGAATATAAATGAAAGTATGACATAACTGTTCCATTTCTGAGCCAAGATTCCTGCCCCATACTGTGGTACCTGCATTGCTTTTGAGCAAGCACCAGCAGTATTGGATGCTGGGAAGATAAAAATGAAATCTCAAACCTTTTTCTCCAGGTGTATCATCAATGTAGAACACTTGCTGTATCTTACATCAAAGATTTATTGCTTAGATGTTCAGTGTTAGAACATGCAGTTCCCACATATCACTTGCAGTCACACAAGCAGCTTGTGGGGCAGGTAGTGATATGAACTATATCTGTCCAACTGTTTCTACTGTCATAATGTCACATTAAATTAATGAGAATCCTGAATTAATCTACACAACAGGAATTGCAAATGTATAAAACTGAGTCCCTTCAAGAAGAAACTTTTGAAAACATAAGTAACATAAGCAAACTGCTGAACAAACACATGTATCATCAAATCTGTCATAGCTTTTTTGAAGGAATGAAAATAAATATTTTATAAAATGCATCCACGAGATACGCTGAATCTACAAATAAAATTGCAGCTCAGATTTTGGAACATAAAAAATTATATTACAGGAAAGGATTTACTCTCTTAGAAAATTAGGTCCATTTCTTTCCAGAAGTGAACCTTTCATTATTCCCTTCACTTATCAACTATAATAACTTTGCAGATTGTGATGCTCCCCCTAATAAACAGAAGGTTTTACCATACCTTTAAAGTTGACCCTTTCAGAGAATAACACTATCAAAAATTGATTGTACCTGTAGAACAGTTAACTCACAATGAGTCAAATTCCAGCTCAGAAATACAAGATATCTTCTGAGATCAACTCCCTCAAAGTGAAATAATTAGAAATGAGTTGTTATTCTGAAATCATACTACATCTATAAACAGTCACCATTCTTCTTCCTCACAACCATACAAAAAATCAGTAGCGACACATCAATGAAATTTATGTTTCTCCATAATAGAAATGTTTATCACGAACATAGTGCCAGACGTTATTTGTTTAGTTAGAGAAGGAATAAAGACATTGACACAAAAAAAATCTTGTGAAGGCAATAAAATATAGAAACATCATTCTGCCTCTAAAACTACTTTTACATTGATCCTTGAACTGAAATTACTTTAGAGAATATTCCAGAGACACATCACTATCTATTTGCCCCATTCTTATATTAAGCACTCATTTTTGTCCAGTTAGAGATTCAGTGATAAGCTTTGGTCTGACAGTCTGCCATTCTTAGAGCACCTTTCTGAAGCTCTTTAATTCACTGATATCCTGCACTGAAACAAATACAAAGTTTGATAGAATAACTTAAAAAATACTGAGCTTATTCCCAATCTAGAAACTTCTTCCTGGTTTTTGATAAGAAATGCCTTCTTTTGGAACCGCCTTCTTGCACAAGACCCTGCAGAGTATCTGCTTCATACTTGATATTCGTGTAGATCCTGATGTTATCTGATGCCGAATTTGCCCCAACAGGCACGGAGAAACTGCTCAGAGACAAAGTTTCATGCTCTAAGCAGGAGGTATTTTATTTGCAATGTGTTGGGGAGCCCTCCAGGTCGCCCTGGGCAAAGAGCTCCGACGTTAGTTGATCGGTGATGCTCTTTTATACAATTTC